>CM070082.1:7702591-8302591 GCA_036250285.1 Pyrocoelia pectoralis
ATCTAATAATTATACTACCACCACAGTTCACAGAAAAATTAAATAAAGTCGAATGTCGAGCAATTCGTTTAAAGCTCGAAAAGAAAACAGCGTCCTTTCCGTCATCTTTACCTAAAACATAATTGCGCCATTATAAAAAATGGGAAAAACATAATGAAAATTGTTTTTTTCACCTTTATTTGAATAGAAAGTTGTTACCATTTTTAATGCAGATTGCATTTGGGTTGCATAGTCTTGGGCAAGGAAACAATCCAATTTCTTACGACAAATACATTTAGTTTTTTCGTTGCCCACCTTCAGCAATTATTCTTTCTATCCTACTATATGTACCATACAAATTGAAAATACATACCTACCGTTTTCTATAACACAAGAAATTTAATTTTTCAGAAATACTTCTGTTACTTATAAATTTATTTACTCCACATAATATATTTTGTAATCTGTTTCGAAAGTAGGCATAGAATAATTTTCTCCTAACTTACCTACTTTGCGGAAGAACAACTACCCACTAAATTATTATTATTGGAATTACTTTTTTTTATTATTACAATGCAATTAATGTTTATAATAGCGATCAATTTGTTTTCGGAAAATAAGTTTCATCTTTCATAATTTTAAAATTCAAGGTAAATTAATTGATATCTATTTTATTTATGCAACTATAATATTATGTGGGACCTACCTGTAATATTTATTTAAATGCCTAATGAAATTCGATGAAATGGGTCATCAGCAGTTTTAAATGTGTTAGGCATTGAAGTTAAATTGTGTTTTGTAAGGAAAGTTTTGGGGAAGTTCTGATTTTTTTGTTTTATATGTTTTTTGGGGTGCTGAATCCGAATATGAGGTTCGTTAACAAAATTTCATGACGCAACATTGAAAAAAAAATAGAAAAATACCTATTTTTTACGATTTTTAGCTTATAACTGCGAAATTAAATTAATACCGAAATACCGGTATTTACGTATGAATACCGGTTTTAAATACTGCATCAATTTTGTCCGGGATCCCGGTTTTCGAAATCCCGGAATTCTAGATAATTTGTACCTTTTTTCGTACCCTCGTCCATTCTTTGGAAACTACACCCGATCACATTTAATGCTATCGGAGTTTTTTCGTAAAATTTTTCATCGGTGAATTTACTTTTAATTTTGTCTATTCTGCAAGAAACGATAGATACAAAAATAATAAATGTATGTACTTGCATGTAGATTGTAGATGGGTAGATTGTGTGTAATAAAAACATTCGTGAATAGTATTATAGGTAAGTTATAGTCCAGTCAAAATAGACATTTAACTTAGCCAAAATTCGCATAGAGCTGAAAATTGGTATACACGTTAAATATACCATTACAAATGAAATGTCAAAAATCCCCTTCGATCCTACATCTGCAAAAAAATTTTATCGAAGGTCAAAGGTCAAAAATTCAGGTTTTTTTCATTTTTCTCTTAAACAGTAAGTGTTATCATAAAAATAGGTCAGACAAAAGTTGTAGATCATGAAATTATCTACAAAAATTGTTCAGATACTTTTTTTTGTACGAATCAGCATTCGTGAGATATCGCGATTTCAAAAGTTAAAAAATTTATATTCGGCATAATATGCACACATGCAGCCTGTATACTTCATCTGACGTTCAAGCTTAATAAATAAAAATAAGAAACTATTGGTTTGTGTTACTCACACACTAAAGCCTGTACAAATTGAATGAATATTCTAAAGTATCAGACTATACTGTCAGTCCCTAATTCAATTCGTCCGTATAATAATACATATATTCCGTTCGCAATATTTTCAATTTCAGTTTGTGCCGTTATAGTAATTAAGGTAACTAGGGCGTTATGAACATAACGCCCTAGTTATCTAGGTGCCTTCATAACTTTATGTCATACTTGAAAGAAGTTGATTAAGATGGTTAAAACAGATGATAACAATAAAATCAGTAGGTATAGACTGACATTTAAAATTTAAAATGAGGTATAATATTTGACATTTGCGGGCGTTATAAGCTATAGCTTTACAAAAATAACGCCCGTTGCTATGTAAAATCCGGTTGTCATGTAAGGGGGCGTTATTTAGTCATTAATGTCTCTTGTTTTAGTAGTTGTTATGGTGAAATAATAAGCTAGTATGACATAAAATAATGTTAACACAATGTCAGAAGTTTGTTTCATTTGTAATAAACGTTTGTATCATGTTTGTATGAAAGTGAAGTTGTTGTTGTTGATCGTGGAATGAATACTTTGATTGATGCAAGTGTTGAAAGAAATGATAATTTTTTTAAATACTTGAAAGACAAGCAATCTGTGACAGTCCATCCAGCAAATCAGTATTTTAATTGTTCGAAAAACGTAATGATTTAATTGATTGCGCAGAAGTATTTACCAAGATTGACTCTTCCCTACACGACATCGTCACAAATGGAATTCGTTTTCTTCTTGCAATGTATGATGCTCCTAAATAAATTGATTCTATAGACAAGTATAGATATTTAAGGTTTGTAAAATCGGTATGGAACAATAAAACAGTACAGTTGTCTTGTCTGCCTCCAACATCTGCTTCTGCCTTTCAACACCTATATCGTGTGTATTCAAGTTCAAGTGTGGCTAGGCAATGAGCTGGACCCAGAAGAATGGGGTTGGAAATTAATAGATAATTGTTTGGAGCCAATTCAAACCCTACTCCCGTCTGCTCCAGAAAAGTTGCTTAATACTGTTTTTTGTAACTGCAAGACGAATTGTAGTAAGAATTGTGGCTGTCAAAAAGTGGGATTATTTTGTGATGACAATATTTATGATATCAATGAAGAGACAACTGATGCATCACTTTTCTTAGAACAACGGACAGAAATCCTGCAAGAAGAAGAAGAAGAAAGTGAAGATGAAGAAATAACTGTTGAAGTAGAATTATAAAATTATCTATCATAATAAAATTTAGAAGAAATCTTCCCGTTCCACATTGATCATTAGCAATAGTACCATTCTTTCAATCAATAGGATACGATCTGATCAAACTTTCTTTATCACAATAAATCGTGGAGTATGTCTACTGGGGAAACCACGTTAAAAAAAATGCGCCAAGTACATTACCTCATCAGTGGTGCGGAAATGTGTGCATATTATGTCGAATATGAATTTTTCAACTTTTGAAATCGCGATATCTCACGAATGCTGATTCGTACAAAAAAAAGTATCTGAACAATTTTTGTAGATAATTGCATGATCTACAACTTTTGTCTGACCTATTTTTATGATAACACTTACAGTTTAAGAGAAAAATGGAAAAAACCTGAATTTTTGACCTTTGACCTTCGATAAAATTTTTTGCAGATGTAGGATCGAAGGGGATTTTTGACATTTCATTTGTAATGGTATATTTAACGTGTATACCAATTTTCAGCTCTATGCGAATTTTGGCTAAGTTATAACTTTTTTTTGTCTATTTTGACTGGACTATTATACGTAGGTACTTCTTGCAATACATATTTTCACAGCGTCCTAGGATAGGTTTAATCTTTTAAAAATGATACAAAGATTTGACTTAAAAAGTGTCTATTATTATTAACGCTTGTTGAATATTTATTATGTTTTAGTTAAGTCTAAACAGTTACGCAATTTCTTTTTTGAAATTATTAGATACTAAAATCAGTCAAATATTTTCCTTTTTAATCTTATTGTTTTTTATTAAAATTCATTCCCTCATTTCTATTGGTGTATTAAAAATGTTTACAAGCGTTTTCTACTAATTATTTGTTATAAAAATACATACCTACATGAAATAACAATCTGAACCACAATATTTATACAGGGTGATCGTTCAATAACATTTAAATCGTCTAAGACTGATTTTGCAAGCCCGTCCTGGAAATTGAATAAAATGATTATTATAACAATGGAAACATATTTAGTACTTATTTTGAGTTCATTTTTTAGACTTTAACTTTTTTATTAAATTTGATTTTACTATTAAAAACAAAATAATCGTGTGGGGAAAATGCGAACTACATTAGTTCGGTTACCCAACTCTGTACTTTCAGGGAACCATCAAAAGTTTTGCAAAATCCATATACAGGGTGCGTAAAATTCTAGAATGCAAGCCGACTAATTTTTAAAGAACGGTCGTGTAATATTTAAATTTTGATCGCGTGTGATAATTAGGTAGCACCAAAATATGATATCAAGCAATCAACATTAACAAAAAATGACGTAGAATAGTTTTAGCCAAATCTCATAAATCGCCCTGTAGATTATTAAGCAAGAGGAGTAGACATTTGTAAATACTCATTTTATGGTCGCTTTAGAGGTCTCCATACGTGGTAGGAGTATGTACAATGTACCGTTCCTCATTACTCATCCTGTATAGTTACTGATTTTTAATTTCTTTATAATAACAAGGGACGAGGGTACTAAATTCGAAACTTCATATTTTAGAGGTACAAATTATCCTGCTTCCATTGTACGAGTATCAACTGATTCTGCTCGTACACACTAAAAAATTTTGAGTGAAAATGTAATCAAAATTAACACTTTTTGGTGTCAAAACGCGTCCACACCAAATTTGAGTAAATTATTTAACACTCGACCGATAGTAAATGAAACTCCATGAAGTGTAAAAACCATTGGAGTTGAAACAACACTAATATAGAGAAGTGTTATTATGTTTTGAGTAATTTCAACTCAATTGATCTAGTTCTTCTCCGTGTAAGATGAACTCACCTTTGGGTATGTGTTACTCATATGTGCGTTACCGGTTACTCATATTAGGGTTACAGGTTACTCGTATTTAAGTTAGCGGTTACTCATTTTTGGGTTACCGGTTATTCGTATTTGAGTTACAGTTTACTCATGATAGAGTCATGTTTACTCCATTTTAATGTTCGAAGCAATGTGTCCGATTCTGTATCTTTTTTAACATTGTAACTTTGAAACTCGTCATTAAATTTTATGGTTACTAAATTTTTAGGTACAAATAAAAAAAAATTTTCGTTTATCATAAGTAACTATTTTTACAATTTCACAAAATACAGGCAAGTCATTATCAACATAGTTAAACAAAATAAACTTTTTTTGGTAACTATAACCAATTTTCAACCTTGACAAATCATTCACTACATCATTTTTATGAAAGTCCAAAGTTTCTAAATATTTTTATAACAAAAATCGGTCAACTTCATTTTTGAAGATACCGAATATTCAGCATTCACGTTTAACTACTAGTATCTTAGTATTTTTGATGGCGGAAAGCTAATGTTTTTGAAATATTTTTAAAATTATGTACTTTGCTAGCCATACTTTTGAAAATGCATGTTTGCCCTCAAATCAATTGTACCTTAAATATACACTTTTCCATGACAACTATACGAACACTAACTGAACAACTGAACTGACGCTGACGGTTGGATTATAATAACCGAGCTCAATGCAATATGCAAGCGCAACAATTTGTACCTTCATTAAATAAAGAGCTACATTTATTCTAAATAAAGTATATTATCCTCTATATAGAGTAATTATTGAAAAATGATTCAATTGCGAGTAAATTTTACTCTGAAAACTCATGATTTAGTTAAATTACTCAATATTTCACACCGGGGACTTTTTACTCAAAATCTATCAAGCACTTACTCAATCGGATTTTTTAGTGTGTACCAAAGGGTATTTCACTCTTGTTCCGAAAAGTGATCGGGGGTAGTTTGGATCAACAATTCTTATGATTTATCCTTAGAACTTGCGAAATTCCTTATTGAAAAAGATCATCAACTTAGGTATATCCTTTGATATTGTCAACCTTTTCCCCAGCATCCCCTTCGAAGACTGCCTTACCATTGTTAACAATCACCTCAATCAATCAAATCTCTCGGACAACATTTGTTCTTACCCTTAAGACATGTTACAGTCAAAATTTCTTTAATTTCAACAGTAAAACTTACTCCCAACTTACTGCCTTACCCATGGGTAGCAACCTTTCCCCCCCTTCTTGCTGAATTATCCTTAACGTCACATGTAACTGGTATACTTTTCAATTTCAATTTTTTGAATAATTTGCACCCTAAAATTAAATTCACTATCGAGATTGAAAAATGCCAATCCATCAACTTTCTGAACCTTACTATTAAGAGATTACATAACAGCTTGGATCTGGACATTTACAGAAAACCCACCACTACGGACCATGTTATACCTTTTTCGTCTTTTCACCCCCTCTCACATCAACTTGCCGCATTTAGGTTTTTCTTTCACAGAAAACCTCTCAGCCAACAAAATTTCAAAAGAGAATATGATTTGATTTTCGAATTAGCTAAACATAATGGCTGCCCTTGGCACTTAATCTCCAAGCTTTACTTCAACTTATTCTCATAAATTCAATCTAAAAAAATCTTACCACTTTACATACCATCGATCACCCTAATTTGTCTCTTGCCCAAACATTTTTTTCCTTGCCCTACATCGGCCCTCCTTCCTATTTTTTCAAAAAAATTTTCAATCAACATGGTCTTTTTCATCTAAACACAATCTCAAGAGTCACCTTGTCCACACTAACGACAAAATTAACATCATGGACAAATCCGGTGTGTACAGGCTAAATTGTGGTTCTTGCTTGACATCGGTCAAAACGGGAGAAAGTTTAAAATTAGGCTGTCAGAACATTTTGCTTGTATAAAGAAAAATAACCTTTTGTTCTATTCATCCTTTGCGAACCATATACTAAATTCAGGCCACTTCTTTGATCAGAGCTTCCATTATGATATCCTCCAGATTTGTGACAAGGGCATAAAATTAAATCTCCTTGAAACTAAAGAAATTATTAACAATTACAATGGCAATCCCACCTGTTCTCTAAATGATATTTTGAATATCAATGAAAACCTCTTAATTCTAAACTAGTTTAACTTCTTGTCTAGCCCTCGTATGGTTTGGCCCCCGTATATTCCTTTTTGCCGATATTATAGTTCCCTTTCTTTATTCTCTTCAAGAATGCCTTCTTCCTTTCGCCATTTAATTGTTAACTTTGAACTTGCGAGCACCTTTAACTTTTGTTTCCGGCGATGAACTCTCTTGGTTTATTCTGGTTCGGCCTTTTTACCTTTATGATTTGGTTACTTGTAAATTATTTTAGATAAACCTGATGAAGACAACTATTAGTTGTCGAAACATGTTGCTGTATTAATATATTCATCCACTCATTAGTTATTTTATGAAAAGTTCCATGGGGAAGGTTTAGAGTTATCCTTTTAATTAACCTACATAACATTTCCTACAAATATCATTATTTAGGTTTTTTTCTCCGATGTACTGTTTGGGCTCAATAACATGCGAAAGAGCTTGAAAAAAATATTTTTTTCTGTGACGGGAAAAACGTTTGACATTTTATCTCTGTTGCCAGGTAACAAAACACCTATCACTTTTTATAAAATTACTTTTTTCCCCTACAAGAACTTCACATTTCACATCTTCAATACCGGGTGATTCTTTAATACTGATGAGCGATGACAGTTTCCCGCAAAACAAAAAATTTTCAAGATTGGTAATAATAGATTGTCATTTATTTCAATCCAGTGGTTTATGTAGTATGTAGTATTAGTATCTTAATTAATAACTTATTTTTTATTTAAAAATAAATCTTCCCCGTTTTACAACAAATTTTACATTCACACTAAGCACAGTTAAGCTATTAACATAGATATCTATAAAAATTGCTCAAAATGTTCACCATTATGTTCACAACACAATTCCACTCTATATGCTTCATATTGTTAAATACTATTTCCAGACTTGCAGTAGTGTAATTCTTCCAAGTTGGTCAGCAATTACTGCTCGTAGTTCGTCAATTGTATGGGGGTGGTTTCGAAAAACGTTGTTTTTTAACGTAGGGAACAGGAAAAAATCTAGGGGAGTTAAATCCGGAGATCGAGGAGGCCATAATCCTCTGCTAATCAAGCGATTATCATAAAATTGTTCTAAGTACTGCAGTGTAGCATTTGCAGTATGCGCTGTAGCTCCATCATGTTGAAAATATCCTTCCCGTATTTCATCATCGTGAAGTCGATTCAAGAAGGTATCCAATATTTCTCCGCGATATCTTTCTGCTGTAATAGCATCATTAAAAAAAATGGAGCCTAGAATGCGTCTCCTAGACATTCCAACTTTTAAAGGATGCAAACTAGTCTCTTCAAAATTATGTGGATTTTCAGTTGCCCACGTTCGATAATTTTTACTATTAGATAGATTAGCACTTCGAAAAGGGACCTTCAAAATAAACGCGTCTTGTTCAAGAAGGTTTTGAACCTACAAATGCAAATTAGTCTGATGAATCACTTACTTTAATAAATTATTGAATTACGGAGTACCTCTGAAAAAACTGTTTTGAACTGACTGATGTCAAAAAAGAACGAACGAAGTATCTAAAAATATTTAACCTTAATTCAACATCGTCAAAAACACTAGAATCGTACTCGCGAAATTCAAACTGTCATCAGTATTAAAGAAACACGCGGTACATTGTAATACTTTTTCAATATTAGGTAAGTCACCGTTTTTCCAGTCACAGAAAAAAATAGTGTATTATATAGAGCAAAAATAATAGATTTTAGCTCTCCTTCCTATTAAATTTGAAATTTCGTAAAAAATATTCACAGATAGGTTTTTTACGTTTTTTCTCAAGAAAAAAAAACCTTTTCAAAACCAAATTGTATTCATATTCCACGAAAATATGTATATTGTTGTTTATTCATTTTATTTGTTCGGTCTGATGAATTAAAGTCAACTATTTTATACCTGCGTACGCAGTGAGGCTTTTCCCTCCACTAAAAAACACACATGCTATCTGCTCACTGGGGCGCCGGGTCGGTGGCAATGCAAAGGTTCCGCGTTAGTATCCAAGGACAACATATAGCAAGTTTTGTTTACGCGTTTTCTTGAAAATGAACGTGTGTTTTATTTGTGATGAAGAGCTAGTTAATGATATAGACAAGGTGACAATGGTGCGGGAAAAAGTTTTGAGAACGTTCATCGAGTCAAGCAAGAAGAGAAATATGATGGCTAACATATTCATCTGAGTAAAAAACTGCAGTTGGGGTTCATGAGCGATGTCGCTGCTCATTTGAAAAAGGAGGAGCAGGGTAAGGATCAAGTCAATAGGCGTTCTACTGAAGCATCTTTCTGTTTTAAAAGTCATTGCTTTATGTGTGGCCTCGTCATAACACCCGAGGACGAAAAAAGAAAAAGAATCGCATAAAAAGAGCACAAGAATGTGGTGATGAGTACGGATAATCGAACGTATTTCGCTTGTATCAGACTTGGTTGCCTCTGACTGCCAGTATCATAGTTTATGCATGAGAAAACTGTACAATCGTCCAAAACCTGAAGAGACGAGGAAAAGAGATCCATGGCAATGGAAAATGTCTACTCTTACCTTAGTAAGAGTGGCAGTTTTCGTTTGAGGAGTAGAAGGACCAAATCAATGGTGATTATGGTCCTGATAAAAGACACTTAAAGCTCATCTGTTGGAAAAATATGGAAGCGATATAATAATTACTTATACAAGAAGGCGGTACTGTACTTACTTCAACAATACAGAACATAAAATCCTGCATTATTCTTGGTACCAGCAGGCGGTAAAAGATGAAAATAAGGAAAGACTCTGGATTGTTATGACGGCTGCTGCAATTATTATTGAGGATATCCGAAGTCAGGGTTATGAGACAGAACAATACCCTCCACCTGATACGTTTTTGAAACCCTCCGTACCTTTATGGAAACAGTTGTACTAAACTACTATGCGGAAAAGTGATATAAAGGATGCAAATGCGTTCGGAAAAGTGGACTTTTCCACACTTACAACTTGGCCGAGCTCCGCTAGCGCGTCGTTGCAAACGCCGGCGCCGGTGCGTGCGGAAAAGTATAACTTTCCGCACTTGTTAGGTAAATAAATACATGTAACGAGTCTTCAATAAAAAATACCTGTACCTTCATATACTTACACAATCTAAATAAGGTATGCGTTGAAAACTGGAATAATTTTGTTGCGGAAAAGTGGGGTTTTGCGTAGGAAATTTATTTCGTATGGGAAGGTTATTTACAAAAAAACAACAGTTTCTCAGTTATAAGCTAAAAATCGTAAAAAATCTATATTTTTCTAGTTTTTTCTTTTTTTTTTAATGTTGCGTCACGAAATTTTGTTAGCAAACCTCATATACGGATTCAGCACCTCAAAAAACATATAAAACAACAAAATCAAAACTACCCCCAAAACTTTTCCTCGAGTTCAAATTAACTGGTATTATTAATAAATATGAAAACTTTAAATTTCATATAGGTATGTAGTATATTTAACTGCATACGATCGAAGTATGATCCCCCTGTAAAGTTAAACTATGCTACGCTATCGCATTACAATAAATTAATTTTTGTTACTTTAAAATAAGAGTCGAATTTAAAAACCGCTGTGATTATATGTTTTCGTCTTCGTAGTTCAACTTTACAACTCATATTTCACCAAACGGTAAATCATCTGCTATTACCTTAAAGATTTGAAATTAGAGTCGTGTTTACCCCCCATATACTTACTCTTATGTTTCTATATCGCTCAAGATAATAAATATGATCAGCAAGTATCGATTTCAAATTCCTTTACGTAACTAGGAAGGAAGGAAGTACTCTGTACAAGTATTTCCATATTTGTTTGGTTATATAAGTGCGTGTAATTTTTAAATTCAGATTCAATCATTTAGATACCTACTGCCAAATGAATAAATGGAGCTTACCCCAATTTTTTATAGCAGAATTTATTTGTTTATTGGATCGTTTCCTATAAAACAAACACTTTTCAGAGATCATCCCAATAGAGGCGCTATAACAAGCAATTTTTTTATAAAACTGATGGGAAATTGAACGTTAAAATCAGACTACTTAGGTAAACTATGAAGCTTTAACGCAAAAGCTTACTTATACAAATAATAATTCAACTATAAAATATTGAATGAAATCGGTCATCGGCGATTTCAAAATTATAGGAGCAAATAAAGAGAAAAACAAACGCCTCCCAGATTATAAAAACATTGCGAACTATTCGAAAGGTGAATTCATCAAATTTCATATACAGTGTGTCCACGGATTGAGTTCACTATAGGTGTAAATGACCAAAAATTTTGGAATTTCAAAACGATTTTTTCAGATTCAGTCCTGCTTCATTGGAAATGAATTTTCATCATATTTTTAATTTTTTTAATTCAAAGTCGCCTTGATCGTGGAACAAAAACTATTTTCTTTACAGGTAAAGTACCTTTTTTGTGTATCGCAAAATTTTATTTAAAAAAAACTGTTCAGAATCAAAAATAATCTGCACAATATCATGAAACCGTTATTTTTATATTTTATTAAGTCAACTATCATCGATTAGATCTAGGAATCTATGCATATAACATTTCAAACAATACACATTGTCATTTGTTTATCGAAAAAATACTGATTGTCATTCTGTTACAATGATAACTCTTCAACAAAGAATTTACCTTGTAATGGTATTAGGGATGTTTCATACAGGTACGCAATTCAACTATTTAATCAAAAATATCGACGTACACATTACGGTTAATGGAATAAAAAAATTAGTAAAGAAATTCGATGAGACGGGATCTGTTGAAGTCAAAAAGAAAGGGAAAAAGGCATACCGTGAAGACGACGATGCAGCTACTGCCTTAGCCATGCATTCTTTATGCGAAAATCCCAGGTTGAGTTTACAAAGAAGAGCAGCAGAGGTTGGTTTTAGCAAAAGCCACTTAAGGGATATATTTAAAGAAAATAAAGTTATTCCCTTCAAACCAACACTTTTTCACACCTTAAGAGCTTGTGATTATGACATTAGGCTTGATTTTTGTCTAAACATTGGTGGAAAAATTATGGATGACCGTTTTTTTCACTATAATATTTTATTTTCCGATGAAGCAACGTTTACGACAAATGGAATTGTTTCATCCCAAAACTGTCGATATTGGGCTAGTGAAAATCCTCATTTCAGGATTCAATGTAAAAGCCAATTTTCTGTTAAGTACATGTTTGGTGTGCTGTTTTACCAGACAAAATAATTGGACCGTATTTTCTGGATGAGTCGTTAAATGAGGAAGTTTATTTGGATTTGCCGGACAACTTTTTATTTCCAGAATTAGAGAACTTTCCCTTGGAGCAAAGGCGTAAAATGTATTTTCAGCATGATGGCTGTTCGTCACACTAGACTTTTGGTTGGATGAATATTTTCCGGGACGATGGATAGGACGATATGGACCAATATTCTTTCCGTCCCGTTCACCGGAAAAATTTTGGATTTTTTTCTATGGGGCTACCTAAAGCAGAACGTGTACCAAACAGATATGACCCACAATATTGAACATCTTAAACAAGCAATAATAAATGCCCTAAGTGGCCATGCTAAGAAATGTATACCAAGAATTTCGAATTAGAGTGGAGAGATGTTTTGAAGTTGCTGAAGGCTACATCGAATAGTTGTTCTTTTTACTATTTAATACGTTTTCTTTTTTTAAATTATTTTTGTTATTGATTACAAAATAGACATTACTGAAATTGTTGTTTGAAATGTTGTATCCACAGATCTTAGATAGAAAAATAAGGGTTTCATGAAATTGTGCCGATAATTTTCACTGATTATTATTTTTTTATTCTGAACAGTTGTTCTTAATAAAATTTTGCTCTATGATACACAAAAAAGGTACTTTACCTGCAAAGAAAATAGTTTTTGTTCCACGATCAAGGCGGCTTTGAATTAAAAAAATCAAAAATATGATGAAAATTCATTTCCAATGAAGTAGGGCAGAATCTGAAAAAATCGTTTAGAAATTGCAAAATTTTTGTTCACCTGTAGTGAACTCAAACCGTGGACACACTGTAGGTAATAAATTTAACCAAAGGCAGTACAAATTGATATGAACTTTAATTAATAGTTATATTGATGTTAACTATATTTTAGTAAGTATTAGTAAGAAATTATTCCAAGAAAGTTCATCTAAGTGATCAATTTTTAATTTAACCTATATCTAACAAAACTTTATACTATATAGGTACGGCACGATCTAGGCCATATACCTAGGTCGCAAGTCTAACTTAATTTGCTTAACCTCCCGCTATGAAAATGTTTCATTTTTAGAAAAAAATCTATCGATTACACTGAGTGGGTGAAAAGGATTGATAATGCTTTAGGTCTCTGTGATTTAAGTAATAAACGTTTAAGTGATACTGAACTTGTTTCACATCAATATTTCAGTGCCTATCCAATAAAATACATTAATTGTCACTTTTCTTAACAGAAACCAATATAGGGGTAACGGAAAACTGGTTAAAAGGGAACAATTTAGATACTATAAATATTCCACGATACGCTCACATGGCGGCGTTTGTATTTTCAAAAAAAAACTCCATCGTGTTTCTTTAAACCACTTTTGCTATACGAATTGATTGCATAATTTTGCAGAAAAGGTACCAGTTCCTAAAAGTTTGTTAGCTGTTATTGCTTTGTATAGGTGATACAAATGTATTTTTAGATTATTTAGAAGAAGCACCACTCTTGGTCTAACAGAAGCCAAGTCGTTTATTTCAACAGGAGACTTTTAATATAAATTTTATAGTAATACTCGATTTTTTCGTGATTCTAACGTCTTTCAATTTGAAAATTTTGACTAAAAAGAGCAGCCTAAGGGTTCATTGCACGTACAACACATAAAGGTACTAAAGTTTAAAAAGGCTCAAGAGAAAAATAGGGTAGACCATAAAGATCGTAATAATGCCATTCTTATTTTCGATCATAATCGTGTTTGCCCTCTCGAGCGATCAGTAGGTAAATATCGTTATATCTAATGATTTATGTTTCATACTGGTTTAATAACATTCAAGAGCAGTTTGTATATACATATAAGCCTCCTGTTGTACAATTTAGAGAAAAATCCCATCATCACTCTGCAAACCATATTTTAATCTTTTACTATAGATCGTTTCAAAGTAAATTGGAATTAGGTTTGTAAAACTTTTCCACCTGTCGACCAATGCTTCAGTTCCATCAGCTGAAACAATTTTTTTGGCTACGCGCCAAAAAGGTGGTAATCACTTGAAGCCAGATTTGGAGTGCACGGTGAATGTTAAATCATTGTGGCGTTTCGTACTTAGTACCCCTGCCTTCCCTAGTTAGGCAATCTTCAAGAATGACACCATTTTTGTCCCAAAATCAACTTTTCCTGCAGACGGGACGGCTATTATTGGTTTCGTCGACAATGTAAGCTTATCCGCCTGTCTGACATCCTTGAAGTGGAGAAGCGCAAGCTTGAGTTCTTTTTCCTTAACTTCGACAGTCAGTTGAGCACACTTTATGAGATTTAAGATGACCCGCTACATTAGGTCACATCAATTTTAGAAGCGATCTCCTAAAGTTTCATTCGACTGTTTTGGGAAAGCAGCTCTTTAACCATCGCGGAATTTTTGGTGTGACTCCCTTGTCTCGGACGCATAGCGTCTGTCACACTTTGGATTCCATTTTTAAACTTATTCACAAACACTTATACATTTATTATTCTTTTATGAATTTTGGAGGTATTTATACCCTCAGTAGTTCAAAATATTCATTGGTACAATCCTTAGGGACGTCATTACGCACAACGATAAAAGCTTGTTAAAAACGTTTTAGCTAATAAACTAAGAGGTCAGAGCCTATTCAGATATCATTAAGACGTCGTCGTCCAATCTATGTTGTAACATGGACACATTTGTATGCTCTACAAGCTCAATCCGTATTTCATTTGAAACGACGATCCATTTTGTAATTAATGACGATTTTCCTTTAAGCAGGAACGTTTATTCAAAATACTTTAATTTGCATGAAAATAAAAGCAATATAATCGCTTTTTGATTTTCGCAAACTTTATATAGTTCGGTTATGGATGAAACCGTTCAAATTAGATAAAAGGAATAGCGTTTAGATATTTTAGCCTCCATTTCATATTGTAGATTTATAAACAAGGCCAGTTCACCAAAAGCACCTTTAATCGCACCTCCCAATGAACTTTCCAGTAAGCACTCGCTTATAACGGATTATGTAAACTCGGTTGTTTTAATTTTATATTCAAATCTTGGAAGGAAATAACAATTTTAGTATTTCTGGTTTACATGGAACCTTTGCCTATATTGAAGTTTTTTATTCGTACAAGTATTCAAATTAAGGTTTGTGATTACACTTTCAAATTTTTTTCGGTAAAGAGGCGGTTTTCGAAATCAAGTAAATAAATCTTGAAAAAAAAATTAACGTGAAAATCATTATCGTTCAAATATATACTGAAAGATGATAAAGCATGTAGGTATATTAAGTAGGTAATATAAAGTCTAGTTCATTGTTATAAATTGTGAAAAACCTGAAATCCCACATCCCTTAAGGAACTGACAATAATACAAATCGTAATTGACGATGTAATAAATAAAATACTCGATACACAAAAATGCCTTCATGATTTTAAAATTTTTCAAATTTCACTCATACCAACATTCTTTAAAATAGATAAAGGGCGCTGTTCTATTCATAGTTTACAAGATGAACTTACTATTATAATAAGGAAATTACGTCTTGTCCCATGCAGGTGACAATGTATTAAACTTTAATACAGGATTAAATTTCCGTATTAAAAACTAGTTGAAATCTCCGGATTACAGAACAAACTTCGAATACAGCAGTAACGAAAGTACAAAAAAATCTGGCCTTATCAATAAGACAACATTTGATAATTTCGAAATTTCGACTTTAAAGTCAAATATCTGGAAAAGTATTTGAGATAAATCAGCATAAATTTTCACATAAGACTCGGTTGCAGACGGTTGCACCCCGATTCAGCGGTCCCCGATTCGGCGGTCCCCGTTTCAGCGGTCCCGTTTCAGCAGCCCCCGTTTCAGCGGCCACACGTTACAGCGGTTCCCATTGTAGCGGTCACCCGCTTCAGCGGCCCCCGTTTCGGCGGTATATCTTTTTCGGAGCCCCTTGGCACTGTTTCGTAGTAACTTATGATTAACAGCAAAAAATAATTTTAAACGATGAGCTCCCATCCTTTCACCCTTACGAAATTGTTTGTAATTACTTTGCTATAAATATTTCTTTTATCTCAAAAGGTGTTTTTTGGCAAAAAGCAGTAACTTTCTGATTAAAAAATTCTTGTACCTTTTACAATAAATCAAATAACTATTCAAAAATGAATTTTTAGGTTTCCTTCGTTTGTCTTCAAAAGCGCTTGGAATTTTTGATTTTTAACCACCATTTGAATCGGTATGCACTGCACAAAACGAATCTACGACAAAAAGGCAAACAGGTCGTCAAAAGGACGCCGCGAAAAAGGACGCGGTTTACTCCATCAAAAAGTTGATTTGGAAGTATTAACATGTGAACTATTAATTAAAATTAACTTTTTCATATAGAATATAACCAATAATTACATGTTGTGACAACCATTATTCTTTTATCTGAACATAAGTACTTGATTCATTCTTTCATTCATTTTTATGCTAACGCAACTTTCTTGCTAAAATGGGGTCCGCTGAAACGGGGCACCGCCGAAACGGGGACCGTTGAAACTAGTGCTGGCAAAAATTTCGAACGAATCGATTAATCGATTCGTTCGAACACGATTAATGAACGATTTCCATAGGCACAGAAATCGATTAATCGCGATTTTCGATTAATCGCGATTTTCGATTAATCGCGATTTTCGATTAATCGCGATTCTCGATTAATCGAGATTTTCAATTTCGATTAAATAATTAAATATATTCAAGTGGAAATTTTAGAATGTTTTATACGGCCGTAGGGTGTAGATCCAATAAAGATTCAATAATTCAAAGAGTTTTAAAGGCGGCGTCGGCGCTATGTAGTGACGAAGTACTGGCAAAAATGTCGAACGAATCGATTAATCGATTCGTTCGAACACGATTAGTGAACGATTTCCATAGACACAGTAATCGATTAATCGCGATTTTCGATTAATCGCGATTTCGATTAATCGCGATTTTCGATTAATCGCGATTTTCGATTAATCGCGATTTCGATTAATCGCGATTTTCGATTAATCGCGATTTTCGATTAATCGCGATTCTCGATTAATCGCGATTTTGGACTAATCTGCGATTAATCGATTTTTTCGATTTTCGATTTCCCCAGAAATCGATTAATCGATTTTCGATTTTCACAATTTTTGCCAGCACTAGTTGAAACGGAGACCGCTGAATATCTAAGATTTACCTACGCAAATTTCAAAACATTTAGGAAGACTGTTAAATAGGCACAATTCTCAAATATTTTTTTATCTTATTCAGACCGTTTTCTATGGAACGCCGTTTTACTTTTTAATGCCTCTTTTGCCAGACTTTCGTTAAATATAACTGTAATCAAATTTTCACTATTTAAAAATGTTGTCATGATAAAATTAATGTTTTCAAATATCACTCGTGATAAAAATTAATGATTAAAAATATCAGTCATGATAAATATAAATAGTACAATTAAGTTTATCATGAGTGATATTTTTAAAACATTAATATTATCATGACTGATATATTTAATCATTAATTTTTTCATAAGTGATAATTTTAAAACATTTATTTTATCATGAGTGATATTTTTAAAACGTCTCCGTTGACTATTTAAAAATATCACTCATGATAAAATTAATGTTTTAAAAATATCACTCATGATAAAATTAATCATTCAAAATATCAAGTATGATAATATTAATACATCTTTCTATTTAAAATTATCACTAGTGAAAATTTTAATTGTGATATGAGAAATTACCGCCACCCACGTTAAATTTAAGAACTACTTCCGAGTGAACTATATTCAATAAAGTAGTAACCAGCAACAGAACACACGTGTTCTGTGCTAACCAGTGTACTTTCTACTTCGGTATTTGGCAACCGCTAATCGCTATCATTTCGGTTATGATCCTTATGTACCTTCAATCATTTTATATAGAAGATTCCAGAATATTTAAAGGGGGGTATTTTTTATCTTCACATATCTTCTATTCAACCCATAAATTAACACTGACTGCATCATCTACATGTTGTCTGGTGCCATAATGTGTATTCAAACTTGATGCTATATTTGCAAGTCTTGTCTTTCTAACCGAAGAGTACGTCATTGTGAATGAAAAGCAGTAGTAGGTATAACATTTCTCTGATGAAAAGTAGCCTTATTTATGTAACTGTTCTTTTAATGACTACCTCCCGTTCATTAGATTTTAAATCGAGATGCTATAAAAACTATTTGTAATTGCGGATCCGGATTCCACATAAAAATTTAATGTAGTTTATAACAAACAATAAAACACAATCTATATTTTATTAGAAATAAAAATTATTACACTTCTATTTGTTACATGCAAATTATATTTAAGATGATTTTGATTAAAACAACATCTGCAGGAACAACACAATTGTTTTATTAATCGTGGAAATCATGTAAGAGTGTTATATTCAGACGAAATGAAATAAATTGTTAATTATACGATTAATACCTACGTAATTAACGAAGATAATATATAAAATACTTCCAATTTACAATATTGATGTTTTAGGTGCCCACTACTTTATTGAATATAGTTCATTCTGCATTTAGTACCAAACACAAACGCGAGGGGCGGTAATTTCCGATATCATACGAATTAATTTTATCATGAGTGATATTTTTAAAACATTAATTTTATCATGATTGATATTTTTAATGATTAATTTTATCATGAGTGATATTTTTAAAACATTAATTTCATCATGAGTGATATTGTTAAATAGTCAACAGAGACGTTTTAATAATTTCACTCATGATAAAATGAATGTTTTAAAATTATCACTTATGAAAAAATTAATGATGAAATATATCAGTCATGATAATATTAATGTTTTAAAAATATCACTCATGATAAAATTAATTGTACTATTTACATTTATCATGACCGATATCTTAAATAATTAATTTTATCATGAATGATATTTTTAAAGAATTAATTTTATCATGACAACATTTTTAAATAGTGAAAATTAGATTACAGATATATTTAAAGAAAGTCTAGCAAAAGAGGCATTAAAAAGTAAAACGGCGTTCCATAGTTTTCGGGTCATGCCTGAATGTCAAGAAAATTCCTTATGTAGGTAATTGACGGGTGGAAAGTGAATGATCGCTAAAGATGTATAAAATTCACTCATTCGACACTGATGCAATGTTTTTGGAAATTGGAGCATAAATAACGATTTTGACCAGTTTTGGCCAAAATCCATGTGATCGCCAAAAAAGTATAAGATGCATCCATTATGTAAAATTCACTAAAATGCACGATTCCGCTTATTTGGCACTAATGCAATGCGTTAGAACGTTTTTTTCCATGAAATTGCCTCATAAATAACGATTTTGAGTAAATGTTACTTCATAACTTTTGCATATCTAAGGAGCATAAGTGCGAAGTTGATACGTGATCTAACACCTCATTCTAAAATTTTGTCAGTCTATTTTCTACCGTTCCCGATCGAATAGGAAAATTTTGTACAAAAATTGATCCTAATAAGCTGGTGAATCGGTAATTTTAGTGTCTTCAAAACGCATTTTGAGGTTTGTTCACAAACACGATATTATAAACGAGAACTAAGCACCAGCTAAAGCTACAAATTTCGCCGTTAATAACAAATACATAATTTGATAAAGAAAGGTAATTAAAGCTTTACAGAGAAAAGATGAATTTCGAGTTTAGCCTTTGAGACTCTGCACAAAAGCATTTGACGGTGTGAGATATGGAATTAATTCTTAATTTTTAATCAGTAGACATCAATTTGTTATTTGATTATTTTTCATTAATAATAATAAAGTATGTAGATTAAATCACACGTATTAACAACAATTTGGTCCATTTTTTTACAAGCATGTATTAGCACTATAATACAGTGCAGAACTGATATTCTACCTGAATCTGATATTGTTTTTGATATATGATTGACTAAATTTTAATTACGAATGTAATTTAACTTTAACAAAGCCTTTCATTTTTAATGTAACTTTTTATGTTTTAACGCTGCGCTAAAACTCAATTTCCCCAGTTTCGCTCTCGTCAAATGAATTTTACAGATTAATAGTTTACAATATGAACATTTAACATTTTAACACATTCTGGTCATGTCATAGTTTTAGATTAGCACAATTATGAACAAGCGTTTTCTCTTTTTCAAAAATGTTGAATTAAGAATGTGTTTCTAATATACATTTTACATTATACAGAAACACCATTTATCTGCGGTTATTGCACTAGTACAAAATCCACTTATTCGTTCAGTAACAAAGAGAAAGACTTAGAAAGGTTATAATCCAAAAATAGGAGATTTGTTGGTAAATACAGGGTGCAAATTGGAGAAATGACTCGAGTTTTGAAATTAATTACAAATCCAAAAATACAAAAAAATCCTAGTATGTCAAACGCAATCGTCCTCTTATAATATTGAATATTTTTATGTTTTAGACACCTTTGTGTAAATATTATCCATCACCACAGAATACCTTTCATTAATAAGCAAATTGCTCATTTCTTCATTAAATATCATCCTTCATTTTAAGAAAAGTATATTATTAGGCGTTCAATAACAATGAATTATTTATATGTAGAAAAAATGTATCCCATCATTTTCAAGGGGAGGTTGAGAGTTCGTAATTTGGACTAATTAATCTGCAATTTGGGGAATTAATTACTCATTGACATTAGTTGTGTGTATTCCAATATTCAAAAAGTGTAAATTTTTAATATTTGTGAAAAGTGCTTGAAATATAGGCCACCTTATAAAAGTAACAAAGCGTCGTATTAAATCGTAAAAAATATGTATTTTAAAAGAAGGTGACATAAAAACTTATTTCCAAAAATCGCGAATATATTCGCCGCTCATGTGACCTCATACCACACATCAAACAGCACACCCACAACTCGCCCTTGACATCTTTAGATGTCCTTCACAATAATTACAATAAATGCACGTTGGATCTTCATTTTCAGGAAGAGTTTCGAATTCTTCAATGTCTTTATCTTCATCATCAGGAATGAATATTTCACACTAAGAGTCAGACGATTCAACAGTCATCTTCCGTTTTTGAGGTTTTGGTTTGGATTTCGATTTACCCTTGACCAAAATTTTGCCAAACACATTCCGTTTTCCTTTTTCACTGATATTTTTAATTTTTTCAATAGAAATTTCTAGTCGTTTTTGTACGAAGAAGACGTTACAATTTCAAACATGGAAGACTTTTTTCCACGATTCTACGAGCCCAGAATCATATCATTTGGCCCAGCAATTGTTTTATTATTAAATTTAGTGTTCTGTGCATATCTCTAGCTTTCTAATATTAGTTTTAGTAAAAAATGTTTACATGAATGTTTCAATTTACAATAATAATAGTTGCATTCAATAGATTTTTCTTTTCGTGTTCATCAAAGTCTTCTAAAATACAATAAAAAAGAAAACAATGACCGGGCCAAATGATATGATTCTGGGCTCGTAGAGCATCCGGGTTGGGGATCATTATTGGAACATTGCGGGTCAGCAGATTTAGCATTTTTGTTATTTTCAGTTGCTGGAATAGACACAGAAGAGGAACTTTGATCTTGAGACGTATTCCTGTTGGTAGATATTTCTTTGGAATTGCTGCATCTTTTAACTGCTTCAGCTTCCTCAGTAATAAAATCAGTTTCGCAAAAAATATGTCTATTAAAAAGATAAATTCCTGTTACTCGAAAACAGTTCATCGCAATTTGTGCGGTTTTTGATTTTAGGAATGCCTTTGCCAATAACTCAGCTATTTCAAAAACTGAAACAGGACTCAGGACACGTATCTACATTCTTATTTCTTCGCTATAGTAGACTTTAAACGGGCCCATAAAAGTTTTATCTAAGGGTTGCAATTTATGCGTAGAATGAGGTGATAGTGACACTATTGAAATCTGATTTTCCCTGGCTAAGCTAATAACTTCCAAATTGCGAGTATGACTGTAATGTCCATCCAATATTAACAAAACAGGGTCATCTTGAGATGGTTTAACAATCTGTATAAAATGATGAAACCATTTCGTGAAAAGATTTTGTTGAATCCATCCATTGGGATGTATGTCATAAATCGTCCCTGGGGGAGCTCCACTGATTAACTGATCATTTTTATTTTTCCTGGGAAAAATTAGCAATGTCACAAGTGATCCTCGTTTACCTTTTCGACCAATTACAGTGGGGACCTCGACACCTATTTCCCCCACAATGTCACCAGTACCAGTAACGGTACGGTTGCTAAGACGTGTAGATTCGTTTCATTTTCTATTTTCATAGTGTTAGCGGAATATACCAAGTGTCAAATTGACAAGTTGCCAGACCTCATATCTCCGAAACTATAACAGATAAGTACAATGTTGTTAGTAAAGTTAATCGCAAAATGTAATTTTTAAAACAACAAAGAAGTTTTGAAAAGGATGCAAAACCATCAAACGCACTTATTTTTCATCGCGACAATTCGTGTGTGCCTGACAGAAATCGGTAGGTATATAAATAAAGATATTGGACATCTCTGTCGATAATCCATGACTTACGTTGTAACTCCTTGTTTATTGAAACAATACGTTTGGCAGCTTTCCTAATGACCTATAAATACAAATTTTCAATATGACGGAAAAATCTCAATAAAAATATAGGAGATTTCTAATCAGTCACATCGGCTAATTGATTTCGGTTGTGAAAACTCATCTTGAGAAGCGGATTGAAGACCTTAGGACATGTGTAAATAAGAGGTAAAAAGCGAACATTTATCTATGTATACTTAATTGATTTATTTATCCAATATTGAATTAGTTTGAAGTAAAAATTATTTTGTAGCTTTTTTAGGTTGTTTTGAGGCTGTAAATTTTAAGTATTATAAGTTTAAATCTATAACTGAAAATCATCGAAAGTTAATTCATTGATAAAAGAATATTACATATATGTTGAAATTCGTTTCAAAATACATAAAAAATGTCCCAACTAAAGAATAATATAAGAAATTTATCTTGTATTTACAGCTTGAAAGGAAAAACGCAGGCCATAAACTACGAATACGTATAATCGGTTATAATAAATAAAAATTTTGTTTCTATTGTACTTTTCACACCGAGAATTCAGTATTCAGTCTTACGGAGCGCGCCGTTGCCTTATGTAGCATGGCTGGGCCGGTCAGGAATCAGGTGTGGCCTCAACTAAACTGCGTTTGTTGTTGTGTACCTTGTGTACGTATACGTACATAGTTGTAATAATTATAAATAACATCTACGGAGTATCCGTGTGCTCTTTGGAGCGAGCCGACCCTGTCACTAATATGTCAGTGATGGCAATGCTGCCCGGGTTTCCCCCATTTAAAATGCATAGCCTATGCTCACCATACTCAATTCTCGGTGTGAAAAGTAAGTTTGTAGAAAAGTAGTACAATCAGTTTTGTTATGAAATAGATACTATTGAGTTTAAAAGTTTCTTTGGATATCCTCCAATTTACATTTCTGATATGCATGTGTGAGACTCTATATTAAATTAACTTGGAGCACACAAGGGTAAAGAATAACATTTTTAAAGTAGTTATGTTGGTAAATATGACGTCTAATGAAAAATCCTAGTGCTTTGTTAGCAAATGACAAACAAGGCTTAATTAGTTTCGAGTAAAATAATACATCCCTTTTCTCCTTCTGCTCTCTAAAACCTCATCCATCCATTTTTTTCCCTTTCCATCCTTTCCATACCTTTTCTTGTAACGCGGCCTCTATAATTTCATCAAAAGAGCTCTATGCCTAGCTTAATGAGAACCGTTAGAGATTCAAATGTGTTATTACTTTATACTGAGTATAACTTAGTAATCCTCTTGAATAACAAACTAAAAAATAAACGCTCATCAGGAACCAACGGAATTTCATCGTTTTTAATTAAAGCTGTGCTTCCCGTAATGGACGGTTTTCTTAACCGCTTACAAACATTTCTGGAGAGATTTCAAATTCTCTCTAAAAATCAGTTTGGCTTCCAGCCATTCAAATCCACAAATTATGCTCTTCATTTGTTTTATAATAGATTATTATTCAATTTTGAAAACAGCAAAAACCCTGTCGGATTGTTCTACGATAATTTTGACATTTGTTGACGAAATTGGAGTCGTATGGCATCAGGGGAGTTGCTCTCAATTGACTCTCCTCATATGTTAAAGGCAAATAACAAACAGTCACTATAAAGCACAAAATTAATGGAATTGAAAAAAATTCACCTCGAAATCTCTGCAGGTAAAGGTGGGAGTCCCTCAGGGCTCCATTCTTGGCCCTACTCTTTTCCTTTTTTACATCAACGACTGGGTATATTGATAATAAAATAAATTGTGCCTACACCTGTATGCTGATGACACATGACAGAAATTACCTATTTCGTAATTTAAAACACGTGTTGTATTCATCACAATTAATAAATGTTTATCATGCACTAGTTGCGTCTGTTATCCGTTACGCTATGTGTTTCTGGGGTAATTCTACTATGACAAACGATGTCTTCATTTGTCAAAAGAAAATAATTACAGTAATTGGCAGTTTACCTTCTACATATTCTCTTGTCGAGAATTTTTCATCAAAATCCAAGATGGACCTTTTTCTATTTTTAACAAACAAGTCCTTTTATAATGTTCAGGAATTGTTGAATGTTGAATGAAATTGTAATGGTGAATGAGTGTATGAGTGATGAGGAAAAAATGGATAAGGTATGGACAGGAGGAGAGGAGAATGTTTTATGAGAGAGTGGGCTATGCAAGGGAGGAGATAGAAAGAAGAAGGGAGGAAGAAAGTGATATGGTGGAAGAGTTGGTAAGAAGAGATAAGGATGTGCAAGGCCAAGAAAGGCGAGCGAGGATAGGTGAGGGGAGGTATAATGAGGGATATCGGGTGATTATGGTAGAAGGCAAGGCCGAGTTGGGGGATATGGTACTGAATGAAAAAATAATAGTGACGAGATTTAGGTGCGGGAATGAAGAGAATGAAAATAGATATTGGTGGGAGGACGAGAAAAGGATTCGTAGAATGTGCAGGGAAGGGAAGGAACGTGTGATGAGGGAATGTGAGGGGCTAAGAGAAGAGGTGAGAGAGAGAAAGGTGATTCTGGGAGAGGAGGGGGTAGGAGTGGGGTGGATGAAGGAGGTGTTAGAGAAAGGGTGAAACGTAGGAGGCAGGCGTAAAGAAAGTTTTGGAGTAGTATTTTTTAGTGGTAAGTTTGGGCGTTTTTTGGTGTTTTTATGTATATATTATGTTAGGTTATTATATTTATTTTGTGGTTATGGAGCGGGAATAAGAATCCTTTGTATATTTTTATTATGAATACAATAAATAAATAAATACTGAATAGCATTTTTAAAGAGCTTTCCAATCATGCATTACACATGGGGTAGTGTAATTTAAAAAAATAGGGGTGGAGTGACTGGAGCCTAAGGGGTGAGTTGTAGAAGATTTCTATATGAGTCATATTGATTCTCCCTCAATTTTCTATAAACTTTTTGGAGAAATTTTACTTACCCGTTACAGTTTCGAGGATTGAGGTTTAGCAAGTTTTCAAATTGACACCTGGTATTTTTATGGTCTCCATCGTACTGAAGGAAAGTGGAAGAACATCGGAGTTTTGTTGTTAGATGACTTCACACTGAATTAAGAAGACACCTACTTAGACCAACAAGGGTACCTACCGAATCCCGTTTGTTAGTGGGAAATGACATTAACAATCAATAAAAACTTAACCCTGTTTAAAACTTAATTCTGTCCACAACTTTGATTAAGTTGATAAAAGAAAGGGGAGGGATCCATCGAGTTTTTACCTATCCGTTCGGAAACGTATTTTTGCTATAACACACGTGAAAATTTTTTACAAAAGGACAAAAGAACTAGAAATTATGTAATATTTTTAGATAAACTAACCACGATTTGAATGTTTTTGTAAGCATTAATCATAACATCCTTCCACCCTATTGATAATGCTTCATCATGGAACGTTTAATTAACAAATTGATCTGTTGTTTACTAGTTTGCAATTTCTATCCCCATCTGTATAAGCTACACATTATGCTGCAACGATTTGTGAATTAATCACCAACGGAGTGTTTTAAGTTAATTTGCATTTGTTCTTGTTTGCTCGCTCGACTTTAGATGAGACTCTCAAGACGTGTAACATTAACGTTAATTTGAAGTTGCATGTTTATGTGCATGGAACCCCTGCCCGCGATTTGTTACTTTAATTTAATTCAGGTTGTACCTTACATCTTTGACATAATACCTACTACTTAGAAGTATACATCTCTATTATTCCATTCTTTCACAAAATCGAAAGCCGATCTAAAACAAATGAACAGTTTTTTTTTGTGTGTGATATGAACGGATTAAGCACGTTAATTAATGAAAAGTGTATACCCGCCATCCAAAAGAACAGACAGAAACGACTGTAAAGTAAGCGAAACGTTGAATGTAGATAGCTATACCCGATCCAGCAGCCACGTCTTGAATTTTCAAGTTTGTTAAGTTCGCAGATGTAGATGAATATTTAATAGCGCAGTACCTTAATTATCAGAGTTGTAGGTAACAAATGTCTGCCGTTAGTGGCGTTCTGTCGCAAGATTCGCCTCTTCTGGTGTAAATTAGGCAGTCGCAGCGATCCGTTGCTGACACTCGTAACGCTATGAACCACCTCCACTATTATCATTCGGCATCGCTTCACTGTTTACATTTTATTGGCAAACTTATACGTATAGGGTTTTGTCACAGTAATTGCTTACAGGCGTTATAATTTGAAAATGAATTTCGACTACGCTCTATAAAATAGACATTCTCTATTTAATACTTTATTAATAATGTCTCGTGTGTTATTGACGTAAAGTATACCTTGTCTTCTACAATATAAATTATCTCTTAACAAGATTAAAATCTACCCCTTTACCTTTCGAAGAGAGTTGTACAACTTTTGACTCATCTTCCTGGAAAAATAACTACTATTGTATCTTGACTTACAATACTTACATTGACTAAAAGCTCAGGATGAAGGTAACTGGCGTTTGCGGTTTGTCCATACAAAGAATACATACCTACGCTCAATTATAAGAGTATCTACATATAACACTGATGATAGATCGTCTGAAATTTCACAGTCCGACACAGTCCAGAAATTTATGGACATTTACGAAGTTTTACTTTGAGCGAGTCGCAGTTACATGAAATATTCAGTAAATACCTAACAATGAATAGTCGGTCTTTCAATATGGGAAAGAATGGGTATGCATTACCAAAAGATACACAACAAGAAAGAGACAGTATAGAAAATGTGCGATTATCTGTAGGACGCCGGGGACACTGGACAATTTTTATATTTATTATTTTCTTGTCTCGGTGTTAATGATTTTTGAAATTCTTATATAGGGTATTGTTAACAGCAACTTTCAGGAAGATAAAAACAATTTTACATTAATCATAATATGTATATTTTTCCCAAAAACTGAATTAACATTAACTATTGCAATTGTCAAAACTCTCCCCGTCTGAAGGGAGACATTGGACAAACAATAGGGAGACTATGGACAACGTTTATATTATTATTATAGTAATAGACCTGTGCAGAAAATATTATTAGAGAAAAACAGCATGGCACTAGGTGGAAATGGTAGCAAAAATTATGTCAAATTCAAGGAAAAAATGCAACACGATCAGAGGGGGTGGGGGAAATGGGAGGGGTTTTGGGGGGTACACACGGTTTTTAATTATTTACAGCGAAAGTAAGCCTCGTATCGAAAAACTTTATATGGAAAATAACCTGAAAATTTCCTGGAAAATAGAAAAAACCGCGTTTTTCGTTTTGAATTTTTTTCTCCAGTGAAAATGAATATTTTTTCACCATATTTGGTGGAAACATACCTTTTTATGTCCCAAATAAGTTGGAATTTTTTCAAATAAACATATTAGTTTTTACGTCTTACATTGCTCGAAAACTGAAAAAAGTACCTCAACTTCACTCAAAAAGTCTGGTGTCAAAACTCAATTTTTTTGGCAATTTCCTTGTCCTTTTTTATTCGTTGAAATGTGTACTTTTAGACGGTTTAATGAAAAATTGGCATCACTATAGAAAAATTTGCCAAAAAATGTGATTTTCAAACAGTATTTTTGTAATTTTCCGTTAATATATGTAATTATTTATTAAAATTTACAGCAAAAATCCTTGAAAATTATAACATTTATTGTTATATCAATAAATAAAGCAATTGCAAACCCTTAAAGTATGGAAAGTTGCAAAAAAACATGAAAATATAATTATTTATCCGAATATTATTGTAAGGTTTTACGTGGTTTGACAAAGAAACAATGGTTACTGCAATACTTTTCCATCTAAAAAAGTAGATTTATTAAAACATTGTTTTATAAAAATTTACATTGAAAATCTCCAGCTAGGTGGAAGCAGACTTACTCCCCCTTCCCCTTGCAGAATTAGGGGTTCAGCCTCGTCAGTACATCGTTGGGGTTCAGTTTTGACTTCTTTGAAGGTAGTTCTTCATCGCCGGATTCGTAAAAACTGTCAGAATCTGTTGGATCTTCGTCATGGTCATCATCATCTTCAAATACAACGTTCTGTTTGGTGCGATTTGGTCCATCTGGCAACCCTGCAGCTCCGAAACTATCGTAATTTACTTTCGATTTCAAACGTTTTTTAATACTGTCAATAAATATAAATACAGTTCGAGACAAAAGTAATTTTTATTTCAATTTATAATTCATTTTTTAATTTTTTTTAAATTAAATTTGAACATCCTGTATAAGATGAAACATCATAAACGAAATCAGAACATCTGACAAACCTTTTACAACAAGAATTGAATCCAAATTTGACATGAAAGTTATAGGTACATATTATGGTAATGCCGCGCCTTTAGAGGAAATAATGAAAATTAAATTTTTTTAAGAAATAATTTATTGCTGCTAAACTAATCGTTTAAAAGTCGTAATATTTTTGGAATAAATAAAGGGGTCCAAGGGGGTTCTCAACATGTAAAATTATAGGTACAGAGGGTTCCATTAAAAAAAAATATTGTTTGCCACAGGTTCTTGAAGAACTATTTGTCATAATGTCTAGTCTAGAGTAAACTAAGCTCTTCCCATCCGTTTTTACACTCCTCAGTAAGGATGGACCGGGCCCGGGCTTTCGGGCGAGTCCGGCCAGCATAATTTTATGCGAACCGGACTTCGTCGCGGGCCTAGCTTTTTTCAGGCCGGGCCGGGCTATAGAAATCTGGCTTTTTCGGCTATTCAGGCCGCCCCAAAACAAATACACCTACGATAACGAGAAGGATTTTATGTTCAAAGTTTATTGCTAACTTTGTTATCGTTGGAGCTACGATTTCGATTAAATAACCAAATTAGTTGTATTGTTAACGTGAAAACAGAAAAACAAATAAACAATATTGTTAGTCCGATCTTCGAATTATTGGGAAAAGTAAATTTTGTTTAATGGGACACCCGTTTTTATGGTACCCAATAACAAAAACCTTTATAGTAGATGTTCAAAAGCGTCCCCTCCTCGATCAATACATTTTTGAACTATATTCAAGAAGACACTGTTGGTAGCTTCCAGAACTGTTCTACCGATCTACAGTCTCGTACGTATCCTGTATCAACCTGGCCCGAGTCCATCCCTACTCCTCAGGTTGCTATCTTACCATGAACGTTGTACAGTTTCATTTTGAAATATCTCATGAATCGATACTGTTACCCTGTATTTCTGCAATTAGAAGTTCAGTTACATGAAATAAAGTGGTAAGTAGCGTACTTACTGTTTTCGTACATTTCATATATTGCATTCAACATTCAAATACCTGTCTGTAACCGATTTAGGGTGCGGACGATGTTTTGAAGGTGAGTTGTTCCTCACTACTTTTCAAATGGTACTAATCAAAAATAAATCGCTTTCTCAAAGACCAAGTAAGACTTATTAGTTGTCATTTATGGGTCTAAGGTTTGTCTACCAAGATCACATCTATCTAATCCTAATGTTTTAGTAGGTATTCTAGTAAGGGCATCGGATGCTGTACAAACTTATCAACAAGGACGACAGGACGTACTTACTAGCTATGGCTCAAGTCGGAACTTACCATACTTCCGAAATTTGACACCTTCCATTTCCTTTTCACACTCAATTCCTTCTCCTTCCTCACTCGCGTTCTTCTTATTGATCAAGAGTTATACTCCACATGGAGGTATTATCCTAGGAAGTGCCTAGGCCCCTGTTTTAGATTTCCATCTCTATCAATATCTGCTCCGTCGTCACTACGGTACTGTAGAATCAAAACGGATGACTTATAATAGGGTTTGGGTAGGTGAGTCCAACTTTTTGTCGTTGTGTTCTGAGTAATTCCAGCTCTTAACCAATCCACTGAGACCTGGTTCGTTCCAAATATGTGTAAGATGTTTCAATATCAATTAATAGTACCTATACACGTATTTTTGATCATCTTATGGCTCTAATCACTCTCGACAGTTCTGCAAAGCGTTCCATAAGGGTGATCGCAATAAAAATGTTTTATATAACCGCTGCTAATGTTACAAGTATCTAATGAGTCGTCGATGATAAATTTGATATGGTTTTAGCGTTGCTTTTATTGTTGTTCAATAGAAGTTGTCGTAAAAGCGCAACATGAAATGAATAAACATAAATAAAAGTGTCTCTGGGACGTAGCGTCTACTTACTATTCTCCGTTAGGCGTTACAGAAAATAGAAATAAGTATAAAGGATATAACAAGGAATAGAATTCGTTGCAAACAGAAAGAAAACGACTTTAACAATAGAATATCAATATCATGTAGATGCGCAGTTGATAAAAGCGATAACAATGCAAGGGGACAAAAATGTCTCCGGTGACGTCATAAAGAGACTCCAGGGATGTATTAGGCGGCCAAGGCGATTGGAAGTAGACGTGCTTTACACGTAAATCCACGTCCTTGAATCCTCTGTAGTGATGGTTAACAGCCTGTCGCGGGACCCAACAAATGTGACAACATTAGAGAGACGAATGCGACTATCATGTTGGCTATACCTATACGGCCGTGTAGAATAAATACTATCATCCTATTCGACATATGGCAAATAACCTTTTTAAAATATAGTGGATTACAACGTCCAATAGTGTATCTAGAGCCTAGAATCTATTGATTTTTAACAAAACAAGGTAACAATTTAAAAGCTCGAGCTAAAATTGTGTGGACACATGCCGATACGGATATTTGCCATCTGTTAAAAATGTAAATAGTAGGTACTAAATGATGCGCGTTGTTCCGTTACAGCGAGTTCATAATTTGAACAAAGAGGTTCAGGTTTTATTTATAAAAACCTAATTTAGTTCTTCGATGACATAAGAAAATTTCCTGCACTGGAAATTTAGATTTTTCAGATACAAAGTTTCTCCCCATTCTAATCGTTACACATTTTGCGCTTAACGTTTTCGAAACGTTCCTTATATTTCAGGAGGATAAATGGATTGGTGTCATTTTCTTGTTAACTTCTCGGTACGGTACATTACAGCAAGCGCACGTACGGACGCGGCCATAACTCCTGGTGACGAGTAGTCAGTTGACATAACGAAGTACAGGTAAACTGTCGCAGTGATGAAGTGCACGAGTAATGAGATGAGGAAATGCATTGAATGAACTAAGTTTCTGTTTCTCTCTCTTAATGTAGTAACGGGCTAACAAGAGAAAATAAAATCTACCTTTTCCCCCTCGGAAAAACTTAATTAATTTTTCTCTAATAGGATTGTCAACTGACTATTTCTACAATGACAGAAATTAATCAAAGAAGAGAATATAAAATTATTATAAAATACTGAAAGGCATAACCGCAACACTAACTGTATTGTTTGTTTGTGAGCAAGATAAGATCCGGCAGTAGCTGTGGTCATCCGCTATCGCTTCACACTCCATTTAGCCAGCGACAATAATTCGACTATGGAACAATACAAATACAATGCAGGCAAGTGACCATCGTAACTGACCGCTGGTCCGCCGCCGCCTTATCTGCCAAGGAGTCATTATGCCATGACAAAGGCCAGCACGCCATTTCTCACCATGCCATTGACAAGACGCGGACATTCAGCACCACACATATATCTTCGTTAATCCGAACCGAGAAATAAAATACATTTGGAATAGATCGCATTTTTATATTCTCCCTCTTTTTCCGTCTTATAAACTTTTGTATACATCTTTCCGAAATTAAGAGAAAATTAGGTTAAAAGCGTAATGCGTAAACTTAGATGGGACGGGAGAGGGTGTTATTTGTATTCGCAATCGAATACGAATGGCATAAGTAATGCTGGAGGTACCAATTCCTCCTATTCCTGTCCGATTGAAATTAATCCGGAATCCTTTAGTATTAATGGAGAATATTCGCAGATTTGGAAATAGCATTATCCTTATGTTAGAAGGCATAAAGGACATGTTGTGGAATCGCTCGAATTTTAAACGGGTGCGAGGGAGACGACAGGTGTTAGATCGTTCTCTTCGCGAAATATAGCTTGTTCCACCCCATTCGGCCGACCGGAGAGCAAGACGGACCGTGCATAGAAATTAGCTGCAATGCCCAAACGATACCCTACCGAAACGCGAGCATCACGCCAATCTTATAAATTTAAACTCCTGTTATTTATAAAATCATAATGTTACGGGCAAACATTGGCAAAATTGCTTCTCTATATTCGCCTTCCCACCCTCATTTCCAACTCAGTAGATGTCCTAACGGAGCTTTTGATTTGTTTCCCTTTTATCGACGTTTTACTTGAACTTATTTCCCGCGTCATAATGCTAGCCTTTAATCGTTAAGGTGATTGATAACAGTACATACATATAAATTTTGACCCGTTTAATTATTAAAAAATCCGATATTCGCTAAAAAGAATATTTTTGTAGTCATAATTCACAAGGTTTTATCTTCGTCGTAAATAAACGACCCTAATAATTAAAAGTTTTTCTCGCTTATAAAAAGATAGGACAATGTGCTAAAAAGGCTCCGCTTGAGTTTCAACACCCTCGATCTTTGGAATCTGACGCTTTAACGGTTATTCCTCTCTACTATAACTTACGAGATTTCTAAGTACACCTGAGTGCTGTGACATAAACACCACATGTAATTTAAGATCTAATCAAATTCAGTAGTTGCACCCTCGTGCGGAATTGACGTGCAAGACACATTTTACAGTTGCCAATTTATTAAAACATCGTAAACCCACAAAAACATCTCGTTTCAGGGTGTACGCTTTGATATTTCATCGACCTCAGTGAGTTGTCGCGTAAGGCGTAAAGTAACCCTCAAGAAAAACAGAATCGATGAACGCCTGATCAATTTTTTATAAAATTATTTGTTATTTCTGTGTACGCTATGCAGAAATCTTATTTTTGTCAGGATTACGTTTACAAAAAAATTATTCCTCCACAACATAAGCAAATGATACTCATGTGTATAAAGGAATATAAAATTAATTCATGCAGCAAGAATCTCAAAAGGCCGAAGCAGTTGATCCCATAACACTAAAAAAATTATCGGCTACTTTTTTGGCTTATTAAACACATTCATATGTTATGTAATAAAAACTTGGTGCTAAGCCAAAGACGAATAGGAAACTATAACAAAGTACTACACCTAAACCCAGTCCCACATCATCGTATTCTACTGCTTTCTTCAACTTTTTTCTTATGTATACAAAGTGATTCTTCGCAATTTTGTTTATAATATGCCAAAGTAGGTATATGGTAACTTTTTCTGCAATTTTAATTACAATCTAAAACCCTTGAAATAGCCGCAGAATACGTTTACTTTCAAGTCGATGGTGTAAAAGATTGTACGAAGTTTGAAGATTTTTTTGTGGTTCTCCCTTATTGTTACCACTCATTTCTGATTCTTCTATTCCAATGAAATTGAATCAAAGTGTCCTAAGGTCAGTTTTCTTAGATTCAATTTGTATCTAAACAAACTTATGAGAATTTAATTAATCCTTATAGCTTATTAGAAATATTCGAACGACGCTAAACACTAAAAATGAAACACACGATCATTGTCCATCATTTGCACACGTTTGACTAAAGGAATCAGCTTCATTACATATGCACAGTCCTAAACCGCAGTTATTAATATACAGGGTGGGCCAACAGTGCGGGGATGGAAGATGGTGGGTTTCTGGGATATGGTTATGTACCCTTAAGGTTACAAACCTAAAATATTTTCACTTCAATTGCAATACATACACAGGGTGATTTATATCAAAGTTGTATTTTTATAAATGGAATCCGCTATATATTATTGCATATTTGGATTCTTCGGTCAATTCTAGTGCGACTTTATGTATCATACATATAGTACCTAAAACGAATCGTTTAGACCCAATTCGTCATTTATACAAAAATTAGATTAGACAAGAAAATTAATATCACAGGGATCTCAAAACTTAGAAAGGCCGTGACGATGTGATGTTACTAAGCATGAAATCTACTATCGTAGACCGGACGTTCAAATCCGAATTCTTCTTGTGTTCGGAGAAATTACTACGTCAATTTACAAAATTTCTGTCAAAAGTAACTTGATTTTTTCAAATGGCACGGGCAATTTTTCTTTATGGCATCAAATGTAAAATTTTATTACCTTTCGAACGATATGAGTTTGTCGACATCTATCTCCGGTAGATTTCTTGTAATTTCACATTTTCTGGTTAATTTGCTGTATTTTTCAATTTTCAGTTTCTATTGATATCTGGCCCACCCTGTAGAAAGATGCATAATATTATAATATACAACCCTAATTGCAGTAGATCTATTAAAATTAAGAAACAGCTTCTTACAGTAGGGTGACTTATAACGTATGTACCAAACTTTGACGATATATTATGAACTCGAAAACAAATCTTTGAAGGAAAATTATTCGAAAGCAATTCTTCGAATAAATGGAATCGGAAAGTTATTCTTATTCGAATCTTATAGAACGCTTCGAATAAAATTCGTCGAAGTACACTTTAGGAAAAAGTGGTTAAAGGTCGATTCGAACTATACGGAACGTCACCGTCACGTCATAGACCGTCAACGTCACGTAAAAATATGTCTCCATAATATATTTAAATAGCAAAGTTCACACTGACCGGCAACGTCACCTACCGTCAACATTACGGAACGCAAAAGTTGATCGAAAACTAATTTTTGATGTGCCGTTGTCTGTCTGTTCCTGATCAATTCTGGTAGTAATCGGAACGAATCCGTCATATTTTCAGTATGTATAGGTACCTATTTCGGTTTTTGAAAATTTTATTAAACATGTAGGTAGGTATATAATATTTCATTTATGACCGTTTAATCGTATCGTATACCTACGTCAGTACCTACTCGTAATCGTATGTTATAATTCTCGAAATGTAGTGTTTTCCCTTCATCGGTAAAACAAGCGTCTCATCAAAATCGGCACAAAGGGGCCCAAACCAGGGGCGTTATTCGGGGAGCAAACATTCAAATATTAACCCAAACTAATTTCCCTTGGTAAAAAGTTAGCAGACGTGGTTACACGTAAAACGCCTTTTTTTGTTCGTTTCTAAATTCAAAATGGCGGCCAAAGCTTTTACTTTTTAGCTAGCTCAAGAACCGTTTAACGTAATTAAAATTTGAAAATTGAAAATTGTAGTCAAAGGATGGCCAGAACTTTTATTATAATTGATAAAGAACAAAAATTTAACGTGGCCAATTTATTGGTGCTCAAAATTGGTCAAAAATTAAAAATCTGCTTCAAACATTTTTTTTATATTTTGAAATTGTTTTACATATAGTTCATGAAAAACTGTTGGCACTACGTTTATTTCTCTATTTCCCATAGGTAGGGGAAGGGGGGTGAATGTTTTCAAAATTTTAAAAATTCATAACTTTTTTGTTAACAAAGATGAAGAAGTAACATTGTGCAGTGAAATAGAGGACATACGACTCTTAATCGAGTATAATACGTAAGTATACCAATTTACTTCCGGTTTATCTGGAAGACTGGAAATTAACAAAATATTTATAACATACCCTGTATATTATTTTAGGAGAAAATCAGAAATCGTTTTCTGATTACAACTATACTACACACTATACATTATTTTATTTTTTATTTTTTTTGCGATATATACGCGAAAACTATTTTATTTTGAGTTATTATGCAAAAAACTAAACACGGGAAAGTTGTGTGCCAGTTTACTGGTCATTTAATTGATAAAAGGACATACAATTGATTTTGATCTTTAGAGAATATTATATAAACAACCATTAATGTTAGATATTAGAGTAATTTGAAAGGGATGTAATTACATTTACATGGAATTCTTTAAGGCCTTAAATGACTCTTCGCTCTTAAGCGTAATTACTAATTAATCATTTTTCTTTCGACGAAATTTTTATTGAAGGATTGTATTCGAAGAACTGTCGTGAAAAAATTGCGAGGATAGGCAAAAATAAGCACATGAACATTATAAGCTCTACTGACGTTTTGGAAAACCATTTATCTGTTTTCTGGTAACAGAAAGTACGGCATGTCTGATGAATGTGAATCCATCAATTGACATATTTTTAAATTTGAGGCAAAGTTTTGTTTTCTTTGCGACCCAGGTCGCTCTGTACTTGTTGGCGGTTCGCCATCAGTTAAGGCCGGTTCGTTGTGCCCAAACTAGGGCCGTTTCGCCGAACCTGCGGTTCCAGAGCGGGCCGGTTCGGCGAACCGGTGCGAACAGCCACACTTTCTGCTCTGGGTGTACATGAAGGTATTTAAATTGATGATACATAATATAATTTATCGATCAGTTGCAACCAACGCAACGGCCAGATCACTCCATTGTACCCCCGACTGTACCACTTCCTAATAGTTATAATATAAGGCTTTTCGCCAAGTTGACGCAAAAACCAAAAAATTCTGTTTACGTGAATTTTAGTTTCAATATATGAAGCTTTTCTTTGTACTATAAAACTTAAAAACTGCTTTTTTTTAATAAGCAGTAAGGCAAGGGTTTTTCCGAGGGAATTTCCAATTTATTCCTATAAGGAAGGTAATTGAGCACGTTAAATGTTCCATAAAATATAAACTTTCAAATTCAAATAAAGACATTTCGGAAAATCCAGTAAACTATAATTTTTTTAAATTCTGTGCAATGTTGATAATACAAAAAAAAATCTCTAAAAGAGAATTTGTATACCTATAGACATTTATGTTTCTTCTTTTCTCGGTGTTTCAATCAAAATAGGTTTATTGTATTTTTTTACATATAAATCAAATAAATACATGATTCTATTCCCCATCGTAAAGTTACTCCCGCCTGTCCTTCCCGCTACTTTCCACCTTTTCTCTCCTTTCTAACACTTCCTTCATCCATCCCAACCCGTCCCCCTTTCTTTTCTCGGTGTTGTTGAGACTTTTTAAATCTTGTTCTACCTTGCCTGGTCGTGAACCGATTCTTGCAGTATGCATGGCTCTCAATCCGCATAATATGGCTATAGGCTTTCAGATTTTGATTACGTTGAGTGTCTCTTTTTCATTCTTCAAACGACTTAGGACCATACGTTAGGTACGATAACTACCGTGTTTCCTGTGACTTTATTATACACGATGATGATGTGAATTGGGCAAAAGCGCGCTGTAGAGTGATCATGTGTACGGTCCAATGCTTACTCTAATAACTCGAAGCGCGCTACAAACGCAGCGGTTGAAGAGAAAACTACTAACGCCGCGTTTTGGCGACGTTGGTTCAAAGCGTACGTTGCATGTGAACGAGCCAATTTGCTCCCTGATACTTAGCTAAATGTACGTTTGACAAACGCGGCGTTTAACGCCCTCATGTGTACATAGGCTTAACCGTGAAGTGACATAGGGATTTTGGGGAGACCATAAATTATAGATGTTTGACTTACTAATACTATCCTTCATCGGTCCATAATATTCTACCTGTTTGCATCTTAGACAATTAATGGCTTACCCGAAGTGGGTGCAATGCAATTGGCCCTCCATATCAGTACTAGTACTACTAGTGTAAAGGTAGAGTGGTCCAGAACAGAATCAGTTTCTCATTGCTCAGCGTGATTACCATCACTATAATGTGCAAGTGTTGTACCAGTTTGGACCTCTTTTAATTTCTAGTCAAAGGTTAAGATTAAAGTTTTATATACATAAAACATAATCGTAGTTGATGATTAATTCGTCAAAGCATCTTTCAGCTTATCTACAAAGTAGTAAGAGTTACATTCCACTTTGATTGATGCCTAATTGTAAGTAATTTATTTGGTGAGAGGTTATTTTTTCTTTGGAACTTTGGTTTGGAGGTGTATACAGTCAAAATTACATATCAAACGAAGCAAGCCACCCCATTTATTTGAAAATATTACTTCAAGAACTTATTTAAATGAAAAAGAGTAATGTTCCTAGGGGCATTAAACTGCGATTTGGAAAAGTTCCAAAACTTTCAGAAGAATATTGAGTTCCTAGAAAGACAGGAGAATAATATTCGTCAAAAATAATTTAAAGATGTGTAATAAGAAGTATCTAACATATACTGATACTTTTTGGGCGTATAAATTGTAACCATGCCAATTAATTAATGTACCTCGAACTGTCCAAGCGAGATACAATGTCTTTAAAAGATCTATTGAAAGAAAATTTTATTATATGGTTTTGCTTCCAGAATAAATTCTTAATAAAGTAGTGTTCTGCTTTTAAAAAGCACCCTGTATAAATATCAATATCCGTTTAATTTGGACTTCGTTCTGGTTGCATTGTTTGCAAGTGTTTTTTATGTTGCAATTAAACAAGTTTTAACTTCCCATAAGTAGCCGCATGTACGCTCAAAGGACACCGTTTCAGATATAAATGAACGGGTTGCTTTTCAAAGAGATTTCAAAAAATTGCATACAGCTTTGTCAATAAATGCAATAAATTTTGGTTGAATACTAGAACTTTCGAAGTCGAGAAGGAGAAAATCTCAACAAAAGAGCTGCAAGCGTAGTACAAAACGAAAGCGCGGTTACAGAAATCTTTGCAGTAGTTTGTAATTTGCCTGTAATTGCAGGTAAGTATAATTGCTTGAGATAATAAACGAAACGGTTTATTTCGAAGCGGGGCCGGCATAATACTGTCTTTCTCAGATTGCAAACATCAAACGAAATTCTTTCTCTCTCTGCACCAAAAACGGTGGCGCTTGAATGAGAATTTAAAGGCAAACGTTTATTATATATTATATTGTAGTATCTGCAGCGATAATCTGGTGCTACGTGAGCAGAGCGTCGCGGCGCGTGCAAGCGAGAGAGGTCCTCTTGCGAAGAGGCAAGTGTGTCGCGCCTCGTGCGTGCAAGGAATTAATAATGGGGAGCAAAGGGAGTAAATATGACGACGGTTTATGTACGAAAACTTTGGCTAAACGATTTTTTATTTTTGGGGTGCTTCGGGAGGACTTCTTTCCGAAATGTTTTCAAACTTTTAAACGGTCCGGAGTATCGCATTACGTCGTGCTAAAGGTTTAAACTACATCTATTACGTTAAATGCGGCATTTGGAAGAAATTTATAGGACTAGTTTCAGAAACGCAGCTTTTTATTCCTTTTATACCCAGAAACTACGCCATCTCTTCAAACCATGGATTTTAGCGTTATATAAAACTTGTTTGTATATTTGTTTTGCTGTTTTAAATGGAAATCAGTTCGATTATAGAATACCAATAATATCAGTTCTTCTTAATGTATTCGCAAGCACAAACAACCACTCTATTGAAGTTCTTTGAAACCGATTTCATATACCAACTTAAATTTTGAAAACAAACAGATTTTCAGTCAATTTCTCAATTTTAAGCATAAAAACAATTATAAGGGATATATACTCGTTACATTCAAAGTTTACCCTACATGATAAATTAAAAGAGTTCGCAATTACAACAGCTGTCCTCAGTAATACAATTAACATCAAAGTGTCTCAATCTACTTTCGCTGAAATCATATATTTAGCTAATTATCTATCACTATTAACATTCTTTTGATGTCTTCTAGGCCACTTACGCTCTAAAAATAATTCACTATGTTACCTTTCCTTCCTTTTCAAAAATAGTTTTATACATAATGATCCGAAGGTTAGGTAAATTTCTGCATCCCAGTGGCGAGAGTACTAGACAAAAATACGGATATACAGGAAAGTTCAGTGACGTTCGTTATTACACTGTAATTAAAACATGGTGCGGAGGTGTTGGTTACAGGTTTCGATCGATCTCTGTTTAAATCCACGCAGCCAACTGGCTTAGGGGGGGGGGGGGAGGGGGATAATTAAAAAAAATATATCGAGTATCGACTCTCCAGCAGTTTTGGAAAAATTCACCGTCATAGATGGCCGACTAGATTCACCATAACTTAACTTGTTTGTTTGAAATGTTGGTAATTTTTAAGAATAACAATAAATAAGCGAACGAAAAATTCTTGAACCGCCACTGCTTAAATCTGTTGTTTGTAGTACTTTCGCCTATTCCAAGTTCTTTTTGGTCTCTCTTTTTTACGTGTACTAGTACGAACCTCTTATATTGCTATTTGGTCTTCGTTGGGAATGTCTGTTTCATTCATCATGGCATCATTATTCTTATGCAAGTTTCCCATCTCTCCGCTCATGATTTCAAATCCATCTACAGTATTTTGTCAAGATAAATGGCATTGATAGAGTTTCTTTCTTTTCATGTGTTTCGAATGTTGCAAAAGAGGATGTAGGTGGAGCAACTGCTTCAAAAAGCAATTAAGGAATGGCGCCACCACGCCTTATCCAAGAAATGAACCATATAATACAGAAACCAGTTCATTAGGTTGTAGGAAACCGTCCCGTGGCAATAATCACACCTCAAAGAATGAATCTTACCAAAACTTGAACCTTAGGCAACAACCATACTTCAACCGAGACATAAACCATGGTTTAACCGCAAAACGAATCATGCGAGATAAAAACAGCATCTTATCCAATATAGGAGCTTGTCAAAGGATTAACCACCTTAGCCTTCGTTCGAGGTCATAGATTTGCGAGCACGATTTTTGAACATGATATATACAGTGTGTTTCATAAATATACCTATTAAATTTACATGTTAGACAATTATTTATTGTATGGTTCAAATTTTTTTCTCGATAATACTCAAGTAGAAAAAAAGTTGTATATAATTGACTTTAAAAAAATTACAAAATTACAAAAAACAATGGGGTTATTATTATTTTTTCGCAAAACAAACGAACTAGTTGCCCCGTGAGCGCGCCCTGGCATTACTGTATCAACTGTAGTAAATCCGAAGATGCCTCATAAAGTTACGATCAACCTTTACAAATTTCATTAAAATCGGCAGAAACGTTTTTTAGATATATTAATAAAAAACAATTTTTTTACAAATTTTCACAACCTGTATCACGAAGACGAACCATTTCCGGACATATGTTTATAAAGCAAAAAATGTTTGTTTTTATGTCCCCTACCACTAAAAGTTTGTCGGTATATTTATGAAACACACTGTATATACCTAACGTCCCGTTTTGAATGGGACCGCTCCTTTTTTCGGTAGTCCGTCCCGGTGTCCCCGAGGAAAACCCCGGGACGCAAAATCGTCCCGTTTTCACAAACCCGCGAAAATTGGCGGACTGGGTGCTAATATTTTTGCTCGAATCTACTAAAATAATTTTAAAAAATACTGGAAATGGACATTTTGAGCAATTTATATACAGGGTGGCCAAACGAAAAGGTAATAGACGGGTTTCTGGCTAGAACATTTTTTTTTGAGAAATACAAAAACACGTCAATTTTTAAATCAAAGTTGTCACCTTTTGTCATGATTTTCAACCTGAAATGATTTCATCCCTTATAGCGCTGTGGGAAAACCCCCTATAATTTAAATAGGGATGATGGGGCAAGTGATACGTCATTTGAAAGGTCTTTCTTTTCTGAATATAGTGCACTAGTTTTTTTTAGTTTTTTTTTATTAAAAAAAAAATTGAAGTTGCGAACATGGAAAATGAGTTTGAGGCATTTAAAAACCAAAAAAATGCGCGGACAAGTCAATTGTTTTTTCTTTAGAGAAGCTAAGTACTTTTACTGCCATTTGAGAACATCGCTTCACCCTTTAGGTACGGGGTAAACAACCCTTAAATTTTTAAATAACAACAAGGGTTAACTTTTTCTTGTGCTAATTAATAAAACCAGTTTATACAAATTCAACCTTAGTTTAATAAATGTTCGAAGCGCCTGCCTTCGGCTTCCATGCAGTAATACAGATTTTGATTAAATCGTTCTCGTACATTTTGCAAATGCAAACCGATGTCCCGTTTTGAGTCAAAAAATAAATGGTCAGATTATATATACCTAGAAAAGCCACAAATAATACAAAATGTGAGCACTTTGTGTTTCATAGCTAATCTTACTGTACATCTAAAACGATTTCTTATGACTTTGTCGCTTGCAAATGTAAGTACAGACATAGACCTTTAGTCTATGGTACAGATATATCTAAAGAACGAAGCATTTTCTACCTTACACAGCGGGCGCAAATTCAAAATATAATGAAATATGTAGTTGATTTGATGCCGTAAAACACATTGAAGTTACTATAATGAAATATACTTTTTTGTGCTGTAATAATGTCAACCTTTTTTCCAACAAAACACAATTTGCGGGAAGCACTACTTTTTTGTTTTAATTTGACGAAAAGTGTAGCTGATGGACATCGATTGCTGTGTGAAGCATATGGGGAACATGCTCCATCACACGTGAGTACTGGTTCCGCCGTTTTAAAAGTGTCTATTTTGACACCAGCGGCAAGGAACACGAAGGGAGGTCAGTAAGGTTTGAAGACGCTGAGTTGGTGACGTTATTGGACCAAGATTCATGCCAAACTCAAGAGGAGCTTTCTGAAACCTTGGGAGCGACTCAACAAGCGATTTCAAAACGCCTCAATGCCATGGCCATGTTGCAAAAACAAGGAAATTGGGTTCCCTACGAACTCAATCCAAACAATGTCGAAAGGCGTTTTTTAACATGCGAATAACTACTCCAAAGGCAAAATTGGAAGGGTTTTTTGCATCGAATTGTAACGGAGGACGAAAAGTTGATCCATTACGACAGCCAAAAACGCAGACTTCAACAGTAAAACCGAATATTCATACCGAGAAACTGATGCTTTGCATCTGGCGGGATCAGTTTGGAGTAATCTGCTATGAGATACTCCAACCTAACGTAACCAACAATAATTGCTCTTTCCGACTTGTTCCGTCGATGATTCATGTCTGGCCGAGCAGCTAACGTAGCTAACGATGGCCAATACTTCCCATAAAATACATTGTACCAATTTCTCTGAATAAAATTTCAATGTTACAAAAAAACCCTCAAAACTTATTTGTACTCTTGATATATTTTACGTGACACCAGTTAGCGAGATCCAAATGTAGGTCCTTTGCGGGCCCTTACCCGGGCCCGGTCCCGTGTTCCGCGGAATACGTGGAACACTGGGTAGCTACGGCGCTGTTTCGACGACGCAATTATAATCTCGTCTACAATTACCTACAAGACACATGTAAGCAAAATTCATTAACCGTTTGCTGAGTACAAACCTTACTCTTAGTTGCAAACAACAATGGCAGTTCTATAGCAAAGAATTAAAATATTTGTTAATAATAATGTTCTTAATCGGCACAGCCAAATAAAATAGAGCGATATTGGCATTAGTACACAAGGAAATACTCAGTTGAGCAGGAACGTCTTGCAGTGTTTTGACTGTTACCAATCAGACATTTAGACAAATTGAAATTCATGGTACCTATGGTTTTTAAGAGTCGGGCAAGAGTCAGGACCGTGTCTGCATTAATTTATTATTACAAAATCATATTAGCAACTTCATTTTTCACAAATGAGTCACATGTCTGGATATTTGGTGCAAGTTTTATGCATTCAACACATACAAAGACGCGGATTTTATCCCATCTTCTCGGTTCCTCTGTTTTTGTTTTCGTAATCTTCCACACCACTCTCGTGTTGTCTCCTAAACCGATCATAAAGAATGCTTCCGTTGATTTTTGCCCTACGGTTAGTTTGTGTTCTTATTTGTCACCTAGTTGTTCTTATCGCATCGATATATTTTCAATTGAATTTAGAACAGATGCGACATTTTGCGCTTGTTTTCAAACGTCTCGTAGGACAAGGGGAGAAATGATTTGAAATAGTTTAGCGGATGTTTCTTCAGTTTGGCATACATTCACTTCTTGCCCTTCTTTGGAAGGCGTTCCTGAACTAAAAAATTAATGGTTGTAGTTGTCCGATAAGCGAATAGAAAGTTTCCTTACCCTCCGTGACAAAAAATATCTAAACGTTGGTTTATAAACTAGTTATAACAAACATATGGTTGACAACAATAAATCGTACGATTTTGCGTCACATCTGGATTGACTGATACAGGTGTAAATTTACTACAAAATACTGATTATTGTACGGTAATTCTTTGTAGTGGACGCTTCGTTTGGTGATCGCGTATTGTTGTTAACATTAATTGCGTGTCTTAAACTTTAAGTGACTTGTGTAGTGTATTTCAAGAGAAAGGGGGCATTAGGAGATGAAAGGTTGGTGTTCAATTTTGTTACTTTTGCAATTACTGGTAACTATTTTTGGCATTTTCTCTAGCACGACATTAAAACAAAGGTTGAAATATTTTACCAAAAACGTTTTAATATTTGCACAAAAATCCAGTAATTTGCAAATTGATTGTTCCATTCGCGTATTAATAAATTGTAATGTTTAAAAAGCAACCACAATGTAGAAACTATCAAATTTCCAGTTTTCCACAAAAATATAAAGAACCACCAAAGCAACCCAAAAATTATGTTGCCTAAATAGGCGTTTATAATCCTCACAATAGATGTTGTGGTTGTAGAGTTTTAAATTCTTATCAAAAACAAAAACGTTAAGAAAGTTGTAGCTGACAAAATTCCGCACATTTTCATGTTTTAGTTTTGTCTCTACAACTAATAGGAGCCGAGATAGATTTTTTTTTTAATGTCGACTGTTTTGCGGCGAAGCGGTAGGTAACACCTGCGCGCATCCGTAAAAATACCTGTTTAGGATGTAAAATAAATATTTGGGAAAAAAATTATTGGGATTATTAATAATCAATAAAAGCGATTATTATTATTATTATTATTATTATTATTAATTTACAGAAAATTTATTTAAAAAGCATGAACAGTAAATTTTAATTTTTTATTGAACACATAGTTTTGCGCTAACAATTAAATACTATTCTGTCTTCTGATGTCAACCTTTGACGATTGTCAGCTAAAATATTTTTATATCTCGAAAAACTTTTCTCTACATCAGATGATGTAATTGGTGCAAATTTAAACATTAAGTCTTTCGCTGAACAGTCATTCTCGTCCGCACGTTCGCCTGCTGTGTGGAAGAACCACTAACCAGCGCGTTTGGAAGTAAGTTTCGCATTTCTGAACAAAACATTTAAGTACATCCGGCCTACAATAAATCTCTGCCAATGATCGGTTGTCGGTAGTCTTCGGAATTTTTGATAATTTAGGCATTTTTGGGAGGTTAAACAAAAAATAGGCACTTAAAATCAATTTATGGCATTTTAGCAAAATTAAATAGGGTTCAAATTACCCCATTCGACGTAACAAGCAAAAATACACAAGTTTCACTAGAATCCGATGCCTCTACGTGATGAATATTCTTTATGCACGAGTAATTTGGAATAGCGACGGTATTGTAGGTTACCTAGTATTCCAGTAGGGCGAAAATCAGAGACAGTTGCAGCCAAGGAGCTCACCAAGCTGCATCTTTGTAATTTTGCGATTGGTATGGGTTTTACATAGCGATTATAGGCCTTATAAAATAAAAGTTCCAATCACTTTTTCTTTTTATACTTACTCTTACGTTAGTGAACGTATTGTTCCGCTCACTTATCGTAACCTGATCGAATGTTTTTAAAATAACTTCATGAGATTATGGTATATACTAATTTAGAAGTTTATATAAAATTACATTGAATTTAAGAAAAAAATTATAAAAGTTTTTAGAAAGTATGGGCCATGCGACCAACCAAGGGTTAACTTGCATTTCTTCTGAAAAAGTTACGCCATCTCTTGCAATTCTCTCCTAGTCAAAAACCACTTTCTCCCTTTTCTGACCTGAGTAGACATTTCAGTATCTTCCCCCAAAGACCAACTTAGACAATTTTTCTGTAAAATTATAGCACGACACCCAATTATTAAGAAAGATAAAGCAAAAAAGTTAAACAACCATTAAATGAGGGGGAAAGCCAAGGGTCATTCAATCAAACTTTTGGAACAAAATGGCTTATGCAATCGACAATTTACATTTTTTAATAATGCGTTAATTAAGTACGTTACGAAATTGTATTTTGTATTTAATATTCAATATACTGTTGCAAAACGTAAATAATCGCATTATTAAATGTTGGATTTATATGAAAATGACAGTCACTATGACCAGGGTCGGACTGCTTTGTTAGGGCCTACCGGTAAAAATGTACACTAGGGCCCCAACACTTCATTTCGCAATATACCATATCTCAATAAAACAATCGTACATTAATACGAGAGCTGTTTTTTAACCTCCGATTGGATATAAAGGAAAGACGAGTGCATATAAGAAGATTTTATTACCAAACATTACCAGTTCTTCAATTCAGGGAAAAGATGGAAGTGACTCTGCCCTAAGTCAGGACTACGCAGTGGGTGTTCGAAAGTGTCCCGTTTAAATTGCTCAAAGAGCCGTTGGTTTACACGAGCATTGTGAGGATGAGCATTGTCACGGAACAGAACAATTCTAGAAGTCAGCATGCCTCTTCTTGTGTTTTGAACAGCTCTCTGTAAACGTCGCAAAGTGTCACAATCAGAATGTGCGGTAACTCCACAAGCAACACTCCCAAAAAACAGTTGCCATAACCTTATACGGTTGTTGAACGTTTGTTTAAATTTTTTGGGTTTGTTTGGAGAATTTGCGTGCATCCGTTGTTGTGATTGTCGGTTCATTTCCCCATGTCTGATCACCGGTCACAATATGAATTTCAAAAAAATCTTCTCCATCAGTAGGTTCATATACCCTACTTAAAAACAACTGAAATAATTAGAAAGGCTAGTTGTATAATCGTCTTGAGTGATTTGTGTAATGTTGAAGCCAAAAATGTACAAAATGAGTAGAAAACGAAACAATTTTAGACGAACTTTGAAGGCACAAGGTGAACAATATCATCTATTTATTTGCAAAAAGTGACACAATAAGTGTACCCTAGATACGTGTCTTTAGTTTATACTTTATAAATATACTTACAGTTTGTATATGAAAATAAATATTAGGTACCAATTATTGAAAGATTTATGGCAAGAACAGAAACGCAAGACGAGAAAATTGTTCCGTTTTCTACACATTTTTTATGTTTTTGGCTTCAAAACGTCTTAAGATGACTATACAACTAGCCTTCCTAATTATTTCAGTTGTTTTTAAGTGTCTAGCTCTTATACTTTCAATGGAAAGCGAATTTTGTAGAGACTTGCAAGGCATCTAAATTCTAAAGCGGCCGTTGGAGAACCGCCTTAAATGAAAAGTTACAGCAATATATCGGTTTATATTTGAATGCTTCTTGCAATATAAAGGAAAAATAAATGATTATTTTTGACATTAACGACGCAAATTATTAAAAAAAAATTTTTCGCAAGAATATTTTACGAACCAGAAATTTGTGCGATTGTTTATTGGTATCCCGCCGTGGGGGGCCAAGGTAGGAGTAATTACTGGCGTGGAATGCAATTTTCTAACAGATTGCGCCTTTTAATAATAATGTTCCTTTACTAGACGATATTATCAATCATTTACGAATTTGATGCCTGCTATTTCATTCGATGATTAGGTAGATATTTAAGATGACCATACGAAGTGGGCCCCGCGGACGAGGGCCCCGCGGGGATTTTGACGGTATCCCGCCTGTCCAGTTCGGCCCTGACTATGACTTTTACAACAAAATGCTGAACATATGCTCATTATTTAATGCTAATTTTTCAACAATAACATATTAATAACTAATAACTTAATCACCGATTTTAACATTGGTACGTAACCAAAATTTGGGATCAAAGCAATGGTGGACGATTACTGTTTTGGTTTTAATTTATTATACAGACACAGATGGAGCTAGCATTATCCTTATACTTTCATAATCTGAGATCCTAAGGAATTAAGGCGCCTCTATACAGCTGGAAAAATTTCGGACCTACTCCTTACTGATTTTAAATTAGGCAACACACATATCTCAATACTCCCTGAGGGCTAAACGGATTATGCGTAATTTACCTAAATGTACTTGAAAGCTTCATATAGATTTTACATTGTTTAGTTATACCTATAACATATATTTTCTTGGAATTCCCGCAGATTGTAAGACTACCTTTTAATTTATTTTACTATGTTGGACTACTAAAATTAAAATATTATAGTACATATTATGTGCGTCCAAGAATCACAGAAGAATAATTATTTGAAAATTCGGAAAACACTATAAACAATTTGATTTAGTATGGAATAATTAATAAAATACAAAGCAAAATAAACTTCGACAATGTTTAAGAATAATTATAACAATTAACCGCACATTCTAAATAAAAAATAAATGCACTGATATAATTTTCATTATTTCTGTACTTGGACAAACAAACCTACCTATTAATTTAATTGATTCTAAAGTATTTTACTTTAAAATGTGCTAAAATCCCATTAAAATTTAATTCGTATTAGATATAACTACAAAAAAATCTCATTAATGGTAGATATATATACCTACATATATATTTTATATAAGAGGTTCTCTAATCATAGTAAGTTACGTTTCATTGTGGTAAAAAATATTATTTTGACTGTGAAATGTAAGCTATATCGAACACGAATGTGGAGCTTTATGAAAAAATGATGGAAAAATTCTTGAAAAATTTAGACAGTATATGTAGATAGATGTGCAGTGTGCACTCAGCAAAGCAACAATTCTTCAGTTACAGAGTGATTTATAGAAATCAGAACGCAAGAAACGCATTCTGCTTCTAATTTTGGAAAACTTTGTAAATTAAGAAAAACAACACCTACGGCAAAAACCGTTGCGGCACTATTATGTATGTAGTACATACGTTTAAAATAAATAGTTCTACATGCTTTGGTTTGCAACATGAAGTTACAGCAATTCAGTTAATTTTAATCCCAATGCTCAGTAGTTGTTAAAAAATCGGGCCTATAGTTGATGAAGAATTACCATTTCTTGCTAGTTCTCCAGGCGGCTCGGTAGGAAAAACTGCCATTGTTGAAATTAAATATTCCGAGAAAAGCGGCAATTTGCATCCTATTGAAGCATATTTGAAGGGTAAATTAGAATACTGTGAATGTAGTAATAATAATAAGCTCACTTTGAAAAAAAATGACAATTATTTTTACTAAGTACAGGGTCTAGTGCACATAACCAAAAGAAATATATGCTACTTTGTAGTCTACACTAAAGGTGGAATACATCAGGGGCGTCATTTAGGAGGGTCAGGGTAGGGCGGTTGACCCCCCCCCCCCCATGGAGTTACTACTACCAAAAAAAGGTACGTTAAATTTATAAACTGACAACCACGCCCTTTTTTCAAAAAAAATTTAAGACATCAACTCAAGATTTGTGCTGTTTATATTAATTAAAATAAAATTTAATAAAAAAAATAATGTCTTTTTACAATTTGTCTATAGCGTTTTTTAAATTTACGTCGGAAATAACCCTGGTTACGCAATATTTATTTGTCAATTTGCATCTTTGTAACAGGGTCATTAAACAGGTACTTTTCTTTTGTCTGTATAATCTCCTTAGAAGTGTAATTCCACTACCTGACCTCAGTGGCCCGGGGCATTTACGAAATTTTCGTTGGTAAAATTTTTGTACATAAAATTTATATTAAAAAAAAACTTTTGACCAGAATTACAGTTATAACTTAACCGTTGGAAACGATTGTTAAACGAAATATGGTTCTTAAGCACTGTAGAATTTGTCCGTAGAATTTATTTTTCGGATATTGACTGTCGTTTGGAAAATATCTCTTAAAATAGATGAAAGATAAAATAATTTTTTGTTACCTCAAATATTTGTTTTTTTTCAAACAAAATTCTAAGGCAAAATTTCATTATAGTAAGGAATATATTCCCGGCCTTAAAATTTTTTCAAGTTCAATTTTAGAGCTGTAATCCTGGTCAAAAGATTGCACTTTTTCCAATTGCATGGTGTGTTGCCTACCCTATGTATAGAGCCGCCTTAAACACTTGATACCAAACTTCCAAAACTAAACTGCAGTATATCCCTAGGGATCATCCAGAGAAAAGGACCAACCTATTGTAATGTACCCCCCTAGTTCTCTTACACTAACTTAAATTAAAGTTCGAAGAGCTAACTTCACCCACTTTACGTTAAAACCTTCAAAAGGAGCGGGAAACCCCTAAACATGGCTGGCAAATTTAAACTTTCCCTCTAAAACAAACCAACCCCAAATGACAAAAGCTCGTGATCGTCTGGCAGGCCCTCTATCGTATAATAGGTTCGAATATACTGGTCGTGAACTATGATCGGGAAGGAGAAACAAAACCAACATTAACTGTACCAAAATCATTCATTTATTGACAGTTACTCGACGATTCGGAGGAGAAAAAGTGCGAACACTAAAAAAACTCCTCCTTTGACATAATTACATACATGACATCAATTCAAATACAAAATTATAGCAGCAAGACTGTTAAATAATATCAAGACAAGACATTTACAATAATTTCATTGTTGATACTCTTCGGTCACATTTAAATACTTTATGCAGCAATGGTTTATATGGCACAATAAATATCAAATTCAGTTATATAAGTAATACAAAGCAAACCCAATGTACACTCGGTACTCAAGGCCACAAACGGAACTACCCACTACTTATACTCCCCCCTGGTTCGTCAACTACCACGTACACAAAACATATATAAACACATGTAAGAAGTTAGTTATTCGGGGCCCCCTCCGAAAGGTACCGACTGTCCTGGTTGCGAACTTAATCGGCTAGAGTTGAATTTCGAGAAGAATGTTGCTAGCTTTTGTTAATACAGCCCAACATCCAACTCTACACGGGCGAAAAAAAGACATCGTTAGTGTTACATCCATCAAGGCGCTTACATACATGAGGGAGTAAGTTTGCAACTAAATTAAAGCTCCAACAAGTGTGTGGCTCTTATTGAGAAACGACATGTACACATGGTGCGACAAAGAAAATTACATTACATTAAATTAAACAATCAAAACCAAATAAAATACATTGCAATCATTGCATATCAACATAAAAGGGTCATGAGAGTTTAAATAGCTAGAAGTTTACAAGTTACAAAAAGGGTTCAAATTCAGGTAAAGATACACAAAGGGTACCGTTAGGTACGGTCTCGAGTACAATAGAGCCATCTTTTCTGTTTATCCATAAATATTTAATACATAATATTCAATTTGAACTCATTTGGAATGTCCTCCAATTAATTACATAAAACATAAATAAATGTCATAAGAGATATCATAATAAAATTAATAATAACGATCGAAGGCAGATCAGACGTACCTATATTTTTACTAACTACACACATTAGATTAAATGTCGGAAATGCCATGAGTTCAAACACATATTTAAAATGAAAACAAATAGATATTACATAAGACGGATCTACTATAATTCTACACACGATAACATAATAATCGAAAGCATATCACCTGGCTGCAGATAGCACTAAAATGGAGTCACCAAAAATAAAAACAAAATAAAAACGATCTTTACTATTTCGTGGTTTCAAATCAGATGATTTCAAAGTTAACGTTCGGAAGCCCGCCTTACACCAAATCTCCTCCGCCAGAGGGACCTACAGTAAAACAAAAGTATCGACGTTGCCACTACTTTTCAGCTTTTTGTACATGTTGTCGGATCTCTAAAATATAGGTAACCCAACTGTGGATACTACACTATCAGTAAAAATCACCATAAAATATTTTTTATTGGAGCAGCACCGAGAGTGATTATACAGTCATTCCTTTTAAAATTCGTTGAACAAGACAATTTTCAATACTGAACACCTCACAAATATTGCTCAAAAGAGTTAGTGTTGTTTGCATGTAATACTCCTGGTGTAAGATGTCCAATCGATATAAGTATCGATTGGGTACCAGAGACGGATGTAAGGTTTTTCCGCCTGTAGGCGAACTTCGTATGCCGCCTAAAACACACTGTACCGGGTGGGCCAAATTGGACACTTTTAGGGTATATATCATTTATCTCAAGAGATAGAAAAAAATGGACCTAGGTGCCTTGAGCTCAATTTTAATGAGAAAATCACTGGTATAAACAGAATTCAGTTATCTTTAATCGTTTGACCACTAGGGTGTTTGGTTTTTTGTGTTCGATCCTAAACTGCATTTTTTTCATACGGATTACTCTAAGTATATATTTTGGTTTTTTGAAATGAGAGTAAAATTTCCTAAACTTTGACGTATCATTTGTTATATTTATGTTAAATATTATTTTTATGGATTAAAATATTTTGCTTGCAGACATCTAGGTTTCCATGGTTAACAAAAACGGCAGCATAATTTAAAACGACAATTGTCTTAGTTATCTGGAAATTTTGATTGGCTCCAAATATTTTTTATTTGAAATAATATTATTATTATTAAATTATTAAATTATTAAATTATTAAATGCAATATTGCAAATAATACGTATTTACCATAACTAGAATAATAATAATGTATTTGCATGCTATTGTGCCAAGGACACTTACACTAGTCATTTTAAAAGAACGTACATGAATATAATAAATAGTAGTAAATAACAAGTGATACATCAAAATTTAGGAAATTTTACACTCATTTCAAAAAACCAAAATTTATAGGGTGATCCGGATGAAAAAATATAGTTTAGGGTCGTACACAAAAACCAAACACTCTGTATAAAAATTGTCCATCGCAATGGATTCTACGTAAAAAAGTGCTCTAAGAAACATTTTGCCTAAATCAATTATCTTTAATAATAAGAAAGTTGTGAAGGATTAAAGAAATCGACTAAATTCGAGAAACGCCACCTAGTGGCCAAAGGATTAGATACCTGAATTCTGTTTCCGCCAGTAATTTTCTCATTAAAATTGATCTCAAGACATCTAAGTCCATTTTTTTCCATCTCTTAAGATAAAGGATGTTTTCATAAGAAAGTGTCCAATTTGGCCCACCCTGTACTTAAATAAACACACACGTAAAAATTTATAATTGTAAATTTATTAGAGTTAAAAAAATTGTCACCGTCTAAAATTTGCCGCCCGGCCTATTCGGAAATCCACCACTGTTGGGTACATAATAGAAGTTTTCTCAGTACTCCAAATGGGGTGAAATAATTAAGGAAGTCATTAAACCTTCCCCATAGTTTTTATATTAAAGTTAACATAGACTGAAGTTGCTTAACGTTGACACAAAGGGATTAAGATTTAATAAACGACATTTTTCGACTCAAAAGAGTCATCATCAGGCTAAAAAGAGATTACATAAGTATAAAAACTAACACTTCTAAGTATTACTATATGATGATGACTGTTTTGAGTCGAAACAAGTCGTTTATTAAATCTCAATCCCTTTGTATCGACGTTTAGGAACTTTAGTCTGTTAACTTTAATATAAAAACTATGCGGAAGGTTTAGTGACTTATTACCATTTCTTGATATAAGTAGGTATATAATATTAAGACCTCAATGTGTAACCCACTTTAGTACATGTCGTATTTAATACAAAAAATTTGTTTCGTTGCAACTGAAAATGCACGAGCGATACGCTTTTTTCATAAGGAATTGTGTGCTTTCCTACTAACAATAATCATTAGCGACGTAATAAAAAAGAAACACGTGACGTCTACTTTTAATCAGATGAACTGACCGGCTTTAATTAACAAACGTTTGAACACTAGTTTTCGTTACATGTGTACGTACGGGATTATGGTGTTGAAAATCAATATCTTTTAGTAAATTGTTTTTTTTTTGTTAGCTTTAAGAATGAAAAAAGTATAGCTTAATGTGCACATTTGAAAATAAACGGAAGGCAGTCGGTGTTCATTCTATCAAATGAAAAAAAACTAAATGGTTCGTTTTTATATACTGCGTCAAGGCGCATAAACATGTATATTCCAACAGGTGGTGGAATATTTTGTTGTGAAATCAACTTGTGGAAGTAAATCTGACATTTTATTTAGGGGTAACGTTTCATATTGCTTATTTCGAGTTTCATTTTAAAAAAATTGAAAAAGTTCGTTTGTATCAAAATTTCATGAAAAGTTTAAACCTGGAGTATATACGAAAAATTTAGAAACGTGATTTCGAAGAAGAAAATACAAGTGAAGAAGGAGAACTGCGTTCTCGTAATTAAAAATTGTTTATTCAAAAGTCTGTATAAACGGTGGGAATCGATAATTATGTAAGTTGAAACGGAAGTACGTAGAAAAGCGGAGTTTGTTAGAATAAGGCGCGAATCACGTGGTGTTAATGGTACGAACTCACACACGAATCGTACGTTGCCTATACGACCGTAAGTCGATACTTAGTATTGCGCTCGCCTGAACTCACAACTAGCTAACATTTTTTGTTTGTTTTTCTTCCCCTGTAAACAACATGCATGCAACCCTCCTGGCCCCGTCGGTCTTCTTGCTTTAGTACAAATATACTACAGTATTGATTTATTTACCCCATCCCTCGCAAACGGCACGTAAGGATACACAGCAGTTGTGGACAAACGTTATTTCACTGTATGTCGTTCGAAAAAGCTCTCTAATTATTTGTTAAAATTCGAAAGTGTTTTCAGTAGTGCACGTTTTCACTGAACCCCTTCTCTTTCTATCGAACAGAATACGAAAACTTCTGATTTCGCCGTTTTCCGAAATACTAGCGTACACGTATTTTAAGTGATTTAAAAGTAGTGTGCCATTTCCATATATTAAAATCCAACGAGGAATGCGCCAACAATTCAATGAATGGTTTGTTATAAATTCAAAACTGATTTCAATGCACTGGGACTTTTTGCAAACTTGTGAAATAATCATTTAAGCACTTTCTAAATGTATATAAAGCACCAGAACACTAATCGATACAGATAATCAAAAGTGGTTAGTCAGATCTGTTTAGTTTTTGTCTGAGAGGGAATCTGTTATAATTTCCTCCATTTTCAGCTATAGAAAGTTTGGTGTGAGACATCATCGGCGAAGCGTGTCATTATAAAAACACGAAAGAACATTAAAGCGCGTTGGAAACTTTTGCCGATGGTTACTTCATTAGGGTTGGGCGGGCTTAATCGCCGTTCCGCCATCCGCCTCGAGGTTAGACGTAATATTCCCTCCGCCGTAGCAATAACAATCTACACAAAGATTACAATAAGAACTTTGGACCAAAAATGCACTGCAATCCCAGATCCTCATCGGATTACTCTCTCTCTTGTTGAATTTCTCGGTGTAGTAGATTTAAAACGGCTATATATGCAAGTAGTACGCTTTCCTAGTATAATTTAATAGTCGTGAAAACCGAAATTTCGTAATTAAACAGTTATCGATTTTTGTATTAACCCTACCCTTATAAAAATGGGTTATAGAATTCTAAACGAGTTACATATTGTGTGCATTGAAAGAAGGGGGGGTGCATAAAAAAAATTGTGCGCGACTTTGCAAAGTAAGAAAGATGGTTGAATATAACGGTATCGAGTTGTGTGAAATTCTAATTAAACATTATGGTACCCTAAAATTATTGTGATAACTTCTGCAGAATCTTGGAAGAGCACATTAAAATTTACGATCCGAAAGTTGGTGCGTTGCGGGCTTCGCCAATCTTCTATCTGGAATAATAGCCGTGTCATTTGTGTATATAGTAAGGGATCCGGGACCGGGTTACTGCAATCTTCTACTTAAACGCGATTCATATTTCATAAACGTTAAACGACATCTAATTTTACCGTAACAATTTTCGGTAGTCCTATTTACTATACGCGGGTAAATGTTCATTTACGCGCAATGTTCAGGATTGACGCATGTTTTACTGCGTGTTTTAACCTTGCCTACCTGCACCTCTCTTCTCATTGCCCTTACTTACTTCTTCTTGCTGTTACTACACAATTAGCTTCGGCCTAAGGGAACAATCATCTTGCAACTTCGACGATCTCTCCCTTGAACGAGCGGGTTATAGCCATCGTCTAAATTACAGACATGTATATTGAAAGACGTTTACTCGCACGAGTCCAAAACTTGGTAAAACTTGTGTTGGAGAATGTAGTTTCGTAGTAAAGTGTTGCACGTAAACTCGCTTTTCTCTATCAAACACCATGCTTCGTATATGTACAACTGAGAAACTAAATACATCGTCCCCAACCACAAAGAACAATGTATGTTACCTTGCGATTCATGCTCTAGGGACTTGCCGTTGTATTTGTACTTTTACATTACTAACTAACCACTTGGCTGTTGTTAAAGTCGAGTTAGCTTTAAGTTTGCTGACTTGTCATACCTACAGTTTCTTGGCAAACATGGGCCCACAACCTCGATGCTTATATTACTTACAGTAGGTAACAGCGCAAACCTCCAAAACAGGATTCTAAATTACAGTTTAATTTGCTTAAATACCGCAACAAACTTTCACTAGGCATTATACTCAAATTGAAATAACCTCAAGCTTATTCACAAGAAACTGTTACTAGCATTAACATGAAATAAAAATCGTGTAACTTGAATTTTGACTAAACATTAAAAAGATTTTTATATATTATATTGTCACATTACATCACAAACTCAATAAAATATTATAATTATCCTGGGCTGAGTTCTTTTATTTAGGCGGCATTTCCTTTTTGTTTGAGCGAATTGTATTTACGCGTTGTTTTTTCCTGAATTGGTATAATTGGAGTCCGGTCAATTTAGACATTCACTCTTTGATAAATTCCCAACAAGCTGAAAATTTGCATGAACGTTAGAGACACCATTATAATGAAAAATTGTGAAAAGTCCCCATCGATCCCATATGTGCAAAAAATTTTATTCAAGGTCAATGGGTTTTTTTAGATTTTTCAGCGAAACCGTTAGTTTTATGATAAAAATATTTCGGACAAAAATTGTAGACCATGCAATTATCTGCAAAAATTGTCCTTACACTTTTTTTCATAACATTAACAATTTCAGAGAAGAAGCGATTCTAAAATTTACTTTAGTTCTTTTTAACGTGATTTGCACGGTCCATCTCAGTAAAATTTTATGGAATGTCAGGTCATCTTATTCATCATCATCGTCATCATCTGTTTTTTCTTCTCTTCCTCCATCTTCTTCTTCCTCATCTTCCTAAGTTGACGTAAATTATTCTAACAGCGATCTTCTTCTATTGGAGATTCAATATTTGAACACGACTCGCCTTGACAAGTGGTGCATGCTGCTGAACAAGATAAGCCTACTTTTCTGCAGCCGCATTTCGAATTATACCCCTTTTTGCAGTTGCAAAAAATAGTATTAAAGTTTCTGGTGCAGGTGGATTAATTACGTAGGGAAAGGCAATTAATGATTTTGCATCTTTTTCTTATGAAGGTTGAAACATTGCTTGCATGTATCAAAATTTATGACATTAAGAAACGGATTAAATAAAAGCAATTCGGTAGGGCATTTTTTTGCATTTTCTTAACTTTTTTGGGGATAGATCATTTTTTGGAAGTCATTTTGATCATTTTTTCCACTTTTCTGGAAAGGTGTGACATTATTATTTTGTATTTGATTCGAGATTTTTATTATAATTCAGAATTTTTCCTTGTCAGTACAATTTCTTGGAATTAAGTAGATGCTTTGTTAACTACTGTCTACTACCCCCATTTTTCAAGGAAATTCCTATCTCCAGGTAAACATTGTCGTGCTGTTAAGTGAGGTGGTCAGTTGTTCCTAATCATCTGTATGACCAGGTTAAAATGTCTAAAGTAAAGGATTTATAATAATAATTATTATAATATATTATCTAATAGTATTTTTTTATTGGTAATTCTTTAATTTTTATTGGTCATTTTTTCTGTTTTTTTAGGTCATAAATGCATTTTTTATTTTGCATTTTTATAGGTCATTAAATGCCTTGCCCTATATAAATAAAAATTAGCTTCCAACCTCATATTCTTCTGGGTCCAGTTGATTAATAAGCCACACTTGAGCCTGTACCTGGTAATATGGAGGAAGACAAGCTAATTGCACACGTTTTTTATTACGTGTATGTTTTGTAAAAGATGGTAACGTAACTTGTCTACGCAAGGAATTTTTTTAAAGCTCCATATACAGAAAGAAGAAAACGAATTCCGTTGGTGATTAGAGTTTCTGGAGTAGAGTTCATATCTTTCGAAAGTACATGTAATAAAATTTTGTTTTTCAAACAATTTAAAAACTGTTGTTTTACCCCTCCGGAGCATTGCTGAATGCTGATGTTGTATCACAGCCAGTCATAGCACGTAAAAATAGTATAGGTATGATTTTTACATTTAGGATAATCCGATAAACTCGTATTTGAAAACATTTCCGATGGTTGTTGAAATGTTGAGCTTTGCCGGGTTTCAAAAAATAAAATAATTTTTCCAATTGGAGTTCGATCGATAAATAATACCAATAAATCAACATATTCACCAACAACAACATTTATACCTATCAGTTGGATTGAATTGATTTCTTGCAGTTTCTATAATGAGTACATCAGCGTCATTGTCAGCTTGCTTGACTAAAATATGTTCAGTTGTTCAGAGATAAATTTTCCTTTTAGCATTGTAATTAATCGAGACTTATTATGAATATTTGACAGAAATTATTGTTGGGTAGTTGGAACTGTCATAAGTTGGTCAAAGAGAATATCAGAAGATGCCGATGTTTTTGCCATACGGCGACGTTGTTCTGCGGCTTTAATATTTTTTGTAGAATTTGTATAGCCATCAAATCTACAGTTACTCTTTGACCAAAATGTCTGCGTATACCTGTACTGAACATACTTCTCTGAGATGTGTCTTCTTGATCCCAAACGACACGGTGCAATAAATATCCTCCATCGATAGTATATAGGTACATAACATTTAAGTTGTCAATATCAATGTCTACATTTTTAAAACAATCATAAATGGCTGATTTTTTTGGTTTTCGCATTCCAACCTTATCGAATAAGGACAACGGGTAGGGAGCCAGTTCATATTCAAAACATTTTCAACCAACTTCAAAAAGTTGGTTACTAAATTTGTCCGGATGTCTGTGTGTCTGTGCGTTGCACGATGTTACAGGATTTAGAAAGCTGGAAGTGGTGTTAACTTATAGGAAATTCTTTACTGATTACAAATTTCTGGTAAATTTTTTCACCGTCGGGACGCCATTAAAGTCGAAATATACACCCTTGAATATCTCGAGAACGACACATCCTATTATAGAAAGGAAAAAACACGTTTCCTTTATTTTTTGAAACCTATTGAGTCATGATACGTAAACATCACCCTAACCCCCCTGTGCGGTGAAGCGGGAGTGAGTTTTGAAAACTTAAATGGAAACACCTATTTTTTATTGCACTTTTTGATTCTCCATTAAAAACTATTCGCAAAAACGATCTTTTTTTATTTTTTTTTCTTCCAACATTTTTTCGTGATTTACAAATTGTCCGTCACCCTCTCCGCTCCCATCTTCCTTAAGGGTGAAAAGAAAAACAATGACAGAATCCGGGGCGCTCGTGTCTGAGGTGGTGGTGGTGGTGGGGGGGGGGGGGGGGGGGGGGGGGGGGGTAGTTATATACATATACATATTGTATATAGTATATGCCATAATTAGTTACAGATTTGAAGTTGGTTGAAATTAGAATTCTGGTCAATTTTTGTAGATAATTGCATCGTCTACAATTTTTGTTTGAGATATTTTTATCATAAAACTAACCGGTTCGGTGAAAAATTCAAAAAACCCATTTTTGCGAACTTTGACCTTGAATAAAAATTTTTGCACACATGGGATCGATGGGGACTTTTCACAATTTCATTATAATGGTGTCCCTAACGTTCATGCAAATTTTCAGCTTGTTGGGGATTTATGTAAGGGTACCCCCTTTTTTTCGGCTAAATTGACCGGACTATTGGTGCTAATGGCACAAACTGTAATCAGATGTTGCGTTAAGTATGTACATTGCAATGAACAACAATTTGGGTCGCACAATCAATCAATCAACAATTCGGAAGTACGCAAATGACTGCATTTCATAGTGGCTGAAAAATCCTATAAGTAATATAGGATTTTTATTATCTTAATAAGCAATAACAATTTAACGTAATTCTAATGACCTTATAAAAGTTATCGATTGACAATTAGATTAGGATCTTTAGTATTCCATTCCAAACCTCCCGAGGAGTGTCATGGACATGCCTTTTTTAACATCCTTTGATCGAATGCTTTCACGTATTTCAAAAAAAACGACAGGTGGATGGAGGAAAATGGTATTTCTGAATATTACTACAAAATCATTTGAAAAACCCGTGTTAAAACGTAAAGTATTGAATGTTGCAAGGCGACATAAAGAAAAACTAAACATCCAATTGATGAAATATGACTTCGAAAAGGCCAAATTTCAATTTTACGATTACCCCCATGTCACTGCTAAACTCGATAGAGTTGCTGTGAGTGCAAGTTTGAAGACATATGAACACGTATGCAAACATTAAAAAAAGTTGTTTATTGGGACGCCTGGAATGGTCTGGATGATTCTGCCACAAGATCTTCTTCGGACTCTTCTAAAGGGGCAAGATTTGGTGATCGTGAAGGCCACGCGACAGGACCACCCAATTACACGTCGCCCAAACGTCTCGTTTAAATATTCTCGTAAGTTTAGATAACATTAATTATGTATAATAACAAATACAGCAGCTTTTTGCGTAACACAAACACGAAGCGTTAAAAGGAAAGCTCATTCTCAAATTAAAAACATAATAGACAACAATGTACCAATAATAACCTTGTACCTTTCATAAATACGAAATGACGTGAACTATTCGTAATTCGGCGTTTATTTTCGCTTTTTTTGAATAAATTTTGTTATGAAAAATTTAATAAATTTGTATTTTATATGTTTCGCATCAATAGGTATGTGTTTCAAATTTCAATCAAAGTTTCCAGTAAGCAATTGAATGTAACATTATAATTTCTTGAAATCCCATTTGATATGATTTATTATGTGAAGTGAGTGTCATAAAATAGGTATATTTAGACGTGAATTTCCACGAATAGAACTTTTAACAATGATCGTTAAATACGCGAGTTGAAATCCAGAAAAATGTCCTCCAATTCTTATAACAATGCTCGTTTTTTTTTTTTCGTTTTTCTGAAGTCTGCAAATAACGTCAAATAGATACGTGACCGCGGGCAATTTTTTATAATCCATGACAGACAATTGTGTCTCAATCTTTTGACATTGAGAACCTAAAATCCCATTTCCCTAACTTTTACCACTTTCGACTTTCAATTTTATTTCCTAAACAAGATTTTGACATTTTTCCGTGAAAAATTTTTTTTTCTCAACAATAAAAATTGATACGCCGATTATTTTAAGCATACTTACTAAACATTTTATGACACATCAGAATGTGAAAAAAAATTGCCTGGTTTGTATTTAAAATAAAGAAGTTGATGCCTACTTCCGGTATTTCCGGAAGTGCTGTCATTTGGAAAATATTTTTATTTATTAGATCAAACACTCCATGTCGCATGTGCAAAATTTCAAATTTCTCGCTTTTACAGTTCTTGATATACTTCTAACCGACGGTCACCGTGGGACACCCTGTATTTGCCAACGAACAACTACACTTTGTTCGTAGTAACTGTTTGCTAACATTTCCTACAAAATATATTATTTGTAATTGATTATAAAATATTGATCATTGAAATAACCCTTCGTTATTAATTACATACGCATTAAAAAATCATATTGAGATCCACTATATCCATTAGTGTTTCGCATCAATATAATGTGCTTCAATCAAAGTTTCCACTAAGGAATTGTATGTGACATTATAATTTCCAGAAATGTCATTCGATACGGATTTATTATGTGGAGTGAGCAATTTTCTAAAAAATTTTAGGTAATATATAGGATGATTCATTAAGAATGTCCAATCTCTGAATTGTAGATTCCAGACCTCAAAATATGATGATTCTGCCCAACATGCCTTATACAAATATTGCTAATTTCCGAGATACCGGGTGTTTAAAGTTTAAATATGAATTTTGATTTTCGCAATAACTTTCTATTTTTTCACAATTTCTTTTTGAAAATTGGCAGTTTAACCTTTTCTTGCATGAGGATTACCAATTAATTAAAATTAATTAATTAAAAAACAAAAATAAAAAACTTCAAAGTAAATGTTCAAAATGTCCACCATTTACTTCAATACACCGTTTTCGCAAAGATCTCTTCATATCAAATAACCCTTTTAATAACGTTAATTAATTAATTAATTAATTAATTGTTATTGCGAAAATCAAAATTCATATTTAAACTTTAAACACCATTTGTATAAGGCATGTTGGGCAGAATCATCATATTTTGAGGTCTGGAAAATTATAGGTAAATTTTCAAGATTATAGAATGCCGCGTACATCGTTTAGCATTTGTAGCTCATAAAAGGAAACATACATTACTAAATCAGTTAGGAAGACATAAAAAATGTCAAATTTCAAGTACCTATGTCAGAAAACGAAGACCTCTATATTCAAGCATAAAAACCTACCGACACATCCCTAGTGATATAACCAATTCTCAAACACTTGCGGCTCTTAAAAGTCGTCTAAAAGCATGCTAAAGAAAAACAGCTTTTATAGTCTTAATCAATATTTTCATTTTAAGTTTTAATTTACGAATGTTACTTTTTCCAAGACCGTAAACGTTTTAGATGCGTTGTATGTAGGTAAATACATCTTCTGTTTAGTGTCTTTTTCTATGCATACCTTAATATTATACATAGTCGCGTCCTGCGGTTGTTATTACGTTCCATTAAGCACATTATATCAACATGCGTCAATGAACAATAATGTGTGTAGGTACTCAATAAGAAAAAATGTAAGTTCAACCATAAGGGAGTGCAAAATACTCATAGATCGTGACGTATGACTCGTATGAGGATAAGGAGACTGAATTGAAGGGCAGTACTCAAATTGATTTGAAATTAAAAGACGTAGACGTGATGATACGTTTATTTTGTTTAGCGTAACGGGTGAATGTATACAGTGTGACTCATTTAGATTGGAAACACGCGTAAAATCTGAAGTTATTTACCGATTTTAACAAATTTTTTTTAATGTCAAACAATGAAAAATCTACTTTGGGACAAAATTTTAAATGTTTATTCTAATTTTCGGGGCATACTACGATAACTTTTTCGTACTCGGAATGGAGAATTGTTATTAGCGATTTGTTTATAAAAAAAATATCTACGCCACTGGATGCAGAATGCTTCCAAATAATTGTCACCAAAATTTTACAAAAATATATTTATTAATAACAAAGTTATGACAACTTAAAGTTCGAAAACTTTCTAAGCTAACAGTTACAAAACAACACCCTGTATTAATAGATGGCCATGGAAATTATGTTAATGATTCTTAAATTAAACTATTTAAACCATCAGTGGAGAAAAAAATATTTAAAGTAACGTAATATTTAATAAAAGTAACAGAATCGCACAATTGAGTAAATAATAAGACCTAACATTTCCATTTAAATCTTAGTTACCATGCAAATTATGTTACTGTTTAACAGTTATGATAGATTTTTATTAAATATTACGTTACTTTAAATATTTTTTTCTCCACTGAAATATTCGAAATATACTTTTCGATGGAGCATTCAATTCTGAACAAAAAATGTCTCTAGATTTTTTTTCGTTTCTGTTACCGTGCGGCCGCAAACTAGATTTTTGTCATTTATTTCACGAAAAATGTATTTTGGCTGTGTACAAAAATTATGGTTGCAATGGATATGCACTGTCCATGTATCTTGTGTGTCAATTTTGGTTTGAATATTTCAACAATTCGGAAATAAATAAATAAAACCTTTATTTTTTAGAAAATTGTGACGCACTCTGTATCTCAGAAACAAAGAATTTTAGGACCTATGTATATAGGAACAACCCACCTTAAAATGTGTTTTTCTACAAAATGTCAAAGTTCTGATCATTAAACCTGGGACACCCTGTATAATCAGCTATAAATACGAAAGATGAATTTTCGAAAATTGAGATTGATGAGTGAAATTAAAAACCATTTAAATGACCTATTACAGAAAGGAGATATAACAACGATCATTGGAATGTAATTTTAACATTAATATCAAGAAAGTCACATTTAAGCCAAAAAATATTTAAAAATGGTACGGCACGGTTTCCTAAAACCACAGCTTTAACAATTAAAAATTCCTTGAATGTAGGTAGACTGGATATTAAAATTTGTACTCAAAATGACTAGTTTCGATCTAATCGGTCATCTTCGGGCTTGGTAATATTTTCGTTAAGAACATTTTTTATAAAAGGTGTCCGCGCGGAAACTTTAAATGGTGTTTTATGTCTCATAAGATAGTAGTCCACTTATAGCAGACTGTAATAAAAAATATTACATAATTTCTACTTATTTGTTACTAATTTGTACCGGTAAAAAATGTTTTGTAGCATCAAAAAGCAGTTTAAATACTTTGGCAATCGGCGAAGGGTAACAAAAATAAAATCGTTAGTGCACTACTGGCAGCCCGGTAAATGGTCTGGTTTAAAAGACCTTTTTATCGGAAGTCACGCGCACAAAATTCGGTAACAAATTAAAAATACAAATTCCTAAGTTTGTACATGAAGTATATATACTTTAACAGTCGGCGGCCAAGGGTAACAAAAATAAAATCGTTTAATGTCCATACTGGCAAGGCGCTTAATGGTCTGGTTCAAAAAACCTTTTTATTGAATGTCACGCGCATAATTCGGTAACAAATTAAAAAATACAATTTCCTTAGCTTCTAGAAGAAGTTTAAATACTTTAACAGTCGGCGGCCAAGGGTAACAAAAATAAAATCGTTTAATGAAAATATTTATACAATATTGGCCCATCATTGTTTTGTAATGTATTCTAAAATAGTAGGAAAGGGGGTGGGTGACCTGCGCCACCCCAAAGCCCTAACTGTTCCGAGGGACTATTTCCCACTGCGTAGTACCTGCAGGGCTCCATGTGTTCCGGTGGTTCCTTCCCCAGGACGTGTAGACTCGGTGGAGATCGGTGATACTAAAAAAGACTTCTGCTTCAAGTAAGATTCGAATCATCGATCACCCGGTTAAGAAATCAGCCCTGAAACAACTGAGCACCGGAAACTTATATAATTTTGGAATTTAAAGCTGAACACTATAAAATATTGAAGAGGGCGTACATATTATATTTTGATTATTTTGATATCTTTAAATTGGCGAAGGTTTGCATTCGGCGGATTTTGAGAAAGTATCATAACGTTATTATTTATGAATATTTTTTCCATGTAGCCTAAATATATCATTTTAAATATCGAGTAATGTTAAAAACACAGTATTATTATGTTATTGATAAATAAATATTGACTTTATGTTGTATAGCAATATTTATTAAATACCTATTGTAAATATGTATGCTATATTGCTTAAATATCGATTTTCAATATTTAGTAATATGGCACCTACACGCAATATTGGTACATTGTTGTATGTACAATATTTGAATTTACATTGAATATCAATATTTAGGTACTTAATATTACAAATATGTGTGTCATATTGCTTAAATATAGATTTTCAATATTTAGTAATATACAATACAATACAATATTTGAATATACATTAAATAGCAATATTTACTAAATATTGCAAATATTGTTCTTATATTCACTAAATATTGTATTTCCAATATTTGTATAATATTACAAAAATATATTCACCCAATATTGGCGGCAGTTCGACAATATTATGCCAATATTCCACCAAGCTAATGCCAATAAACGGTGCTACATGGGGGTTTGGTTCAAAAAACCTTTTTATTGAAAGTCACGCGCATAATTCGATACTTAACGAATTAAAAAATACAATTCCGTAAGCTTGTAGAAGAAGTTTACATACTTTGACAGTCGGCGGCCAAGGGTAACAAAAATAAAATCGCGTAATGTCCGTAATGGCAATAAGGTGGAAATGATCTGGTAGAAAAGATCGTTTTATCAGCAGATACGCAAACATTATTCGGTAACAAATTAAAAAATACAATTTCCTAAGCTTGTAGAAGAAGTTTACATACTTTAACAGTCGGTGGCCAAGGGTAACAAAAATAAAATCGTTTAATGTCCATACTGGCAAGGCGGTAAACTGCTCCCACAGACCTAGAAAATTGTGTTTTTGACTTTGTTATAAGGTATATTATAATAGTGAAGCCCAAATGGGGATTTTGCGCGTTAACCGAGCGCGTCAGAAAATCATATGGGGAGAAACCTTGCACCCTGTAATGTACCCCTACCATATATGAACCCTTAATGTACGGACGTGCGTTGAGGGCAGCCGATCATATTAGTAAAAAAAAATCGATCCTCAGAAAAGGAATTTTGTTTTCAAATTTTCATATAATTGTCTGATTATTATTTAGGACGACTAGGGCATCAAGCTGAACCGTCTGTATAAAAAATCTGACGCGCTCGAGTACGTCAAGGTCACGTTTTTTTCTACATTTTGAAAAATCGGTCATGCCTTTTGGTCGCGTCCAAATCGTCTGTCAGGACATTTTTTTGAGTTCACTTAACATTTTCTCTGAATATCTGTAACGCTTGAATAACTTTTTTTTTCTACTTATCCCTTTTTACGGCCACCCCCCACTAACTAATCGTCAGATTAATTTCTCTCGGTTATCAGAAAAACATAGTGCGTATACACTATGAATGTCTGACGCACTCTATTTCCATGTGACTGTTTTTTTGACACCCCCCCCCCCCCCCCCCACAAAAATGGCAAACGAAAATTTCGCATGGCGGTGCAATTCACAAAGTTTTTGTACGCATTTAAAGAAAAAATGCATATGTTGTTTTAAAGTACAGGTTAAGTAACAAATTATAATTGATGTCATACATAATCAAGGGTACTAGATTATCACAGATTTAAATAAAAAAATTCTGGCAAGTTGCCACGAGCTGAATTCAGAAAAAAATGCTCTCTTAAAAAAAAATGAGTAGTCTGTAGTCTTTCTGTACACATTTTCTTGCAACGCTCTATACTCAGAAACTATTAAAGTTATCGAAATGCGGTTTTCGCCAATTGATTGCATTTGGGCCAAGGACGAAAATGCTGATATTACCTTTGATGACGTCACTTCCGGTATAAGCTAAAATGGCGGCACTCATTTTTTTTAAGATAAAATTGCAGTTTTTTTATGTAGTTTAAGAGTATTTTTTTCTGAATTCAGCAATATATATTGTGCTATATTTATTTTTTGAAAAAAAGGTGTTAATACGAGGGAAGTCTCGTGGCATCTTGCCAGAATTGTTTTTCATTTTTTGAATCTACGTATTCAGACACGCAAAGATATGTAAAAATTTGCATAGGTGAATTTCTTTTTGGAACACTAATACAATACTTCCCTTTTACTTCGTACTCGGAAAGTAAAAAGGGTTGCTAAGTTGCAATATTAAGGAAATCTTTAATTTAATCTTTTTGTTTAGGTACATAAATACGTCACCTGAACCAAGTTTGTAAATGATATTATTTTTTATTACCTACGCAATTCTATTATTATTATTATGACATTATGGATAATCGAGCAGAAAACTACCCCCTTTTAGAAACGCTTTACGAGAAAAAATTATGAAAAACACATGACTGAAGACGGGAACAAAGCTCGGACTGCTTAAATATCGCACCATCAGTTCATTTTGAAATGAAAAAGGGATTCAAAGGATTAAATTTTTGCAAGCAAACTTATATGTTGAAAATATAAGCATGAAGTTAGATAATTTATGCTGTGGTTAATACTGAAATTCTACAAAACCCATCAATGTTATCATTTTATTGTATTTGCAGCCCTATCGCCGAGGGGGAATGACGTCTACATTAAGTGTAGTAGCGTAATATATCGTTTTAAACCTTTTTTACTGCCTTTTTAACGTTTTCATAATTTTTTGGTTTTATATAATACCTTAAGAAATGGTAATGAAATAACTTTTACTAATTACGTACCTTCTACCCGATGATATAATATTTAAAAATTAATTTATTCCCTTCGTAATTTTTAATAGAAAACGTGGATACAATTAGTATAATGTTGTACCAGTTCTATACAGTAAACTTTACAATAACCGCTCCTTTTTTATTATAATGTGCCATAGAGACTATTCTATGACAGTTCTTGAATGCATCCCTCCAAAATGGAAATAAAGTTATTTTTTACATTCGAAACATTATTGCGATAACTTGTGTAGATTCGAGGTACCTACTATGAATTAATGAGTAAACGGTTAAGGATAAGTAAATAATAAGAAATTGTCGCAGATGCGAAAGTTGTTGACAAACAATTTCTGAAACAACAACTAGGAAGTGGAGGAAATCCCTTGATGACCCTCCACACCCCTACGTAAACGTTAACGTAAACAAGCCACATGTATACTCAGAAATGAGACTAAACTAACCTATTACGTTCAGTTCTGTAATTGTGGTATCAGCAGTATACATAGCGAAGGGCGAGAAGATCAGAACTTCCAACTTCGCCCCGAAGTGCAATCACTTCAATTAACTACTTATCGATAAACACTTGCTTCAGTTTTTTTCCGTTACTTATACAAGATTCATTTTTTTGCTTGTGTATTTTAAAATGAAACCCTAACTTTTTATTTCAAATAATTGTGGAAAATGAGAAAATTATTTAACCGAATTAACGAGTTACATCGAGGAAAAAAATTACATCGAAGTTTAACTGAAAAATTACTACTTATTAGAAAAATCGTGCTAAATTTCATGTAGGGAAACAAAAGCCAGTAGTGAATAAAAGGGGTATTAACTTGAGATCGATTTCGAATTTCCTCAATTTCAGCCATGAGGCATGTCATTGCGCATACTAAATTAAACAAAATCGAAAAAAATTTAAGTGTTTTAAACGAATTATTTCCCAACCTAATTTAAACCTAATTTAAAGGTCCTCACACACAACATTTAATACTGTAAACCTAATTTAATCAGTCTTTAAATATAAAATGTTACATACAAAGGCTAAATGTCAGTCTATTGAAGGTTGAATTCATAAGTCAATAACAATAATAGATGGATAGATAGTAATACGTAAGAGCACCCCTATTTATAGGCCTATCCGTGGATCTTGTACCGGGGGGGGGGGGGGGGGGGGGGGCTGTGATGTACGAGGGTGGCATTTGATAATAATTAGTTTCAAAGTATTGTTTCCCCGCCTGATTTTTTCTGGCCACGAAAAGGTTCAGCTTGGGAGCCTTGCTTGGACGATACCTAATTTAACGTACAAAATGTGATGGGCTCGTTAAAAGTTTGGCTTCACCAAATGCAAAAATTAGTCCTGTTTAAGGAGCCGTTAAGGTCATATCAGTGCACAAACATTTCATTTCAATAAAATTACTTGTACCGAGTTGCTATAATTTTTATTTATTTCGCTTATATCCTTCGCGTCGCATTTAATGAATAGTGGAAATCAAATTGCACAAATATCAACTTTAAAGGCACTATAAGGGTAAAATCTATCTACAATAAGTTTCATTTCCTGCTACGTGTTACCCACCATCACATATTCGTTTTCGAGCGAAAAATTTGACGTTTCCTACTACAATATTCCATCAAATATAATCATCGCTGACAAGGCTTTTAATATTCCAAAGAAAATAGACTTGGTTATTGGTGCAAGGCATGTTTTGGATATTATGAGAGATAAGTCCGTTTCAACACATCGTCATTGGATATATGTCGTCTCTGGCCCAATACATCTTTCATTTTTTTTTATCAAACAAATCAAGACATCGTGTTGATTTAAATTCAAATTGTTTATTTACAACTGACAACTCTCTATGAGAGGACTTCGTTACTTGAAGGAGCTGCGATTTGTGAAATTGAGAAAACCACAACCAAAGATAAAAAACTGAAGACTGAAGGAAATTTTCAAAAATTAGAAACATGTTTGCAAAAAATTCTCACTTAACATTGGACCATTTTAACCTTGTTATTAAAGGATACGAAGATTTAGGTCACACAGCCCCGCCTAAAATTACTCTCAATTCCCTCGTTTCGTACTATTTCTATCACCATCCTGTTTTTCGTGATGATAGCTTAACGTCTCGTATTCGAATTGTATTCAATGGGTATGAAAAGAGCTCCACAGGATATAGTGATGGACAATATTAAGACAGACGACTATTTTGTCCGATATTTCAAGGATCCACTAGGGACCATCAGTTCCTGCACGATAGTTGGAAAAATTGGGATCCAAAAACTGCGGACATTTAGTGTGGATTGAGAATCAACTTGGCTAAACTGATTGGAACTGGTGCTTTTAAGCAAATTATTAGACGTTGTAACAAGAAATTGAGATAAAATGTTTCCTCTGGGCAGTTCTCCTAATAGTCTTGTGTTGGTCGCACACTAAACCATGAAGGTTACAAACTTTTTTCGCCAACAGAGTGAGCAGAATCACGTTGCAAAGTCATCCAGCAGATTGGGTGTCACGTGGTATTTTTCCTTGCGAGCTATTAAATAATTCTTTAATGAAAACGCAAATGTTTATACGATTTATGCTGTAAATAAGGTTCCTGAGCTAAAGAGATGGTACAACGCCTTATGTTTCCGTATTGACATTACAACGCGTTACAACTCACCCCCAAAATTGTTGGGGAATTGGTATCCCTCGTATTCTAACCGTACAAACTAATCGCAGCGTGCACAAACATCCAGTGATGGAATTATGTAAACTTCCCAATCAGTGATTAGATTAATTGTAATTAGGTTATGTATTTTATGCCCATGGTTACCACTTACCGCTGTTTGTTTAATGTTTGAACGTAATTCTTATTCTTATGTATATTTTAAACTAAATTTCCGCAATGGTTCAACAGCCCTTCATCCTGGGGAGTGCGTTTAGTTAATTAGGAAAGATGGTAACATCGAAAAGCAGTGAAGATTTTGACTTAACGAAATTCAAAAACCAGCCTTCTTTAAAAACCATTAGTCACACCAGTGTATGAGTGTACAAACACTTTATGTCATTAAAATTACTATGGTGTTAAATTTCTATGATTTTTATTTATTTATTTTTTATTACTATTGCGCCCAATGTATTTGACATATCACCCAAAATTTCAGTTATGTTCATCTTCTTAAAAAACAAATTTTGGATTGCACCACGAATAGCGATTTCATCTACTTTACCATTTTGCATTGGCATTAAACAGTAGTAGTTTTTGAACTGAACGTCAAAAAGCAACGACACTTCAACTGTCACCATTAAAAAAAGGTGGGCTATTCAAAATCAATGGTCATTTAATCATCTACAGGGCGCTAGTGGCTACACTGGACAAGTCGGCCAAACATGATATGTGAACAAAAAGGCCACAGCTCTAGCTGGACACAACGGCCATACTGAACACATCGGTTAAATATGATATGCGGACACAACGGCCACCTTGGACGTAACAGCCACAGCTCTAGCTGCACACAACAGCCACACCAAACTTTAGTATGCCCATATCGGCCACACCGGCCACGCCACACTGGACATATCGGCCAAACATGATATGTGGACATAACGGCCAAATATCAGACGTGAACACAACGGCCATCTTGGACACTACGGCTACAAACAAATTATTGCATTTTAGTGTAAAATAAAAAATTGGGCGGGGGAGGGGGGGGGGGGTGTGATGAAGATTGTAAGTATATAATCTAAAACTGAAGTTATATCGAAAACATGTTGTTTTTCTCCGGAAAAAAAGTTTTGGAAATAAAGCCCAGAAAAAAAATCCCCGGAAAAATGCGCCGCGGACAAAAGTAATCCGGGAAAAAAGTCCCCGGAATAAACAGTCTCGCGGTAAAACAACCCCGCAGTGAAAGTTTATAGAAAGAAACGCCTGAGAGGAAAAGTTAAAGTTCACAAGAGAAATATCATCATATATAATAATAAATTGCCAATGAACGGGTGTCCTGTCCGTCCGTAACAAATTCGCATTAAAGTAGATATACTTTAATCTCACGCATTAAAGTAGACATGAGATTAAAGTAGATATACATGTACTACATGTATATCTACGTACGAAAATGACAGCTCAGTCACTACAGTAGCAGATGTTTACTGAGACAAAGGCGCGAAACGCTGAAGAACCGCTGGCGTGTATTCGCGCGCGAAGCCGTCTGGTAAAATAAATAATTTTGTGTAATTATCTGTCATTCAGCTTATGATTAGGCTCGTAGTTGCTAGATCGCATTTTTTAACATTTCATTAATATAATTTGTATTATTCGATCCAATTATGTTCCTGATTATCACATGTATTTATTTCTATACATTTATATCAACCCTTTTAGATGTCCTGACGAACTTTGAGGTCCCATTGTATTGAGTACCATCATTTTAAATATGTACCTACTTCTCCTGCTGATGGCTTTAAATCAGTTAGAAAAGCTGAAACATATTTGTAATATATGTAACTAAGTTAGGATTAAATTCCAAGTAGTTGACTTTGTGTTTCAATTCCATTTAAATCATTTTGTATAATGAAAACATACAGGTGCGTAATTAATCTCAAATAGTTCAAATTTTGTAATATTCCGGGATGTTTTTGTTCCGAGGACTTTGTTTCCGGGGTATTTTTTTTCTGGGGACTGTTTCCTGGGGTTGTTTTTTCCTCGCGGCTTTTTTTCTGGGAATTTTTTTGTTCTTAGTGTTTTTTGGGGGACTTTTTTCATAGATTTGTTTTCGTTTTTCTCTGGACCGGCCACAGGGAACTTGGTGTAATTTTGAGGACAAGTATTATTCAAGACCAGACGTCTTACACAGTGACTATTATTTAAATATGGCATTGCAGTAGCGTAGAAAGCGAGTACAGTGTCCCCTTTTAAAGAATATTTGATACGCCACTGGGTCGCACCATTACAATTTTTCAGAACTGGTAATGTACCTACCTAATTCCACGTAAACACTATTAAGTTCAAAAAATGGAAGCAAATATTTTCGAGAAATGTTTATTTAAAATGTAGCAATACCTTTTAGATATACCTAGATCAATTTCTAACAATCCAGTACAGAAAAATATAGCCAGGCGTAGACGCCCTCATTCATAAGAGCAGAAAGTTGCCGTCCACCAAGAGGTGTGGCCGTTACGTCCAAAGTGGCCGTTTATACACTTGCTTCAAAAATAAATATTTCCAAATAACATATGATGTTACAATTCAGATATTTTTTATTTGGAATTAAAAAAAATATGGGCACTTCTTTCGTAAATAACGAGCGGGGTAGATTTGATTGGGGAGAGCGAGAGAACAAAATAGTGTAAAAATGGGGTAGAAATACCCCATTAGGGGTAGCTGTGGCAACGCTGCTTACAGCCACTCGTTCTGATATATTATATGCAAATAAAGTTAATTGCCACGTTCAACAGTATCTGACTTTTAGAAATGGTAATAGATGCTATCAATAGGTTAAGTTGTCTTAATAACCTTTTCCCTTAGTTAGCATAGTAATCCGATCCTAGAACCACAAATTTATGACTGACGCTACCTTGTGTCCAAAATGAATAATTTGTACATTGTACCCATCATTCATTGCTTTACTTTAGTAAATTATAAGAAATTATAAAAATCTAGCACAAATAAATATTAAAAGCGTTACTGCAAATAATGACTGGATTAAAAAATATCCTAATAATATGTTTAAAAGTTTGCATTAGTTATACTGTTCAAATAAATTGCAGCCCTAATAATCAAAAAATGTCAATAAGTCTGATATAAAAGCATGAATACCTAATTCATTACTCAAAATTAAATTATGTTTCTGCTTTGTTCATGAAAAAAATAATTGATCTTTATTAGTATTCCCTGCTCTGAAATGAAGTTAGTAGGGGTAGTAGAGTACAAAATTAGTTTAATTTCATCATGTGGCTTTTTTCGATTGAACACGAAACACGATAACGTTATTTGTTACATTACATTACTAAATGTCTTCCCTTAGGATCGTCTCTATAATAATAAAGCGAAACATAGCAACTCCCGCTGATTTTTGGCGGACGGACTTACAAAGTTTTCGAGTTCATGAAACTGACTTTCTTAAGTCAAACAAATTTGAAAATGCAGAGTAACCACAACTCGTTGCAGGAGGTATATGGAAGAAATTGTGAATTGGGTATTTTAGTCATGAAATATGAAGATTTGATGATGAAAACATCTATCTATACATTGAAATATAATTTTAGTCGTGTTAAGTGTTGTAAGAGGGGGTAAGAATTTAAATATCTAACGAAAATTGACTCATGACTAGAGGGCGGATTATATGCAAAATGCATATTGTTCAATATTGATGCTGTAAAAACACCCTTCCGTATCTAGGTGAATTACATTAATGCGAGTTATATGACACCAATTTAATTTTGCATATTTTGCATATATTTGCAGCAATGTTCATATTTTTCTAAAATGTGTAGGTATATTATTGCACAATTTGTCTATTTCTAAATAAATCTGACATTTTACTAAAAAAAATTCTCTCATCTCCTCAAACGAGCACAGTAAATGAAACTGTTTAAATAAAAGATTAAAATCTAAGAAAGAAAGCCTTTAAAAATTCCTGTAGAAGGTAAGCTGCTTAAAATCATTGACAAGAAGCATCACTGCTATAATTTCGCCGTAGCAAGCGATCATATCGAGATTTAGATGGACCTGCCTTGCATTTCTTACCAAGATTTCTCAGTCGCGTCCCTACAGTCACTCGATCGAACGGAGATATATTTTAGCTGATAGGCGACTAGGATTTAATTTAAACAATTTGGAAAAACACCTTATTGTAAATTGTTATAGGCAGAAAGCGATAATCAGAATAATATGTTTAATTCTCCAAGATTATTTGTAGTTAATATTAAACAAATACATTATTATTATTTTAATTACTTAATTTTTTTAATTTCATTAAGAACCTTTTTCACATAATAACAGTTTTTGTTTAATACAGGTTGTTTATTATTATTCTTGGTACGCATATTTTGCATATAATGTTGCATATTTTAACAAACTGACTGCATATCTTTTACATATTTGGTGCATATATATGCGCATATATGTGACTTTTCATGTGCATATTAATCCTCCCTCTACTCATGACAATGGATTTGATACATTCTGGTTGCATTGTTTGTTGCATAGCTTCCGTGTTGCACACCTCAATGAATTACTGAAATTTTAATATTTTATACAAAATCATGCTGAAGGATTTTACTACGTTTGAAAACTTAATGATGATAAAAATAGCTGTTCGGTCCATGAATTTCAGATATTCCACAATAGGTGTCAGTAGTGAACAAATTATAAAATTACTCTTGGAAAACAGAATTTGGTGACGTGAGTTTTTACTAAAAACTTGTACGGTTGCCTTTAGTTATAGCAAAGACTATATAATGGGAAGACAACTAGCCTTATGACAAATTTCGTGTGCGTGTACGGTGTGTTGCCCGTACGACGCTTAACTAATTTTTAAAAACTTGTAAAGGACAAAATATTTTAGGGTATATGAAAGAAAAGGATAATTGAGTTTCGATTTCAGGGAGAAGGAAATTGCAGGTAATTTTGTCAAGGGCTTTGCAACATAGTTGCCACGCTTAATACCTATTAATTGTTTAGGTAGGTATACTTACGTATCTGAACTAAAGATTTGTGTTTTTCTGTTATTCTAAATACGTGGACAAAACTAGTTTTTTTGTATTATTACCACAAAACAAGCAATTTATGTAATATGCATTGATACAGGAAAGACACATCTTATAAAAATTTAGGAAATATAAGTCATTGTTTTGCCCTACGTAAACCTAATTAAATACAAATATTTGTTGTTAATTATGTTTATTAAAATTTCCATAATAGGTATCGGAATGATTGTACAATTATTGTAAAACTGCAAATTGTTTAGATGGTTAAGCCTTGTTACTTTGGGATTAGAGTTTCGGCAGCTAATCATTCGAATATCTTGAGAAAGCCACGTCAGTGTTTTATACAACTTACACTTTATTAGGTGTCTAATTAAAAAGAGTCTATGCTGATAACAACCATTTTCTAGTAGCAACCAATTAGGATAGTTTTGGTTAATTGATTTAACACAAATTGATGATAATTTTGCCTGAAATTGAATGGTTGTGGAGCTACTTTTAAAATAATTGTTAAATATTTCTAAAATTAATTTTACAATTGACACAACTACTTCTGTGGGAATTGTTAATTGTTTTATTTCATCTTTCGAATAATCCCTTTCTATTAACAAAAGTTCATTGCTGTTTCTTAACGGCACATCCGAACTTAATTTTATATGCACCTCAAGTACAAATAAAAACCAGTTCCAACAATAGAACAATAGTTTGCAACCAATGAACTCTAAAGAGTTCATTGTTTGTAACTACCCTCCTTACTTGATGACTTAAGCCACTTAAGGGGCATTGTCGAGAGTATGGACTTATACCTAAGTGCTAAATGTGTCTTCGTCTAAAAATAACAATTTTATAAACTTCCTTACAAGACAAGAGATGCCAAATACGTGGAACAAACAATAAAAGTATAATTGAACAAATGAATCCATTGAAAGTTTATTTGTTATCCTTCAAAAACCTACCGGCAAATAATTTTTCCTGGTTTAACCAAATTTAATTCCATCCCTAGTTTCATTTACATACACATGTTAAATTTAAAATTTGTTGTAAATGTATTAAACTTTATTTTTAAATGGTAGCTATCTGTTATTAATTCCATAATTACAATGATAAAATCAAAATTAATCAGTTGAAATTGTGTTATTCTTAGCCGTTAAATTTTTTAAATTACAATCCGTAGTCAGTTTAGCAAAAATTTTAATACCCATGATTTAATTCTGTTTATTAACTTTTACAGAAAATGGGTTTTGTATTTATAGCCACATGTTTGACTGGTTTGACTGAGTACCTGTTCTAAACAATGGCAGCAGGTAATTTTAGGTTGGTGCGTTATTGGTGTTTCGAAGGTATTGGCAACGCTGTTAACAGCAATTGCTATTAATATTACAGATTTCTCGAAAATGGTTTTCTAACAAACTTATTTTGTTTAGTTCGTTCATTCATAGATGCGAGACAAGTGGCGATCCTAGCGGGCGACGAACTTTTACACACACGCTAGTTACCACGGGCATTAAGTATCTTCCCATTATATTATCTTTGGTTATAGCTTGGTTAGTACTTACTGTATTTTTTTATTATGGCATCATAAAGTATAACGCTTGGTGGTAATGCACGTAGATACCTCTTCTTGAAGGGTATAGGCTAAAATAAAGACGAGATGGCGATAAGGCCATAAGGAAAATCAGTGACCGGAATGCTGTTAATAAAGTCTTGTGCTTTGAAAACCTTTCCTTTACATTTATTTAAAAACTATCCAGATACGGTAGTAACAATGGCGTTTCTAGCCAACTGGCTTAGGGGGGGTAATTTAAAAAAAATATCGGGTATCGCGTATCGGTCCCTTCTACGACTCGCTCCAGAAGTTTTGGAAAAATTCACAGTCATAGATGTAAGATGGCCACTAGATTCACCATAACTTAACTTGTTTGTTTGAAATGTTGGTAATTTTTAAAAATAACAATAAATAAGCGAACGAAACATTCTTGGGGGGGGGGGGGGGTAATTACCCAATCCCCCGCAAGCCGCCACTGGGTAGTAATCTTCAGCACTACCAACAATAACATTAAATCTCTTGGTTTTTGTAATGCGCGATTTATTTATGAAAAAGTCGAATTTTTCTGCCTTTTTATCTGAACCTTTAATACTATATTGTCATTATAAAGTCTTGGTAAATTTCGGGGAGGAACTGAGGAAAAGATTCCTTCGAAATATTACAAAAATAGATATGATAGTGGAGCTGTGGAGCCAACATGCTTCGAACTGGTTGTTAAAATATAAGCGAGAACATGAGAGAATATTCGATTTTCTACGAATACTAAAGGGAGAATGTTGCAAAACGACTTTTAGTTCAACTTACTGAACAACTAAAACGGTTGTGTGTGTGACTTTCTCATATTGACCATTTTTGGAAGAAGGTGGAAAACTACAGGAAGCCGATAAATTTCCTCTTTGTCCGACAAAGTTATTCTTTGGTGTGATCTAGAGACTTTTATTTTTTTTTAAACGAAGAAGAAAATCGCGTTATTGGCAATGAAAACCCATGTAGCACCGTTGATTGGCGTTAGCTTCGCGGAATATTGGCGCAATATAGAGGGATTGGGGTAATATTGCCGAACTGCAGCCAATATTGGGTGAATATATTTTTGTAATATTATACAAATATTGGAAATACAATATTTAGTGAATATGAGAATAATATTTGCAATATATTTAATGTAAATTCAAACATTCTACACACAATAATGTACCAATATTTCGAGTACAATTTTACGAAATATTGAAAATTTTCGCAGATTTAGAGATATCAAAATATAATATGCACGCCCTCCTCATTATTTTATAGTGTTCAACTTTAAATTCCAAAATTATATAAGTTTCCGTAGCTCAGTTGTTTCATAGCTGACTTCTTAACCGGGTGATCGATGGTTCGAGTCCTACTTGAAGCAGAAGGTTTTCAGCATCACCGATCTCCTTCGAGTCTACACGAAGTGAATAGGGACCACCGGAGCACATAGAGCCCTGCAGGCGTTGCACACTGGGAGCAGTTAGGGCAGGTCACCCCCTTTCCTACTATTTTGGGACACCACCCCCTTTCTTACTATTTTGGGACACATTACACAACAATATTGTATAAATATTTTCCTCAATATTGAAATAATATCGATAAGTAATATTTAGCCAATATGTAAAATTGTTCACATTTCAATGTTGGGACAATATTGTACATTAATATCCTACTAATATATTTACAATGAAATGCCAATATTACACCAATGCTACATGGGAAGGGCTTGAGGGATATTACAACGCAATATTTGTGACTGAAACTAGTAAACATTTACTTGCGCAATATTTTTGTGCAAATGCTCATCTTTATTGCTTCTATCGATTTAGTTGTATCGGCAAACATAGATGCACCTAGATTTTCAATGTCAGAACTGAAGCTCCCACGACCAAAGTCGGGTAACGATAAGGGAGGGTACGATCTGGGACATTCTATTAGACGAATTGTAACCAACCTTAATTTCGTGTTTCCGAAGAATCTTCTCAATGCGATCTGTAACCTTATGGCGATAAAGGCAAAAAAGCGATACTCCTAGAGACCTTCTCCTCGGCGTTGCGAGGCTTTGGAGCTAGATGACGATTTATAACCGTGCAGATTTCACCCCTGTGGAACATGGTTGTCGACTAATGTGTTAGTGATATGTTCAGATTCGTTCCGAAGATTAACCATCTTTGAGACGATCACAGCACGATGACCAGGAAATTGATGACTGACCTTTTTTGGACAGAGTGGTGGTCCGAGATGGTATGTAAGTACCTATCGGATATAGCGGTTCCTTATTAGAATTATTTTATTAAACATTCCTTGACTGTCCCAAAAAAGTGACTAACAGAAACGGAGTCTTTAACTCCTCAAAATAGCTATGCAACTGACTGACGCTTCCTCGAATATGTTGGTCCATGTCCCGTACAGTATTCTTTGGCGAATTTCAAACTATTCCTCGAAAGCTCCTCAAAGACATTGAATGGATCGTGTTTATAAAAAATATTAACCAATTTTCCTGTCAAAAGAGTTTTCCAAATATTTATTGAACCAAGCTCTCTACCTATATAGGCAGAATTTTTCAAAAAACATTACCTATAAATTCCTTAATTGGTTTGATCGAGGCTTTTAATTAACACCCTGCACTGGAAAACATTGTATTAGTAGTAGAACTACAACAAGTTTAACGCACCACATAAAATGAAAATATGTTTTAATTTTGGGTGCAATGGAAATTAGTTGATTTTTCCCTCTTTGGACATTTTCTTCCTCAAAAAGGTAATTTCCAAAAACAGTGTTAAAGATCCACATCACTTTGATAACCAATTTTTAACATAAGTAGTAAAATTGATTACTTTTATATCATATTTAATTGCATGGAAGTGGAAATGTGAATAATGCATAATAAAGTTGTTTATGAATCAAATTTTTATTTACTTTACTTTATAATAATCTAATATAAAAGTTGCTGCAAGTGCAAGCGGCGATGAGTTTATTTGCAGAAATGTTATCCTATAATTTATTTTTGATATCAAAGCTCAACAAACATAACGTTGTATACACATTAATATCACACGTATAGAAATATGCTGTTCTATCAGAAACGTGATATTATTTAAAAACGAAAAATTACTCTTTCGCGTAATTTAAAACACAGTTATAATGTAGGGGAAGCTTAGTTCAGTTCGAAAGTCATTGAACCTCTTTTTTCCAAATGCAGGCCGACTGGAAGCAGAGGCCTTTGTAATGTAGGTAGATAGTATATTTTGTATGCATCATCCTCCACAAAACGTACATTCCTTACTATTTTAGGTTCCCTGAATGCGTTTTCCAAAACAGCGATTATGAGAAAAAAATGATCCAACAACTATTGGGGATCTCTTACAAATGATGGTTCCAAAAGCGCTCTGCTGACTGGTATACTTTTAGGTTTTTCCTTTGCATCTCTCATAATTTTTTGTATACGACCAGCCATTGTTTAAATTTAAGTGTTGTCCAAGCACTAGGCCACCCTAACATTGTCTCAAACGATTATACCCTTGCGCTTGTATGCTGAAACCAAAGGCAATGAGAAGGTCCCGGCGATGCGTCTAAGCCATTATGGTTCAGACTTCTAAGCAACCTAATAAATCAAGACACCCATTTGATTTAACGCGCCTTTCCATTTTCATCATTCATTCAAGCATGTCGGTAACGAAAATTTTGTACCCATTCCCAGCAGTTTTTAAAGAAGTAGATCGTAAACAAAAGGTAAATCTGGTTAATGGATTTTCTTTCTGCATGTTAAGTCAAGATGAATTGAAAGAGATGGGTCGTTTTGGCTAATATTTTGCGATCATTCCCATGTGATTCTATTGGTTCGTAATCACATCTCAGCCAAAAATTTTATAGCAACAATGACGCGCATCAGTATTCTGTTTATTCGTCAAGTTGTTTTGAAAACTTGTGTATAGTCTGTATCATACTTCAAATTCAGCACGGCCAGCATAGGGCAATGTATTTCTTATGGGGAAATTTTGCACAGCGTTGTCACGTTTCTTTTACCTGATCGGTTTTTACCATGCAGTTGAAGTACCGCTAGCAAGAGGATAGTAAACATCGCGGTCTAATACCTTCGTTTAATCCCAAACTAAGAGGATTATCTAAGTATATACACATATAAAAAGAAAAGTCCTCATTCACTCATCATCGTCCAGCCCATACCCTGGGTGCAAACTTTGGCACATTAGGTGCTAAATATTTGTATAAGAAAACCTTTTATGTTGTGAAATAAAACTGTATTTGAGATTTTTAAGGATGCAAATTCATGCAAGTTTTGGGAAAAACAATTTTTTTCGATTCAGTATGCTTTTTTTGCTAACGCGCAAATTTATATTGTTAATAATTAATCAACTAATAAAGTTCATGAAAATTATTTAAATTGGAGTAAAATCAGTACCGCGAAATTCGATCATGTACTGTGCACTCGAAGATATACTTTTAAAAAATATGTACAGTGTGGAGAATGACCTTACGGATTCAAATCCGGAGTGCTCCATTAAATTCGTGATTGCAAAAAAGAATAAGTAATAAAATATTTTCCGATTATTTTGAATAAAACTATTTTTTGTGTTTAACTCGCGATTGTGACGCCATTCTTTAATATTTTTTCAAAATTCTTTCACCATTCGAACGCCTAATCATTGTAGATTTGGTATACCAAAGATTATTTTTTTTTATATAGAATTTATCAGAGCATTTAAAAAGAGGGGCGGTACCAAAACTCATGTGAAAATTTCATCATCGAGAAAATTTTTGAACGGTTGAAGATAGATATATGATTAATCGACAACAAATATGCCCAAATGAGTGGGAAAGTTTTTGGTGAAAAGAGTTTTTCACTATTGATAACGGTTTACGAGATACGATTTTTGTGTGAAACGCCGATGCGCACCGACCGCAGTCGTTTCACGGCCCGTCGTACGTAAGGCAGACTTTATAATAAAAAGCATTTATGTTTGGCAGGATATGATTAAATAACAGAGAAAAAACTCAAAACCTTCCCTTGAAAACAGTTATCCACCATACTAATGGGGTAACCATTATTAAAAGCAACTTGTTTTATGATATTGAATTCTTTTCGGAAATTAGTGGGAGACATAGGGATCAAGCACATTCTCCTAAGAAGTTAAGAAGAGCATGGAGGCCTGCCTGTTTATGTGAAATAGGGTGGTGGTTAGAATCAAAAGGAATGAGGTGGTCGGTAGTAGTGGGTTTCCGGAAAATGCTAAATTCTATTTTGTTACGGATTTTTTGGAGTAATATGTCGAGGAAAGGGAGTTGATTGTTACTTTAGGGGAGGTTTTGAGTTTTTTTCTCTGTTATTTACCTTTAAACCCCTTTTTGTGTTTACGAACTACTATAATGTTAGGATATGATTATTTGAATCATACCGACATAGACACTATTTATTTATATACAAAAACAACTACCAGATAATAATAAAACAGAAATAAAAAGCAAATCTATAGTTACGTTTTTAAGTACATATGTATATGTATAAGAATAAAACTTTCTATAAAACATAATTAGGTAACTAAAACTAACTTAATCTAAATTTAAAGAACACCCACCCTCACAATAGCAACCTATTATACAATCTAGCCCTACTGGATTAACGATGAGCACAGTGGCGGCTCGTGACTTTAGAAATATGTGACGCAGAATTTATACAAAAACACAGACACAATCATCTCTCACAATAATGTACATTTAATATTAGAGATGATGGTAATATATTTAAGGGCGTTATGCAATCCGTAAATCTCTAGTGAAGTAACACTTCACCTGTGTCACCTGACGAGCCGCCACTGGATGAGCATTACTTATGCTGATTTAGTGTTGTGAAAGAAGGCCAGGCTAGTCTGTTTAGGTACAAACACGGTGACCACTATGCAGACAGCAGTCCTGGAGGTTTTTATAAACTTTCCGCCTTTATGCTTGGGGGTGGAGGCAGAGACTATGAAAGAAGCACATAAGGGACCTGTCTAAGCCATAACGGAATAATTTTCGAAATAAACGCCTGATCACAAATCTTATCGGAGAGGACACTCAATGGTAACTGACTGTGAACAAGATTAGAGGCTTTGGGGTATAAAAGGTGAACACTAATCTAAGTAGTGCCGCGGGCCACCTTACTCAATAAAGTTAATATGGATATCGAGGCATCCTCCAATATTAAAGGGCAATGTAACAGCCTAACAACTAACAAAATGGAAGGTCGAAAAATTCGTTTTATGTAACCTCAACTTGCGTGTGCATTTGCGCATGAATTGGCAAGGAGAGAAATAATAAAAACCATGCAGGAAAATCAATTGAGGAGTAGGAAGAAGCACCACTCTACTATACGACGGCAAGGTAGACAACATCTTAAGACAAAGGTTCTTTGGTGAAAAGAAATTATACTCAAGGCCATTACAAAATCCTTCGAAAAAATGGTACCATAAAACTTGTAAAATTTCTTCCTGAACTACAAGCAACAGCATTTTATATGTGACGTTGTTAACCACCTAACCATTTCTTTACTATCATTTTGTACGGGGTGATGTTCTTTGCAGAAGATATTTAAAACTCTACAACCACAACATCTAGCCAGTTCGTGATACTCAGGCAACTCAATGGATTACTTCGATCGCTACTCCTTTTGGAATTAAGTGTTACAATGGACTAGGTTTCTACAAATATGACTAAATATCGTAACATAAAACGCCGATTTCAATGTTTATGGTCTACATTACACCATAAACAGTGGTGTATTGGGGCCGAAACGCACCGGAATGGCGTTGCGTCACTTTTTTTCACAGCCGGAACGCGTTCCGGTACCTTTTTTGCCGATAAAGAAATAGAACCTCTCTACCAACACTTTAATTTACCTTATGAGAAAATATAAATAGAATTAGGAATTACTTGGCTTGTGATGGACGTAACATTTCACAAGATTTGGAATGTTTAAAAAAATTTCCAAAATAATAGCTTCTAGTTCTTCAGAATTCAGTAGCAACAATAACGGGGAGAACATTACGCATTCTAAGTGATCATGTTCCAAATTTATTATTATTTTATAAAACTTCATGGGTCACCTTTGTAAATACGGAACCCATTATTTTACGTAAAAACCTGGTTACGGTCTCATAGATCCGCTACTGACTAGCAAACAAAGAAAATATCTGTGATTGTTTTGGAGTTTCTGTAAACTATATTTGTTAATATATTATATTTTACTACTTTTATGTACGGTGTGACAAGTTTCAAAATAGCCGAATACCATGGGAAATCACATATTTGCAGTTTGCTGCTCACCTATTTCATTTACAAGAATAGTAAGTAATGATGCGTATCGAAAGAGCATTATTTTCTGAGCCTGTTTATACCAAATTGAACTTACTAATTCACTGCTTTTTTAATTAGGAAAATATAATTTTCAAAAGTTAAAAAATATGAGCAACCATGACATGTCAAATTCGAGTAATTTTGAATATTATCAAATCAAACATTTTTAATAATGTAATAGGTATTTTCCTGAAAAATTTAACCATAAATAATGATAGTTATTTTAAAAAAGTATTTCAGTGCTGGTAGTTTGTGAAGAGTTCGAGATTTATCGACCCATAACGTCTGTAAGCGCAATACAACAATGTATAAGATAATTTGAAGAAACCGCAGTACGGAAGAGGGGTGTCACTAAGCTTACAATTGAATTTGTATTCTGTGGATATTTATGCATTTTTATAAAGAGATCGAAGGCTGGGTAATGCGGAACTAGACGATCGAGTGCGAATCAAGAAAAATCCAACAAGTTGTAGTTATAGCAGAAAAATGTGATGTTTCTCAATATCCTGAAGAAACGCAGCTATCACCCGTACGAACCGCAGCCATCAAGAGTTGTTGCCAATAGATGAAGAAAGCAGGCGTTTATTTTGTGAAGACGTTATGGAATCGAGATCGCCACTTTCTCTCATCGATTTGCTTTACTGATCTGACGAGTGCACGTTTACTCTAAATAATGAACGAAACGTACAGAATGCAACAAAACCCGAGATTACACTACCGTCAAAAAATTAATATTTTAAATGAGATCTGGTTTCAGCAAGATATCTGTCCAGCCAGCTCATTTTGGTATAGGGGTAAGAACCTGTTTAGACGAAGTTTTTCCTAATTATTGGATTAGTCGAGATGGTACTATTAACTGGCCGCCCAGATCACCCGATTAAGCACCTTGGTACTCCTTCTTTTGAAGTCAAAGAGGGTCAAACGAGGATTTTCGTAATTTTCTAATAATGTGTAATCAAAATACGTAATAATAAATAACCATAACACAATTATTTCAATGTGTTTAGTAAGATTTGGTTATTAAAATAAATAGGCAACAGGTCAAAAAAATTAATACTCAACATTATTCGAATTTAACATGTCATGACTGCTCATACTTTTCAACTTTTGAAAATTATTATTTCCTAATTAAAAAAGCAGTGAATTAGTAAGTTTACCAAACAATTTGGTATAAATAGGCTCAGAAAATAATGCTCTTTCTGTAGACATCATTACCGTTGTTGTAGACGAAACTGGTGAGCAGCAAACTACAAATATGTGATTTCCCATGCTATTCGGTTATTGGCTTCGTACTTGTCAACCGGTATATGTTTTAAAATTTATATTTTCTTTTTACTCAGAATTGCAATTATTTTGGGAAATAAATTTTTCTTTCTAGCGTTCCGGTGCTTTTTAAATTACCAATACACCACTGACCATAAACCCTGATATTCCACATTATGTGTATTGTATATACTGTTAAGGCGGCGTCGTAGATACTGTACTGAATCGTCTATTGCTATTCAGTATTCACAGCTAGTCCCTGGCAAGCCGTTGAAACGTCTATGCGGTCGGTGGTCGGTGCGCATCGGCGTTTCACACAAAAAATCGTATCTCGTAAACCATTGCCAATAGTGAAAATCTCTTTTCACCAAAAACTTTCCCACTCATTTGGGAATATTTCTTGTCGATTAATCATATATCTATCTTCAACCGTTCAAAAATTTTCTCGATGCTGAAATTTTCACATCAGTTTTGGTACCGACTATCGTCCCTCCTTTTAAATTCTCTGACAAATGCTATATAAAAAAAATAATCTTTTGTATATATCGTTAAAATCTACAGTGATTAGGAATTCGACTGGTGAAACAATTTTGAAAAAATATTAAAAAATGGCGTCACAATCGTGAGTTAAACACAAAAAATAGTTTTTTTAAGATAGGTAATTGAAAATAATCGGAAAATATTTCCTTATTCTTTTTTGCAATCACGAATTTAATGGAACCCTCCAGATTTGAATTCGTAAGGTCATTTCTCCGCACTGTACATATTTTTTAAAAAGTAGGTATATCTTTGAGTGCACGGTTCATGAATTAAATGATCGAATTTCGCGGTGCTGATTCCTGACTTATTCCCCAAATAAAATAAAGAATTGAAAGTAGATACGCCTTTTTCAAACGGAGGAGTAATTGAAATTATGGAGAGTTGGTTTTTGAAAGCGTTGCAGAATTAACTTACGTATAACCAAATTTTTGTCATTCTGTGGTAAGAATTCATCATAGTAAACAAGAGTATAATTCTCGTATTTTCGTTAACTCTAATGGAGCACAATTTTTTTTAGGTTTGTGCTTTCAAATACACGTTCCTTGTTTATCGAGTATTTGTACAGAAGTATTAGGTGGTGCCATGTTCTCTTTGTAAGCTTAAATTGAAACAAATGGAATGCAAACTTTTGTGATAAAATTTTCATATGTGCTGTCCTGCCAACCTTTATTTTACTTGTATGAGAAATGTGCTCTTCAAAGTTTCATGTTTTTCCGCAGTAATGCAACTTTCAAAGTAGGTGTGTCAAGAATATGATCAGCTCCTTTAACAGAAAAATTTAAAAAGTAAATTGGCAATGCTTCGGTAATTTCATCCCTTTACATACTTCTTAGGATGTTCTATTTTATTATGAAATCATTAACCTAAAGAGCAAAGATACTTTAAAAAATAAATTGAGTTCAGAGCTAAAAAAGCGTATGTACATCATTTTTACTTTAATAAATAATTAAGTAATGACTATGTTTGGTAAACAATATTTTAGTACTTCCTACAGTAAATTAGAGATAAGATACGAAGACCGAATTACAGAACCGTATTAGACCATTGCGTTTTAAAGTGTCGACTTAAATAAAATGTATCATTATTTTCCAGATAGCGAGTGGAATACAAAAATATGTAACACCAACTGTTTTGAACAAATTTTTATAGTCCATAACAGAGCAGGAAACTGGGGGGAAGTTGTGGAATATCTCTTGAAATTTAATTACGTGTAAATGTAACGTAAAACTTTATTCTAAATAAGCATTGAAGATGCAATCAATTGCGGTGAATAGTACACATGAGTTGAAGTGTCTGTTGATATAAAGTGATACGTCTTCAGTCCGCTGGGATTACGGAAGAGCCCACTCTTCTCGCACCGCATGAATGAGTTCATCAGCTTAGAGGACTCAGTTTGTCAACTTTTGATTTACACCTTTTCAACGTCGATTTGGTATTCTGTCTGCGATCAGATTTTGTCAATAAAACCTATCGTTGCATGGCACTCTGTCGAGATGCAAAAATCGCCGAGAACCTAATTTGTGCCACCTACTTACACGAATGTGACTTGAAATAAGAAATAATATCTCGGCGAGAGTCCGAAAAAGAAGGGGCTATAGAAAAATGAGGTTTGTAGAAAGGAGAAAGATATAGTATAAGGGGGAACGGTAAAATACGCTAGGGTTGGCACTTCTTTTGATTCCCCATACCATTTTAACTTGACTACTTTATATACTACCTTTTCCGCGGTGGGTGTCTTTTTCTGCCCCAGTTATTAGAGCTTTTCTGTTTCTTATTGACTCGGAGATCCGTTCGTAGGAATGCAAACACTTCTTTCGTCGGACTTTGGAGATTCGAGCTGTTAGTAGAACCGCACATGAGCTTGCTTTCGAATAATCGTGTGTAGGTATTTAGGAAGATTGAGAAACGCCTATTTCCTTTATTTGAACTTCTCCTGCTCGGTGTCGAATGGTGAATGTCGACTTGTTATATTCGAAGGTGTCTCTTTTTATTGGAAAGCTTTCGCAGACTGTTATACAGTCGACTGCACTCGCATCGGTATCAAGGGTCTCGTAATGCAGGCTTTTCACAGATACACCCTTATAATAAGTTTGCACCTTTGTGGTGCGAGGGGCGCTGAAATCGTGAACAGTTAATATGAATACTGATTTCTTCGTCCCTAAGGATCAAGCCATCGATGGAAATTTTAAGTTTCAACCTTTCTCCCAACCGAATGTCAAGTTGTTCGAAATAATTTCGCCAGGTTTTTTTTTATTCAATTTTAATCACATTTTTATTTAGTACGTCCCTGTAAAATCTCCATTCGAGGCAGGTGTAGTTGGTTTACTTTTGCATTTCTCTAAACTCTAAATATAACTGAGTAAACAACATCTCTCATACTGGCGAGGCGGGTAGACATGTAAACAGTAAACAACATTATGTGCCTCACGAACGAATGCTTACAGTTACTACTACATTCAGTGTGTTAGCTGTTCTTGGTTCGCGTCGAATCGCGCCTGTTAACTAATTTTAAATTTATTTATTTGTTTTATTAATTTTATGCTCGCTACTACTCTTCGATCGTTAGTAATGATAACTGTAACCGTTAGTGCTACCGTTTTTGTGTAGATATAATTGAATGGGGAAAGTTTAGTTACTTAATAAAAATATCGGTACAGTGCTGCTGAAATGTGTTGTACTGAAACGAAAAATAGTTAAAGCAGCGTTCTGGTGCGTACCTAGTATTAATCTTCAACGAAGAATGGAAATTATGATATGGTAACGAAATATTATTTGAAACGAATTATAGCTATCGTCAACCCGAGATCTCTTCAATCTGCCCAGGCCCCTAAAGTAAATAAACTTGCATCTGGCGTTAGCTACCGCTCGTAGTATAAACTACACTTTAGATTAGAGGCACATTTGTTTTAGATTGTTTCGGAGTTAACCTTAATATCTCTTTCCAGACTTTCCCACTAATAAATACTGACAAATTTATCCGATATAATAACTAGCTTTCCCTCCCAATTTTCAAGTGCCCGATTACAGTATTTTACCGATATAAATAAATCTTATCAACTGTTAGTAACAGTATACACGTGTTATCGATTTATATTTCTTGTTTTCACGTTTACACCGACTTTCCGTACTTTTCGGGCGAGAAAACGTAGTTCGAACCACTATTTTTAAATCTCCCGCCAAATTAATTGTGAATAGTTCTTACTATCGCGCTCTACATTTTTTTTCAAAAATTTTATTTCTCAGACATTAAGCGATTTTTGAGTTTAGCAAATTTAACTTAACTCATTTACAAATTTTTATAACTCTTAAAGGGTGTAGGTATGGATTGTTATAGATTATAGAGGACGTAGAATAGAAATAGGTCACTCCATTAATTAATTTTTTTTCATTTCTACAGACTTTTTCAAGTTTAAAAATAGTAAGTTAAAAATTAATTTTTAATAATTAAACTTCGAGTCGATTTTCTAAGATATAATGCCTGGAAACTTGAATTCTACAACAAATCTTTTGAAAGAGGCATAACGCATAAGTCCGTTTTTTTAATAATATTTTACTATAAAAAAATCATCAATTATTACAAAGAGAAGAAAGTTAAACGTTTTTCCATCCGCGAGCTTAAAGATTGACACCGAGCGTGGCGAGTGCGTCAATTGAGCGCGAGTTGAAAAAATATTTTCTTCTCGTGTTTTACACAAAAATTGTTCTAAAACTGCGCACAATTAAAAAAATATTGATTAATTTTTGATTTATAACCTTAAATTGTTGACGGTTTATTGAATTCATTTGTTTTCCTGCAATAGAGATAAATGGTGTTGGCAATACTGTTTACTTTCATCACAAGTGAGGAAAATGCAACTTTCCTCACTCATTTTACAAAAGAAAATACCACTTTCTTAGGCAGTTTTAGAAAAATTATTTTAAATAACATTCCTGCAGCAATTATCGTTTCCTGTAAAACAAATCACCAAGATTGGTAATTTTAAACTTGAATCCTGTTATTTGTATCGAACTGAATTTTTTCATTGAGAAGCCATCGCAGAAACGTATTGAAACTTTGTTTTTGTCCCAGAATTTTGAACAGTTAGTCTAGGACCAAAACTATTGCTGGTTCCCAAAGGAGAATATTGACAAGTTATTTGTTCACCTTTGGACAGATTCATTAGTTGCGTTTTGACGATCACTAAGTTCTTTTGCCACCAAATGGATTAAATGTAACGTCCCTTGACTTTGATGTTTCAAAATTTTGTCTTGAAATGCACATTGAAATGTGTGGTGTAATCTGGCAGTCTGTCTCCAGAACTTTTATAATTGTTTGTTACCCACCCCCTTCGGGCGATTTTAATGTCAATTCATGAATAAGTTATCTGCTTTATTTCATACGATGTGTAAATGTAATTGTAGGTATGTATATTCTACTTGATGATTTTAATGTGCATTTTGACAACGTTTTCTTAAATAGATACGAGGATGTATTTTGTGAAGTAATGCCTTTTTTTTCTGATTACCGGTATGTTTTACTCGGTTTTACTCTATAGCAATTTTTCAATTAGGATTAGCTACACTACCTACACTAAAACAAGAAGTTTTAGTCAAGCCTCAATTTCTCAATTTCATGCGTTACTTGAGAATCGGAGCTGGTTGAATGTGTATTCTTTCGGAAAATTTGAAGATGCCTTTTCCCATTTCTATAACATCTTTCTTGGCCATTTCAATGCCTGGTTTCCGGGGACCAGTAGGTACTACATACCAAAATTATTTATATACACGAAAAGGATGGGTTGACAGCGTCATTAAAAAGTTCAGTAAAGACCTAAGAGACCTTACCACATTCAACAAACTTATCCCGCCCTTAAACCCTACTATTTGGCACTTAAATGCAAGTATATACAGCCAATACATTGTTACTTGCAAAAGCAGTGCCGGATTACCCATTAGGCGGAGTAGGCAATGGCCTATGGGCTCCACGCTTTTTAGAGGCCCCGTAACATTATATTAAACTGTTCATATACAATATATATACAGGGTGAGTGTTTTCCGATGTTTGGTGTAGGGATCATGGAAACTATTAGGAGCGATAGAACGACTATTAAATGGGTAAAGAATTGCAGTTTTACCAGCTCCATTTAGTGAGCTTTTCGTTTTTTGAAAAAAATGCGTGGCTAATTAGGTATCTCAAAAAAATTATTTCTTCGTTTTTTTGTTTAGTGCCTATAGCTGTTATTGACTTTAGAGAAAATGTATAAGGGGAAAAGATGTAGATAATTATGGGCTCAATAATATATGTAGTTCGGTTCAATCAAATTTTAATTTTTGAATTATGACACAAACTTGTGTTTTTTTCTAATGGAAACCATAGTTGGGCATAACTTTATAAAAAAGGCTCTTTTGCAACGATTCTAAAAATACCTACCTATATCACTTGACAAACTTATTTTTATAAATATAGATATTATGGCCATTTTTTGTTAGAATCGTTGAAAAAGGGCCTATCTTATAGTCATGGCCAACTATGGTTTCTATTAGAAAAGGCACAAGTTTGTGTCATAACACAAAAATTAGAGCTTAAATAAAAAACTTGATTAATCTGTATTATTGAGCACATAATTACCTACAACATTTTCCTTTACACATTTTTTTAAAATCAACAATTACAGATCTATAGGCACGAAACAAAAAAACGAAAAAATGTGTTTTTTTAGAAAATCTCATAAATTGGGCTGGTAAAAGTGCAATTCTTCCCCCATTTAGTCATCTCGCTGTCTCAGCTATAACTTCCAAGATCCCGATACTAAAGATCGGAAAAAACTCACCCTGTATATATACAAAGAAATTCTTAAATGAAGAAATTTTGATTAGGTACACCAAAGAAATGTTTGATTTCAGTATTAAGAAATCGTACTATGAATTTAAATTTGCTTAAATCGCCTTTTGACACTTTAGCGAGTCGCGTGGAGGTAAAAGCTCAAAAAATATATTTCGAAAGTCTACTTTAGGCCTTGGTTATAATAACAATTATCACTTATTTATATTTTATATTAATTTGTTGATCATTTGTTTTTTTTTGGTGTAATGAAATTACATTCCTAAAGCGGTTGTGTAAAATAAAATCATATTCGTAAAATTTATTAGGTAGGTGACAGGGCCCCGATATTTCGACTGCCTAAGGGCCTCCATCTTATTTAATCCGGCACTGTACAAAAGATTGTTTTATGGGAACCTTATCAACACTTTTCACAACAAAAATAAAACTGTGTTAGGGTATAATATCAACACTTAATAACAACGAAAAGGTTGACAAAAATTTCACGCTTTTGACATCTGTAAAAGAAATTAACGATGCCCAAGAAGTTGCTGATACGTTCAATACAAATTTCATTAAGGCCCCCTTAGATATACATATATTAAGTTCAGTTAAATGCACTAGCTCCGATAATAACCATAGTTATGACTTCTATAATACAAATACAACGAATATCTGTAGTAGTATGTGTGCGCTGCCCTTTAGTGAATCAGAGCTATTAAATTGTTTAAAATGTCTAAAAAATAAAAAATCGTCTGGCCCTGATCATATATACCTACGTCTTTGCTACGATCTCGTCTACCATTCATTATAAAGCCTATTACGCATTTGGTAAACTGTTCCTCTTCAGAAGACATTTTTCCGAAGGAACTCAAAATGTCAATGGTTCATCCTATTTATAAAAAAGGCAATATCCAGGATTTGACCAATTATAGACCAATTTCGATTAGCTCCTCACTGGCCAAAGTTTTCGAATACGCTATGCTGGAGAGGCGGAACAATCACCTTTTCAAACATAACATTATATCTAACAAACAACACGACTTTCGGAAAGGTAAATCAACTCTAACGCTAACCGCAATAACCAGTTTTGTAAATGATATCATCTCTTTCCTTGAAGAAAAGCAAAGTACTCATGACATTCTTTGTGATCTAACTAGGGCTTTTGACTGCGTTGATCACTCGCTTCTGACTCAAAAACTGAACACTTAAGGCATTAGGGGCGTCGTTGCAAGTTGGTTTTCTTCCTATCTTACTGATAGATGTCAACAGGTCGAGATAAAATTTAAAATCTAAATTTTTATCGTCACCACTTAATGTAAACGTTAGAGTTCCACAAGGATCTGTTTTGAGACCAATCCTTTTCGTATTATTTATCAACGATATCGTGAATTTTTTCAACTTTCTTATCTTATATGCCGACTATACCACTGCTTTGATCTCCGGTAAAACCTTGAAAGATGTTCAAAAGCGAGCTTGTGACATCCTTGCTAAACTCAGTAACTCGTTCAACTTGAACAGATTGTTTTTAAATCGCGATAAAACGTTTTTTGTTCCATTCCCGTGTCGTAATTGTACAATATCCGACGAATTAACAATAAACCAATGTAATGCAAACCCACCTCTACAGAGCGCAGGGAAGTTCTTAGGAATGGTGATAGATCAAAACCTAAATTGGAAATCCATTGCGAATATCCTACAAAAAAGCTGAACGCCTACTGCTATCAAATTCGTCATATTAAAGATCTTACAGGACTACAGCACTTATTACTTCGCTCAAATACACTCGAGATTGATGTACGGCATTATTATATGGGGATCGTCTAGTTCAGCGACGAAGGTTCCTTGTCCAAAAAAGGATAGTTCGATGCGTTGCCTGTAGTACTAAATACAAATCATGTAGACCCAATTTTTAAAAAATACGCATTTTGACTCTAGCATCCATTCTTTCATACGTATTTTCGAACCTGCACTTTTTGTCACGAAACAATAATTTGCACGCGTACCATACGCGTTATATCGTGCCATACGCGCAATAAAGACAAATTTGTTACACCAGTTGCAAGATTAAAAATAACCCACAACTCGTCAAAAGTGTTTGGAATGAAATTATTTAATATCCTTCCCCATACCGTAAAAGACGAAGACCAGAAAACATTAAAGGTATTTAAATCCTCAATTAAAAAAATCCTTTTTACACTATTGACGAGCATGTAAAATTTTACTCTATGTAGAGTTGCCTGTCTTGGTCACTTTTTTCCTACTGTTTTTTTCTTCTCTTACTGTTGTTTATTATTGTAATTAATTTTATTATATTTAATATTGTACTTGACGCTTCCCATGCAAATTTTTTTTGTCTTTAATCTCTTGTTTGCTTGAGAATGAAACCAGTGAGATTTCGAAACATGTCGCTATCTTTATAAACTTCTATTTAATTTAAGAAACATAATTGTTCACCTACGCTACAAGTATCTAATGCTAACGAGGTTGTTCAATTAAATTGTTTTTACTCACTTTAAAAAAAATAACCATCGTTTCATCATTCATTAATCATTTCATGAAATTGCTAAGGGAAGGTTGAGGGTGGTTTGTTATTATACGTAAACCCCCTTTGTGTGCACCTAACCACCAAGTATGACACGACCTACTTTCACAATAAATGCTACTCTACACTACTACGACAATGATATAGTGAGCCTATTGAACAAAACCTGGAGACCACGCCTTTCAATTTGTGGATCCATGCAAGTCGTTCATTATTCGATCGATGTCATATCCTTGCAGTTCGTTGACGTGGACGGTTTTGAGTTCTTAAACGTAAATATTGGATTCTCCGATAAACGTTCGCCTTTAATAATAATCTTTTACGATTCTACCCATTTGATTCATACGGTTTTGGTGGGGAATTTCTTTGACATTCGCTGCCTGGTAACGGAAAAACAGGCTGCGAATAAAGAATTTTGCACAGATTTTTACTGTTTCAGTGTACTTGGTCACATTTGTACTTATTTCTGATAACACTCCGTGGTCCTTAGGGTGTAATATTAGTTTTCAGTTTCAGCAATGATTTTGGTAGGTCTTGTGATATAAAAAAGGTTTTTTTTTCCGTAAACGAAACTGAAATTTTGACATGTCTTGGTCAAAATTTGGTGCATTAATAACTATTTTTGACAATTTTTAATCAAAATTCATGTGATCACTAAAAACGAATACAATTGAGCACCAACATAATTGGTTTCTAGATTTTAATAACTGGTTCACAATTAACAATTTTTACACGCCTTGGTCAAAAACCACATGATAGTTGGTCTAAGGACCTGAAAGTCGATAGCATCCTTTCGTAATTTTGCGTATAAAGAGTTATCGCGCACACGGACGGACGAACAACAGTACAAAACTATAATGGATCAGAGGATCTTTAATAATCGAGTCGCTTGTCCCATCTAAATGCGATTGTTGTGAACCAGTTACGGTTAATATGTCATAATTTACTTTTTGTCATTTACCTCCATTGTGATTCTTTAATAGACATATCACCTGCGATGTCCTTATTGGTAATGCTTTTGATGCGAAATCATTTTGTCATGCATGACAGTTTAAATTACAAAATGTGTCAAGATCATTCTGCAGAGGATTTATCAGGAAGCAAATTGCGACCGTATTTATGAAGTTCACGCCACTGAACTCAAGTTCAGTCAGTTCACGTAGTTATTATCAGGGGGCGTACATACAAGATTAGCTTCCATATTTGTGTTTTGTGACAGAATTTGGATAAATCAAGACTACTGGATCAAAATTTCAATTTTAAAATTAAGAAATTACCAACCACAAGAAAAATCGACGAAAGTAAAAAATTTTGTTTAAAAGCGGCAGAAAAAAGGAAAATTACAAAAAATAGTATAAAAAACACGTTTCATAAGACCTTGAAGCCCTCATTTTTTAGAATATCTCGTGGCTACGCCACTCGTTTTTTAAACTTCAATTTGTGCTTCAAAAGATTGGTCTTATGAAACTTGTTTTTTAATATACTATTTTATAACCACCTAAAACTGTAGAATAAAAAGATTTATCTTTTGATAATACGCATTCTCTATTGGAATATAGGTACGCCTTTATACTAGTGTACAAACAGCACGTGTGTTTACTTGGTCCCAACTATACCACATTCGAATATTCGCCGCAGCGACAATAAATTCGTTAACCGGCATTGCTTTATATAATTTTGTTGGTGAAACAACGTTTTTTAAGAACTAAATTGTAAAGTAAGTTAATGAAACTTTATGAACTTGGAACTGTAGAACTAACGAGAATAGCGATATATGTAAATGAGACAAAATGGAACCTTCTACTACTTCGACAGTTTCAGAGATCGTTCTAAGGAATTGTCAGACATTACTAAATCTGCACGGTTGTACAATAAGGGATTCCAATCAGATGAGATCACGAACAAATCTAGAACAATTTCAATGGTGTAAAGGGAAAACGGAAAGTTAAACACACAGTATGATGAAGAAAGTGTATTATATAAGTTTAGAAACCGCGTATCATTATAGAATTGAAAGACTATGAATGCAAATACATAGTAGCTTAATTAACGTAGGTAGATACCAAAATTCATGGAAGCGGGAGAGTTTTGCTAAGGGGGTGGTCAAAAATTTTAAATTAGGTACGTAAGCAAGTTATCTTGTAGTAGGTAATAAAGTTTATTGCATTCTTCTTAAAAATAAATACAAGATTCTTATTTAATTAACAAAAGATATCATATTTCTAACCCCCTATACCTTCTTCCCCCAACCGTCTGTCTTTCACCCCTCTTTCCACCTTTCTAACACTTCTTTCATCCATCCCAATCCTTCCCCCTTCTCTCCTAGTATCACCGTTTTTTCCCTTCTCTCTTGTCTCAACTCTTCGCATTCCCGCATCATATGTCCCTTCCCTGCACATTCTACAAACCCTTTTCTCATCCTCCCACCAATACTTATTATCATTCTCCTCATTTCCGCATCTAAATCTCGCCACAATTCTTTTCTCTTTCAATCCCATCTCCCCCAACAGGTACTTGGCCTAGCCATCTATCACTTTGTCCCCGTATCCCTCATTATACCTCCCCCCAGCTATCTTCTCCTTTCCTGACCTTGCACATCCTTATCCCTCCTAACCACCTCCTCTACCATCTCTCTTCCTTCCTCTCTTCTTCTTTCCACCTCCTCCCTCGTATACCCCATCCACTCATAATATAATCTCCTGTCCTCTTGTCTTCATACATTCGTTCACCATTATTATTTAGCAAGTTATCATGTAAATTATGTCAAAAAGGTTGCGATTTCGAAACTATACATTATCGAAAAAATATTACAATGAAAGCTGTAGACCATCAAAAGCTACTCTCAATATACATTTTCTTTTCAGAATCAGGTCATAAAAATTATGGCATTTCTTAAAAGCAGATAGATAACTCCTAAGAAAATATAAGGGTTTTATTTGATATACACATCCATTTTTGGACATTATGGAATGATATGCATTGTAGAATTACTGAATTAGTTCAAAGTAGGTAAATATGAATTCTACACTTATAGGCAGAGAATTAAATAAGATGTCTTCGTGTTTAGTATACCAGAAGATTTCGCGCGCAAATGCGCGCCGGCGGTCTTCGGCGTTCCGCGCCTTGGTATCAGTAAACATTTGCTACTGTAGTGACTGAACTGTCTTTGTCGTTGTATTTCAAAAATTACACAATTTCGAAGTGCATGCATTAAAGTAGATATACATGTATATCTACTTTAAGCTCATGTCTACTTTAATGCATGAGATTAAAGTATGTCTACTTTAATAATGCGAATTTGTTACGGGCGGACAGGACACCCGTTCATTCGCAATTATTATATATGATTATACATATCAATCAATAAATCAATTTCTTCAAGATATGTACATATCAGCGTCCGAGAATCAATATTCACCATCGTCCGGATGTCTGTGTTGGTTGATGTTACAAGGTTTAGAAAGCTGGAAGTGATGTCATCTTATAGGATATTCTTTACTCATTCCAAATCTCTGGTAATTTTTTTGATCGAATCACCTGTTCACCGTCAGGACGCCATTAAAGTCAAAATATGCACCCTTGAATATCTCGAAAACGATACATCCAATTACAAAAAGAAAAAACACGTTTCCTTTATTTTTTGAAACCTATTGAGTCATGATACGTAAACATCACCCTCACCCCCTGTGGGTGAAAACTTAAATGGGAACGCCTAATTTTTTTTTGCACTTTTGGATTCTCTATAAAAAAAACTATTCTCAAATTGCAAATTTCACTCCCAACTGCAACCCTTTTCTTGGGGGTGGAAAGGGGGAGAAAAACGATCTTTTTTACTTTTTTTTCCTCCAACATTTTTTCGTGATTTACAAATTGTCCGTAACCCTCTCCGCTCCCATCTACCTTAAGGGTGGAAAGAAAAATAATCACTTATTTGTGCAGAATCCGAGGTGTGACAGGCCGCGTTGTCGTGGTGGAGCATCCAAGTGCGATGTTGAGACGCGCTCTGTTAACCCTTTTTCGAAGTCTATGGAGTACTTCGCGGTAGTAGATCTGGTACTGGTTAACGATCTGTCCAGGTGAACGAACTCCCTATGGACCACCCCCGGCTGTCAAAGAAGCAGATGAACATGGTTTTTATCTTGGACTTGCTCATGCGAGCTTTGATCGCTATACGTTTCTCTAAATTACGCTTTTCCATTTTCGTGAAGAGCACCACTAACACACTTCTTCAAAACACGACTCGGCTAATGAACTAATGGTCGTACCGGGGTGGTAAACACATCAATCTACAGGGCAGGGATTCCAAAATAATAAGTAAAAAATTTCAAAGCTGCAGTGTTACCACAACTGCGGAAAAAAATCAGTTTCATTACTTAATTGTCAGGCCTTACGAAGAAGCTTACAGATCTCCATTTTATAAATTGACGTGTACAAATGATACATTTTTAAATGGTTTTTAAAATTACAAATGTTTAAATATAATTTAATAATGCTTCCATATTCTTCTATAATTAGTAAAATAAATTGAAATTTTTCTTGTAAGCCCTACTCAACTATTTGACAACAAATATTAAACATTTTGTTAGACATTCTTACAAAATCTAAGGGTTGTCTCATTTATTCTAAAGAACTTTATTACACAAATCAAGCATTCCAAGATGCATGGAAGTAAATTGTCACATCGACTATTTAAAAATGATTCTAAAACATTTCAACTTTAGATACCAAAGCTATTGTAAAATGGGTCTCTTTTGTTCTTATTTATATGTCGCTACTTCCCGGTTGAAAGTAAATAAAACAATTTAGGACATTTTGGAAATTAGTCTCATTTTTTTTGTATTTTTCTCAGCAGGTACTACAGCACAAAATCAAGTACTACCTAAACATAGTAAAAAAGTATGATCGTAGAAATCTTGCAAGGAGTAAAAAATTTGAAAACTTCAATGCCAAGGTATGAAAACATGTGCCAACACGTATCTGATTTAATGGTACATGCGGTAGCTTATTTAACGCTTAATCACACCCGTAAAGTTCTTGTTAAGCCAATTCCTTAAAAAATTTGAAAAAAAACTCAATGATTTAAAGTCGTTCCTCATCAATCACTGAAAGAATTGTTATTTTGAAAAATCCATTGGAGAAAGTCAGCTAAGTTGAATATTTTACCTTATCGCCTTCAAAATTAATACATTTTTCCAACTTCAAACATGGATCATGTGGATGACCTGCCATTTTAATAAGCTGTTCTTTAAATATCACAATGCAATCCATTTAACAAAATCGAATAGTAGTTGCTTTGGGAAAATGTTATCGTAAGACTATTTTACTTTCGTAAATATTATTGATTATTTATTGACGTAACTTAGCGGTGTATGTGTTAAACGGGGTTGACTGGTCAATCATTTTCAAATGTGGTGTGGGTGTAGAAAAAAGAATGCTTGAGGGCATACGCGAATTAGTAGCATCGATAGGTAGGTGGAGTTACTTTCTTGAGGTAGAAATCAGCAATGCAGCGCTGTATTAAAAAAATCATTTCTCAGTTATGGTTGCGCGTTTATGTACAATTTTTTGTAGACAATAAGAAAAAACTATGATAAAGGGGATACGCATGCTTTTTTTCAGGTTTTTGATTCATAACTGATAATAAAATGATGACGAAAATTAGGTATTTTTGGTTCAATGTTTTTGCATATTCAGCAAAAAATTTCCAAAAAAAGTATGCGTATGCCCTCAAGCATTCTTTTTTCTACACCCACACCAAATTTGAAAATGATTGGCCAGTCAACAAGGGAATGATTTTTCTAAATGTAGTCTACAAACACAGTGCGAGAGAACCGCCTTAATACGGGAGTTTCTTGTCTATTTGGGAATGTAGAAAATCGTTGAGATGTTTTCCAAGATATGTGTTTAGTCGCTTTGTTTTAGCGGAACATTGTTTGTAAATGGAATTCAGCTACGTGATCTGATTTTGAGGTAAATGTTGCAACACACTTCAGGACGCTTTTGCCCCTTTTCATTTTGAACACTTAAACCACCGTACAGGCATAAATACATGCTGAAAATGTACATTCACTATAGAATTCGCAGTAGTTGCGGGAAATTATGTATTGATGTGCTGTTTAATCATCGAAGATAGATACTAACTCTACGAGATGTTGTTGAAATAATCCTAACCTTAAATCAGAGGTCCAGTTTGACGTAAACCATCTCGTAAATATCTTAAAAATCATGTGTACCGAAGGATCATTATGTGGTGAAGCGGAATAATAAGGAATAATATTCTCCCCGAATTGTACAAATTTTTTACGCATCTCACCGCACGTTGATAACAATTGCGAACTTAAAACTAGGTACTTATACAGGGTTACCCACTTGCCCTTCGTTCTTCGATAGTACCTTTAATATTAATTTTAGGACAAAAGGTCAAGAGACATTTCTTATTCAAATGTTCTTTGTTTACAACCTAAAAGCCCCGCACTGCTCTCGGTTTCGTCTGTACAGGATCGTACTCGATTATTTTAAATGGAACACCCTATAGATTTTTATATTTCTGAAATCCATATTCGATTCTAGAGCAAGTTTGTTTAGCCTTTCACCTACTTAAGTCAACTCATTTAGGAGAAAATAAATGTTTTTTAAAAATTGTCGCCGAAATCAACAATCGGTAAAAAAATCATAACTATTTAATCATTGGCAACAGAGCAACAAAATTTGAGATTATGATAAACAAAAGAACGTTTTATTTGTCGATATGCTGATTTTGAACGAAATTTGTTGCAAAAGGGTCAAAAGGGACGTACTGAATTTTTTCTAACGACCACAGAAGAACTGCCAAAAGTCGACTATTTTAAATAGAACACCCTATATATTTTTTCATGAATGAACTGATTTTTAAGTTACCTTGGATTTTTGTTAAATAAGTCCTATATCTAAAGGTAATAGTTTCCGAGATAATAACCTTAGTTTAAATTATTTTGTTTTTTCGCCCAATTCTGAAAATAAAATTAAAGGAACCAACAAACAATAACAATATTTGTATCAGATATTTACTTATTATTACCTAAATTGTGTTGTTACTTAAAAAACCAGGAATGTGAAACAAAAAAACGACTAGGTATTAAAATGTTTGAGACAGTACCTATGCTGTTGTTTAATCATAAATACATTTAACATAATTGCCATGCCAATAACAATAGACGACATACGCCAGTTTAATTTCAATTGTTGTATTTGACACATTATCGTCTTCACTTTGTTAAAAAGGCTAAATCGAATCGAAAATGACACGTTTTCCAAATAACGAACTGGTTGATATGGTTTTCATTCTCGGCGAATGTTTCCAGGATACGTAAAGCTTTCAGATCAATCATGCGAATCATGCCTGATATCCTGGAAGATGTTAACACATATTTTTCAAATCGTGTCAGGCAGGTTTTACACAATACTGATGGGTTGTTTGAAAATTAATTTTTAGGTAATGTTTTGTGTTTTGTACCGTTCGATTTTATGTAAGTTTATTTATTAATTAATGTTATACATCAGCAAATAATAATAAGTAAATATCTGATACAAATAGTTGTTGCTTCCTTTAATTTTATTTTCATAATTGGGGGATAAAACAAAATAATTCAAAATAAGAGTATTATCTCGGAAACTATTACCTTTAGATATAGGACATATTTAACAAAAATTAAAGCTATCTTAAAAAGCAGTTCATTCATGAAAAAATATACAGGACGTTCTATTTAAAATAGTCGAATTTTGGCAGTTCTTCTGTGGTCGTTAGAAAAAATTCAGTACGTCCCTTTTGCAACAAATTTCGTTCAAAAACAGCTAACCGAGAAATAAAACGCTCTTTTGTTTATGATAATCTCAAATTTTGTTGCTCTGTTGCCAATGATTGAATAGTTATGATTTTTTTACTGATTGTTGATTTCGGCGACAATTTTTAAAAAAACATTTATTTTGGTGAAAGGCTAAACAAACTTGATCTAGAATCGAATATGGATTTCAAAAATATAAAAATCTATAGGGTGTTCCATTTAAAATAATCGAGTACGATCCTGTAGAGACGAAACCGAGAGCAGTGGGGGGCTGAAAATATTTTTAGGTTGTAAACAAAGAACATCTGAATAAGTAATGTCTCTTGACCTTTTGTCCTAAAATTAATATTAAAGGTACTATCGAAGAACGAAGGGCAAGTGGGCAACCCTGTATAATTAACTACTATCGGAGTAAAAATGCAAGGCCTCTTGACTTTAGAAGCTTCTATCTCAGTAATTAGCAATCATAATTTAATGAAATAAAGTGCATTTAAAAGATCATTTATTCCTACAAAAAGGTGTACAGTTTTAGATTTTTGCAACACATCGTTAATTTTCTGTATTAATTTATGTGCGAAAAAGCGCTAATTATGACTGAAATCGCACAAGCGCTCGACTTTAAAAATTAATTACGGCTATATTATTGAAACTGAGTGGTAGATACTTATATATTTGACAAATGTATACTTTTTTGTCGGTGTGAGATGTTTTTGAGGCCAATTGGTTTATTAGTCTTAAAGCTATAATGAAAAAACGACATCTTGTGTAACTCAATACCTGAACGTTCGATATTAATAATATTGACAGTAACATAACAAGGTTAAAGCAATTATATTGTGGTCTAACACGATTCACAAAAATAATGTCATGTATACATGTTTTGTTTAAAAGAAATTTGGAAAAAAGGATGGATGCTTGCGTTCCTGCGGGAAGTGCGGTACGGGCTGGACGATGGTGTCGTACACTATTGCTATGAAGCGCATGGTTTTGTACAATGCTAAACAATAATCACATTGTTGTGGTTTGCCGCTCACGATTTACGATGTGGTAGATTACCTCTCGCGGGAATATGTGCGTCTTTCTTTCGCCATAATTATAACATTTACTCTGAATAACAAGAAAACTAATTTTGTTTTCAATAAAGCAATAATGCAGCTCGATTTGAGTAATACAGATTTAGCATTTAAAACAAGAATTTTTTCTTCAGTTACCGTATATTGCAAAATAATCAAATTTTCGGTTAGGGCTTATAAAACCAGTTAATTATATGAATAATCAATATTTATTGACTGTCGACTTTTGAGAAGTATGTGTGCTACAACATTTGTAAATTTGGTAACAATTTATGAAACAATAACAATTTTATGATAAGTTAAAACTGACCGTCAGCCAGGAAAATACTAAATACAGCGTTTTTATTGCTGTTAATTAAAATAAAAGTTAAACAACTGATTCTACCAATTTGATTTTTACACATGTTAAACATATATAAATGACTCATGTACTGCCCAAAAATGAAGAAATTTCACCCCTCAGTTTTTTCGTTATGACCACTTAAAGTCAGAGGTCTTGCATTTTTACTCCGATAGTAAACACTTCAACGTAAAGATAATGTTTTTAGATCGTTAGGGACGGGCTAAATAACTCCATATCTTGATTTGTGTACGTTATAATAACAAATTGACATAAAAATATTTGAGAAATCACTATAAATACCGATTGATATTCATCGTTGCTATCTTTCGAAAAAATTGCAAAATAATTATCAATTATTTTGATCAAATGATGAGTGCTACAACAAAAGATATTTCTTTTAAGTTTCCACTATCGAGTGCAATGGTTAGAACAACAAGCGAAATTGGTTTCAAAACCGGCGGTTGACGTTGAAACGGCTCTTATACCGTTTTCAAATTTTAACGTCCCTCTCCCAATTAATTAGTAGATTTTTTGTTCTATAACGATTTCATGTAATTGAGAGGATCTTCATTTTTATTAACTTGGCATATTCGTCCATTAACATTTGTACTAGACTTTCATCTACTTATCGTTTTCTCAACAATTTATAATGAATTTCCACGTGAAAATTAAGGTCATATGCGAAAAACTGAAAAAATCTTGAATCAACATACATTGTAATATTTTAATAGATATGCAACATAAAATAGTTCTTTTATTTTATTTAATATTAATTTCTTATCGAAACGTGTTTCTCAATAGTTAATACCAAAAGTAAACAATTTGCAATTAACGGGTACAATCACCTCATTAGTGTAAATAACGTCAAATCAGTTAGTTACCAAGATTTTTCGAATAAAATTTTGCTAGGTGTAATTCCTGTTAATCGTACTATTGTTCTCTGTACAGAAATCGTAGGATTTAATGTCAGATTCAGAACCGACGATTTAATTACACGATTTAATTTGACCTACAGTAGTAATAAACTTTTTCAAAATTTTTGTGTTACTTTTCTAAACACAAAGAGAAGATTTGTGTGATGCCACTTTTCCACAACTTTTTAATGAAATTTTGTATGAAATCCATCTCTAGTTTTTGTTTATTTACGTTTATCGCAACCTTTATACATACAAATTTTAATGTTTTTAATTGTATGAATCAATGAAAATTTCACGTGTCACCACTCCACTGAAATATAAGCACTATATTTCAGTGCACCACTCAAAATCACACTTCTTTAACTTTGCCATTGGAAACGTAATTTTTTATTCATTCCTAAGGTGACTTAATGCTTATAGTTCCTTATATTCTTCTCTTATTTAGTTCCGTTTAGTTCTGAACAACAAGCACATTGAAAAATAAATTAATCTCTACTATTATTTTATTATCCTTAGCAAAATTTACGTAATTGGTGATTAAAATTCCTTACAAGATTTAAAACGGCTGCAATTATACCCAACAATTGGTACTAAAAACCTTTTTTACTACGTAGCTACTATGTATATCCACAACACTAATAAAGTAAAATGAATTTACGTAATAACTATAGGACGTATTATGTTTATAAGAAAATAATTGAATTTGAACTGGTTTAATTACAATATGTGAAATTCGATGCTATACTTATAATTTTTCTCACATAAATTCTCGAAAAATAATTTTTTTCTTAGAGGAACATGAATTTAAGGGTTCTAGTAAGGAGAATACATATACGAATGGGTTGACTTAGGACTAAGTTCGTGGTGTTAGGGTTAGATTAATTAAGATGGCGAGTTGATGAGTTGATTAAGAAAATCGATGTATTTACATGTTAACATTGTGGTTAATTGTATACGGTTAGTAAACAAATACTTTAATTGCATAAGGTTTACAAGAACTGAAGAACACTTTTGCACCTACAAAATTGTTGTTCCTTTTTTTGGTTTTATTGCCTTCTTTAAAAAGTATATTTTTCCCATATTCCGTTTGATTAAAAGGAAAGTATCTGAAAATGATCATATAACTAGAAAATTAATAATATTAGTAAAAACAAATGGTGCTACCATCATAAAACCATAATTACTGTACAGGAATAAATATTATATAATCACAGCAAAATAATAATTCGATCTTTCTTTTTTCTTTTCAAGGACTACGCAATTTTTCGCAATTTTGGACATCGATGGTTGCGCAGTCTTTTTTTTATTTGGGAAAATAACATAAAATTTTTAAATCTTTCGTAAGGCACTTTTTCAGTGGCGCACTTATGTTGTTTTCAAATGATTATAAATTACAATAAATTAAAATAAAAAGAAATAAGTGGTTTTAAAGTGAGCAAAAAATATTACGTAGAATTTCAGTCTTAAATATTTTGCGTACCTAAAGGTCATTATTGCTTAGAACTAAGTTTTAAATATTAACGTATAATGCTTTTAAAATAATAATTATATTAACGTCTTATAAGTTAGCGGAAGGAAATGAGCAGAATCAATTCTAATTAATATTTTTATTTGTTGCTCAAAAGTTGCCAAAGAAAAAAATTTGTTCGTTTTTATTTATTTTTTTAAATGATGTTCCGGTAAAGGAAGATTAAGTTACCGGAACAATATACTATACACCTAAGAGAAAGACATAGAGCTGACTTTAAACACGTTATCTATTGGTTACGTGAAAAATACTATACTAACTTGGCTATAGGGAACCCTAATATCGTTTGAAAGAGCATATTTTACTGTATCGGATAAGGTAAAAAAATACAGGGTGTTCTATTTAAAATAAGCAAGTTATTTAAGTTAGCAGGAGTCAATGATATTTCGCACGTTTTGGAACACCCTGTACATTTCTACATAATAATAAATATTGCAAATAGTTGCCAAAAGGATTCAAATCAACTGATCCAAAGCAATTTCTTTTACGCCGTTATTCTATTTTTTTGTGACCCACCGTATTTCCAGAAAAACCGAGATATCTCGAAAATCATAAAAGATAGGTATAGGAAATTGTTAAGAAAGAGACATTCCTTGGTTCTCAAAGTAAGGCTTGCACGAGTCTCTTCTCCGTAAAGAAAACATTGTACGGATGGCCTTTTTTGTATCTTAAAGATACCCTCTATTAACTTGTGATTTGTGTTTCACCATAAAAATATGCTATATCTAATCTTTGAATAAAATAGAGACAAATAAACCTGAAGTAGTGTCTTTTGATCGCAAAAACTCTTACATCTCGATAGTGCAAATACAGATGAGGGTAGTTTTTGTTTAAGATTTTCGATATGTTTGTGTCAGTTCAGCTTCTGATCCAGAAACTTGCCGAAGGAGCATGTTTCTACTGACATATCTTCAAAGCTTATTTCCTTTGTGACTGAAGTTGTGTTTTTACTACACATATATTAAAATTTTTGTTTGTTCACATTCATTAAAAGTTTGTTGGCAGTTGGCACTAAACCAATTAACGAGTGTTGATAAAGCGATGTTTAGATGCCGTTCAAAATCCATCTTGTTACAAGCGACGCTTACACTCGTGTCATCTGCGTATGTCGTGATCTTGTATTCTGTATTAAAATGATAGGCCAAGTCATTCATCAAAATGATAAACAATATTAGACCCAGAATTAATCCCTGGGGTACACCATAGCTGATCTGCTTCAAATCGGATGTTGTTTCTATAATCTGGCCCGAACCGAGAATGTTATCGATTGCTACATATTGATACCGCTCCCTAATAAAGGATTTCAACAGATCTAATGGTACGTCCCTTATTCCATACATTATGTAGTTTAGCGATCAACAAATCGTTGTGTATTAAGTCTAAGGCTTTGGATAGGTCACTGTTTATCGATGCCACAACTTTTCCTTTGTTGTGTGCGTCAAGTATATAATTCATCATACTTTGCAGAGCTGTGGTTGTTGACTTGTTTGACATATATCCATGTTGTGAGTTATTAAGCAAGTTATGACTTTCATAAAACCCGAATAATCTATTCTTTAACAGCGACTCAAACATGTTGGCAACGGAATTTAAAATCAATATTGCTCTGGAATTTTGGGTCTCCCTTTTGGATTCCGCTTTATGCAACGTTGCCGTGTTGTGGAAAGACCCCGGTAGTAAAAACTAAGTTTATAATATAAATCAAATCATGTAACAGATCAAAACACTTCTTGTAAATCATGATCGGAATATTGTGATGCCCGCAGGCTTTTGTATTGTTTAGACTAGAGTACTTATGACATTGTAGAGTTCGTTTTTTGTAACCGGCCTTAAAAAGACCTCTCATAAGCTGGCAGGACCAAATCGGCAGAATCAAGTCGGACGTAGGTATTTAATTATTTAGTACTTATTTTGTACTAATTTGTACCACTAATAAAAATTTTGTACTCCTTGCCGTTTTGGAAAAATCAGTGGCGCTGCTAGCTTCATATTAAGCTAGCAGGACCACAAGAAAAAAAGACAAAACAGGAAAGATCGAGGCAGAAACACAAAGATCTGAATTTGTACTAATTTGCACCACAAATAAAAATTTTGTACTCCTTGCCGTTTTGAAAAAAGCAGTGGCGCTGCTAGCCTCATATTAAGCTACCAGGACCAAAAGACAAAATTAATAAAACAAAACAAAGGCAAATACGCAAAGATCTGAATTTGTACTAATATGTACCATCAAAATAAATTGAACATGTTCAAAAATTTCGCGTACGACAACGCCCAAATGATATGAAGCCTATTAGGGTCAAGAGTAAACTACCCTTTGCCATAAGCAGAATCAGTTGAGACTCATACAATCGAAGCAGGATAATTTGTACCTCTAAAATATGAAGTTTCGAATTTCGTACCCTCCTCCTTCATTTGGAATCTACTCCCGATCACTTCGTGCAATACCTACATAATATTGTCACATCTTAGGATAGGTTTAATCTTTTAAAAATGATGCAAAGGTGTCGATTCCACAATTTCATTTAAGAAGTATTATTACCTTACCTAACGCTTGTTGAATAATTATTATGTTTTTTTTAAGTCTAAACAGTTTCGTAATTTCTTTTTTGAAATTATTACTAAAATCAGTCAAATATTTTCCTTTTGAATCTTATTGGTTTTGATTAAAATTCATTCCCTCATTTCTCTTGGTGTATTAAAAATGTTTACTAGCGCGTTTTCTACTAATTATTTTGTTATAAAAGTACATACGTGAAATAACATTCTGAACTACAATATTTATACAGGGTGATCTGTCAATAATATTTAAATCGTGCATGCGGTCCTGGAAATTGAATAAAATGATTATTATATCAATGTAAACATATTTAGTACTTTACTCTTGAGCCTAAAAGTGATAGGGGTAGTTTCCAAAGGGGAAGGACGGGGGTACGAAATTCGTAACTTCATATTTTAGAGGTACAAATTATCCTGCTTCGATCGTACGAGTATCAACTGATTCTGCTCGTGGTAAAGGGTCCTTTACTCTTGAGCCGAAAAGTGATAGGGGGTAGATTCCAAAGGAAGGAGGAGAGTACGAAATTCGCAACTTCATACTTTAGAGGCACAAATTATCCTGTTTAGATCGTACGAGCATCAACTGATTCTGCTTATGGCAAAGGGTAGTTTACTCTTGACCCTAATAGGCTTCATATCATTTGGGTGTTGTCTTAGGGGAAATTTTTGAACATGTTCAATTTATTTTGATGGTACAAATTAGTACAAATTCAGATCTTTGCGTATCTGCCTTTTTTTTTTGTTTTATTTATTTTTGTCTTTTGGTCCTGCTAGCTTAATATGAGGCTAGCAGCGCCACTGTTTTTTTCAAAACGGCAAGGAGTACAAAATTTTTATTAGTGGTACAAATTAGTACAAAATATTAAATAAGTACTAAATAATTAAATAAATACGTCCGACTTGATTCTGCCGATTTGGTCCTGCCAGCTTATGAGAGGTCTTAAAAAGAATTAATGTTGTGAGGCAACTATAGGTTTTGTAGAGGAAGACTTTGATGGAATCTTTTTTCTATTTTCTTGCGCCACAAATGTGAAGTACACAATGATTAAAAATTTCTGCCACCTCTACACGGCGTTATCGATGATGTTACCATTACCGTAAAGGGATATCTTGGAAAGGTTGTATATCTGCCTATTTAAGTTACGGTTGATAGGTCGCTTTAATTTTATTAGACGATTTCATAATGGTTCTTTGAGAGTCAATTCTTTTTGCATTATTGATAACTTGTTTAAATATTGTGTTATAACGTCTATAAATAATTGATTAAATTCAGATGAGGGTTTTCCCGTACTTTGTAGTAAAGGTTCCTTTTTGTTCGGCTGGATACCCGAATTCCTTTCGTGGCCCAATTCTTTTTGCTATTTGTTAAGTAGTGCTTTTTGAGTGGGAAACAATTAAAGAATATTGTTTGAAAAATTTTAAAGTTGGTGACACACGAGTCAACATGTCTTTCAATATAAGTATAGAAAACACCGGCAATTTTTGAAAGACATTCTCTTTGATTAATACTACGTCGCATTGTAAATAATTTTTTCTCATTTACTTTTCTCTTCATAAATAAAATCTGAGCATTATGATCTGAGAAATTGACCGGTAAATTCAAAGTGTAGTACCATGCACTTTCTAAATTCCAAATTCGTTATAATGTTGTCGATGCAGGACTTGACGTATGTGATATCCTAGTTGGCTAGTTGGCGACATAATTGTAATGCTTAAGGCATGGCCGGCAAATATATTTAGGATTTCCCTAAGTAGTGGGGTATCTTGTTTAAAGTTAACATTAAAATCTCCACAAAAAATTATCCTCTTATGATTAACAATATCTAGTGCCTTCTCTAGATTATCTAGAAAAATTTTATTATTGCGATCGAGACGGTATAATGACAAATTGATGTCGTATGATCGGTTTATCATATCCCACATATTTCCAAATGCATTTCTACCGACAGCTCATTGATCCCTGATATTATCTCAAATTGGATGCCTTTCCTCACGAAAATCACAGTGCCACCGTGACTACTGTGCACAGCGATTACATAAGTATCATTATCTATAGTTAATTGTGTTAATTCATCCCCCCTCAGCCAGTGTTCATCGATACACAATATATCAAAAAAGAAATACTCTTGCAATAGTAACAAAAGGTTATCGGTTTTACTTCGTAAACTTTGAATGTTTAGATGCATGACTGAGAGAGAATGGTTTCTTAAGTTTCTATACTCATGGTGAAGGATACTATCATTTACATACATTTCTAATGCAAATTCATAGGAAATATACTATGTTTCAAATTCCATTGCTGTAAGCAAACAGTTCTTTCCGCTTCCATTTTAGATCTGTCATTGCACAGAAGTGCATATTAAGAAAAAAAAAAAAGCTTCAAAATATTCTACTTCCCCACACTTGTAGATCAATTTCTTTGCAAAGGCACCTTGACGGGCACGAAGAACTTTTAAGATGTCATTTGTTGGTCGTCGCTTGTTTTCATGGATGCCCAAAATCTTGGGGATAGTAATATTTAAAATTTTTATTTATATTCGATTGCATTGTTGCGATGGGAAATAAAGGAATTTAATGGTTTTAGAAACCCTTTTGTTAATGTCAAATGTCAAAGATTCTAACGTGGTCCATAAAATTGGCATCTTTGTTTCCAAAACTTCTCTGTTATTAATAGTAATTAAAACGTTCTTCGTTATTCCTAGTTGATCTTAATATGCCAAAAATTTGGTCCAATTAACCAAATCTCTGTCACGATTCACAAGATTGCTATTGCTTCGCGCTGTAAAACAACCAGTCATGAAAATTAGGCACAAAAATAAGGCTAAGCAACCTAGGCCGACATCTGTTGCAAAAATTGCTTAAAACACAGAAAAGCACATGTAGGTACGAGATTGAATATAGAAAACGCGTATGGGTTAACTCAATTTGCCTCAACTGAAATTGAAAGTGATCACTGATCAGTGATCACTAATGAGATAGTGGAATCGAAAGCAAAGACTTTATCATTATTTCTACATGGCGTTTGACATAATTTTTAAAATACCTGTAATAATGTTATGAACTGCAATTTAGAAATGCTTTATCAAAACTCGCCATCAGTTTTATTGGAAACATTGGTGACTAAAAGTTGTTTGTGAATTAAAAAGTGGATAAGGAACATATAAACATTAAGTATATCAATGACTACGCCTAGCTTTTGCGTGTATTTGTTTATTTCGAAAATAATAACTCCATTATACATTAAAATGACTAGGCGATGGTTCATAATTTCTGTAGGTAACTAATTTGTGGACTTTAATTTCTGCAGTGTAGAGTCACACCAGCCACATTAGTTACAACTGGTAGCGGTTCTTGTGTATTGAAACTTATCATTTTTTTCCTTAAAAATATTGAGGTATCTGAAAAATGGATTTTTGGGGAAATCTTTTCTCGACATTTCAAACAGTAAGTTTTTCTATACTGATTTATTTGATCAATTTCAATTGAAAAAAAGGTAAAAAGAATGCGATTTTGTGGGAAAATTCTTATTAGTTACTGTGCTATTTCATACTAACATTTTTATCGAACGGAAGTCGGTCTTTCTTAAGCGTAGCCTGTGTTGCAACACTGTATATATTTATTTATATAACAATATACTTTGTAAGTTATTTACAATTCTTATCGCGGATGTAAAATGCGATTATATACCGGAGTGACTGATGTATCGTGGAAATGTAAGCGTTGCGTCTTTTTCTGAGTGTTTAATCAAGTAATATGTGCATAAGAAGAGTTAAATGCATTTCGTAAAATGATGATTCAGTCTAGAGAAAGATGATGCTCTCCTCCAACAAAGTTTTGCATTGTACATAAATATAAAGATTAGCGAAAAGGGACACAGTCTTACTCAGTTTCCTTCGTTTTTCGTCCGCTAATTTGAACAATACCCCATAGTAAAAGCCCTCGCCGGACAAGCCGGAAAGATCCAGGAAGAAACCGAGAGATGTTTTATAGTACGAACAGGCGGCAAATGAAATTATAATATCTTTTTCAACTAAACGCAATGTCCCGTATAAATTTCCTCGACTCCGACTTTAACGTTATAAAATATAAACCTTAAGTTTGCGGGTCGCTTTATTTTTCTCGCGTTTGGATTGTTTTGCTCTTCCTTTTCGCGCCATAACCCGACTCTTCATCAAATAAACTGCACGCCTGTGCAAATTTTCTTCGTTTTGACTGTGTTAAATATTCTAACTTTTGTTGATGAATGACTAGCTTGTTATTCTACTTTTTTTTTTGTTAGCTGCTGCAATACTACTTAAAAAAAAGATACTAAAATCTTTTTACTTCTAACTTTTATTTAAGTTTCTGTACGAGCGTGAAGTCATAATTTTTTACTCAGAAATTGACACTCATGTACAAGTGTGCCAGGTAAGCACATAACGTAAACAATCGGTGTTAATAAGCGTACTTGTTTACTAATTGAACATGTTTAGTTTATGAAAACTAAATCTTTTTTATTTTTAGGGTCACATCGGGGGAAACCCATTTGATAGTGCAGTAACTTGGACAAAAAATCATTTTGGCGGGTCTGCTGTAAGTCCTTGGCCTAGACATTCTCGATATGGTGTAAGTACTATTTCATTTCATATTTTTAAACAAATTTTCTAATCATTTACGTGGCTTGTGCGCATTTTCAAGTATGAGTAACAAACGATAGTTAAAAGGCATTGTGAATAAAAGCAGGAACGACGTTATTTGTTTTCTAAGGTATAAACAACGATAAAATTCACAAAGTTGGCCTTGCTTTCAGAAACACTGACCACACGTCAAAATAATCTGATCAATTTTTCTTGTTTATCAAACGACGTACAAATCACCGGCCCCTTACTAAATTTAATTGTGCGCCATTATCGCGGTTGCTTTGTAAACAACTCTAGTATAGAAGTAGATACAATCAAATTGGTGCAATTTTTTTAAATTAATTTGACTTGCATTATTTAAATATTTAAATATTTTAATTTAAATTAAAAAAGGATAAGAGGTGGGATTGGTTGTATTTCGCATTAACTTTTATGTAAGTAAAATTTAAAAATGTTTTCAGTTCCATCTCACTTTGATTTTAAAACATCTTATTAGAAAAGTACAAAAACAACACGCTTAATAATAATAATAATAATAATCACTCATGTAACACCTCTGACTCGTTCTCATGCACTCAAACGTAAACACACAATATACTCACAGTATCAGAATTCGCAATTAACACAAAACACAAACAACACATTACCCACTCGAGTGCAACCTATGCGTCGAGCTAAACAACAAAAAACGCTTACACAATAATCATAACACTTTTTCAAAACATACATATTATGTTCATTTTTTTCTTTTCTATAAAAAGTCACTAAGTCACGAATAAGTGACGCCAACGGAGAAGCCTAGGAATATAGGGTCTCTTTTTGTTATTGATGCGCGACGCTGCGTTCATGTTAATGCCTTCGCGGAAAGAGGGTCGACGGGACGTGGCTTTTACAAATTGGGATCAAATACACCGAGGCTTCTCAAACAAATACATTATCTAAAATGTGATCAGCGTTGGTTTTATCACCGTCATTTAATTTAATGAACATAATATGTGTATAGTATTTAGTATGTTCACTTTTTAACAGCAACTTCAAATTTATATTGTATAGATATATGTATTACTAGGACTAATCGTAACTTGATTTCGATCCGTGCGATTAGTTAACCAGGCTTGGCCTGAGTATCGATAACAATCGAAGTAGGTACATAATAATATTATAGCAACGCATGCTTGGTTAACCAAATGTGATATTTTCCCGGAGTCAGAGGGTTTCATGTTTGCCATACAAGATCAGGTCATTTACACACGAAATTACAGAAAACACATAATTAAAGATAGGACAATTACACACGATCTTTGTAGACAATGTTCGCAAAGACCAGAAACCATACAACACATTATATCAGCATGTACTTGTACACGTCTAGCACAAACAGAATACAAACACAGACACGATCAGGTAGCTAAGATAATACACCAAAAACTTGCCACAAAACATAACCTTTCTACTGATAACACACCCTATTACAAATATACACCGCAAGTTGTGCTTGAAAACACCACACACAAACTATATTGGGATAGGACACTACTCACAGATAAAACTGTATATAACAATAGGCCAGATATAACACTTATAGATAAAACACAAAAAATCATATACATAATAGATATTGCCGTTCCCAACACAAACAATTTAGCCAATACACACGCAGAGAAACATCGCACTGATATAGCTCAGGAACTTAAAGCGCAATGGAGAATGGGAACTGCTCTTACAGTACCCATTGTTCTTAGTGCAACCGGAGTTATACCAAAAACAATACATCACAGTTTGCAGATTTTAGGGTTAGATAAGAACATATACATACAATTACAAAAGGCAGTCATTATCAACACTTGCCACATAGTTAGAAAATTTCTAAACATAACGGAAGATACCGCACATCACTCAGAACCACATCACACACTTTCAACTAATACCATTCAAACACAAAATGAAACACAACACTCAATCCTCCCTTCACAAATTGAAACTCTGTTGCATACACAACATAACATTATAGAAAGTCCATTACCAACACACAACACTTCAACAATCACTCATGTAACACCTCTAACTCGTTCTCATGCACTAAAACGTAAACACACAATATACTCACAGTATCAGAATTCGCAATTAACACAAAACACAAACAACACATTACCCACTCGAGTGCAACCTATGCGTCGAGCTAAACAACAAAAAACGCTTACACAATAACCATAACACTTTTTCAAAACATACATATTATGTTCATTTTTTCTTTTCTATAAAAAGTCACTAAGTCACGAATAAGTGACGCCAACGGAGAAGCCTAGGAATATAGGGTCTCTTTTTGTTATTGATGCGCGACGCTGCGTTCATGTTAATGCCTTCGCGGAAAGAGGGTCGACGGGACATGGCTTTTACAAATTGGGATCAAATACACCGAGGCTTCTCAAACAAATACATTATCTAAAATGTAATCAGCGTTGGTTTTATCAACGTCATTTAATTTAATGAACATAATATGTGTATAGTATTTAGTATGTTTAACAGCAACTTCAAATTTATATTGTATAGATATATGTATTAGTAGGACTAATCGTTACTTGATTTCGATCCGTGCGATTAGTTAACCAGGCTTGGCCTGAGTATCGATAACAATCGAAGTACATAATAATAATAATAATAAATTTGTTTTATTGGGTTACTAGTGGAAACATGTATATATGTAAATAAAAAAAAATAATAATGAAAATTATAATACATATAACATAATAATTATTGTATACCTGTCACTAGACCCAAAGGCGAAGTTCGGTTAAGAACACTACGGGTCCCCGCTCTTGCACTTAACCCTAAAATATTATTGCCGCATGGAGGAACAATCACAGATTAATTTATATGTAAGACTTTAAAAACTGCTGCATCCCATGTATTTACAGCATGCTACACATATTAACAAGATTATGTAAGGTACACACCGAGGAGTTAACCTCCACAAAAAAATGGTGTACACAAGACTTCTTTTCCTGAGACTTCAAGTGATTTCAAATGAATTCCTGGGAATTCAGTAATTTCACAGCGATTTCCAGTGGCTTCAGTGATTTCCTATGATTTCAAATGAATTCTTGAAACTTCCAGTCGAAATTTCAGTTGTTTTAAATATGAGTTTTGGTCTTTCGAATCTAATAAATTATTCAAAGATTATTAAAATGAACATTCGAATTGACACAAGACTATTATTCTTCTTTATTAATATATTGGCCAACGACAAAAAACCCTGTTTGCGAATATTATAAATGTGAATTCCTCGATTAACGATATGATAAAAATAATGAACGAGGTAGAGGAAAAGAATAAATATAATGAAACAAAGTTTATATTTTAATTTATTTAGTAAATTGAAACTTTAAACACAAAATTTTCAAAATGAAAATTAATTGATACAATTTTTAAAAACACTAATAATAAATCCATTAGAAGAATAAAAAAATAAAACAAGAATAGAAAAATAAAACGAACTTCAGTTTTCACCTTTTTTTGAATTTAATTGAAATTTTTCTTCTACATTCTTTCGAGATTACGAAAGGCCAATTAAATTTAATGGCCCTTCAAATTAAAAAAAATTTTGTTTTTCTACATTTTGGACGTCGTCTATCTAGGGTTGCCCATCCGTCCGGGTTTCCCCGAATTTGTCCTAGTTTTGAGGGCGCCCGGGGAGCGTCCGGGCGGGGTTTCATTTGTAGTCCCGGTTTAAAAATGTGAGATTAGAATAGTTTTTTATAACGCTTTAAGATTTTATTTTGTCAAGAGTGTTTTTATTATTTAAAGAAATTAAAAATTTGAAACCAAAAAGAGTTTTTTTGTATAATTTTTGTTTCATATAAAAAATAAGAAATTTGAGGCTATATATCTTCTTAAGCTTTTGTTTTGATACCAGAGTATAATTATTTTTTTATTTTAAGAAATAAAGAATGTAAGACTGCTAACAGTTTCTCAAAACTTTAAGAAAATTCTGTGTTCTTTCTTAGAAGAGAAAGGAAATTTAGTTTAAAATTGAATGAAAATACATAAAAAGTTATTTATAACAATTAAAACCACTTTCTATTTTACTAAGTAACTTAAAAAAAAATCCTGTTTACATGTCCCGGTTTTAAGCTACAAAATCCGGGGTTTTCACGCTTCTTGTCCTGGTTACCAGATTTTAGAGATAGCATAATATTTTTCTTTTTCTAAGAATAATGTGGGATTTTTTTGTGCTCTTCCTCACAACACGTACACGCAGCAGTCTGTCGACGCTTAATTTGCTATTATTTTTGGTTAGTAACGACCAAAGAAAGCTCTTCCGGATTACTTTCTCATTAACTTTTAAAAAGCGAATAAAAACTTCGAGTTCTTACAGTCTTTAATCCCAACTTCAAACTATTATTAATGGTGACTAGTTTCGACCTTAAACTTAGGTCATTATCAAACCGGAGGTTTTAGTAAAATTTAAATTGCGAGAAGCCACAACGAAGGGGCCCCTCTAAACTCCAGAGTGGAGATGATGAAACGAGTTGAAATTTAAAGTTTAAAGGTACTTGTCAAATTGGAATGCAAAAGTCAACGTCCAAAAACACATGAAAAGCCTGAAGAGTAGACGGACACTGCTAGCGCTAACTAATATTAATTAAATTAATTAAAGACTGTATGAACTCGAAGTTTTTATTCGCTTTAATATGCATCCCATCTATAAGAATAATACCTCGGACACCCACACCTCATTCAACTTTTAAAAAACCAATAGAGAGGTTACTTTCTGAACTAGGACCAGCCTCTTTCGTCAGATTTTTTAAATTAAGCTCCCCAAAAGATTCTAAGACATGAGGATCGTCTTCTTCTCCTCCATCTTCATAATTTAGCAGATCTTCTGCTCCCTGAAGGTTCTCTATTTCATTTCTCTCTGATCAGTGGTATATGATATTAAATTATTAAATATTAAATACTGTGGCTTCTGCGGGATTTTCGTACTAGTCATGTCAACAAAATGCGATTCTTCACAAATAACAGAAGAAACCATATAATACGGAATCGAATTTGGTGAGAAACTCAAAAATTAGAGAAAATACTAAGACATTATTTTAAAAAAACTCTTTGCAGATGTAAATTGTTTTGGAAAATACCTGAAGAGTTGTTCGCATGGTTGAGAACTTAGAAGCTGAGGGCCGTAGTTCTTCAAAACCCTAAGTTCTGCTGTCATCTCGTTACTGCCGGTTTAGTTTTACCAAGCAATGTGCATTCAGCTCTGCACATATTTAAAAGTGACAGGAAATGAAATTGTTCGTAGCGCTGTAAATCTTGCTTTTAAGTAACCCTTGCTTCCATATGCGGAACAAGAAAACGCAAAACCAAATATTTTAGATCTCATCTTTTCAAATTCAAAAACTCTTATCGTTCGAGCAGCAACTTGGTCACTTTTCAGGCACATTTTGGGGAACTTAAAAGCAAACAAATCATAGTTCGGGATTAACTGTACGGTCATCCTCCAGTGCTACAGTGTTGTAAACATGTCCAGTAATTTCAAAAAATGTTGCCGATTGTTGCTTTTTTTCAGAATCGTAGCAGTATACTCAGGTTTCATCACCTGTAATGATGTACTTACACCAGGTGAAACGATCCATTGTTAAAGCGATCTAATGTTGATCTGCACCATCTCACACGGTAGTTTTCTTCAACTGGAGTCAACTTGTGAGGAATCCGTCGGGAACAAAGCTTACGACACCTTCAAATGCTTGTGTAAATTGGTTTCACGCCGATCGATCTTTAGAATAGGTTGAATACTCGCCATGGTAACGTGACGGTCCTCTTCGATCATGTTCAACTTTATATTTATGATTTTAAAGGGTTGTAAAATTAAGTTTAATCATTGTACCTATACGGTTTTTTAGTCTGCAGTACGGAATCCAGGCCCGGATTAAAGAGCTGAGGGGCCCAGGGCTCTTTACCTAAAAGGGATCCTTTTTAAACTCGTCGACATTATTTTACACGATAAACATTAAAATAAAATCATATGAATATAAAGTAAGTAAATAAATGTACAAGTAAATAATTAGATAAATATTTTAAATACCAGAAGGCTTCGCGCGCGGCCGGCGGTTCTTCGGCGTTTCGCGCCTTGCTGAGTGACTGCTGGTGTCTGCCGTTGTATTTGAAAAATTACACAATTTCGAAGCGCATTAAAGTAGATATGCATATAGTACATGTATATCTACTGTAATCTCATGTCTACTTTAATGCATGAAATTAAAGTATATCTACTTTAATAATAATAATAATAATAATAATGTTTATTTTGTCCATTTTGGATGCTAAAAGCATATAGGATATGTCGAATGTCGATTAAGTATACACAAGAATATAAACACAATACAAGAATACAGCGCAAAACATAATACAAGATACAGACTACAAAGTATAAGATAACATAAAACCTGCGATAACATAAAATAACATATTAAAAGATGGGATAACATATTAAAAGAAGAAGTATCACAGTATTTTTTGACTATCACAGACGCGCTTAAATTCAGTTAAATCATATACAACATTTTCTAATAAAAGTTTTTTTATTACGCGTTTAAATTGATTTCTTTGTTGTATTTGTTTTATGTGCTGTGGTAAATTATTAAATAGTTTTAGTCCGATAGTTGCCTGTTGTGTCATCTTGAGTCTATTTATGGGAATTGCAAAATCAAGTTTATGTCTTGTATTGTACATATGTTTGTCAGAGTTTCGTGATATGCAGTTTTGATTTTGGTAAATGTACATAATAGTTTCTAGAATATAGGTTGCAGGAAGCGTTAGAATTTTAAATTGGTGGAAATACGGTCGACAAGATTCATGGTTTTTAACGCCAGCTATGCATCGAATAATTTTTTTTTGGACAAGAAAGACGTTTTTCGCCAATGATAATGATCCCCAGAGACATATACCATATCTTAACCTAGAGTGAATTTGAGAGTGGTAGTACATTATTGTGTTATCGTTTCCTAGTTGTTTAAGATGTCTGACTTGGTAGCAAAGGGTGTTTAGTTTATTAATTAATATTTCACAATGACTTTTCCATTTGAGATTTCCGTCAATATGTACGCCTAGGAATTTGACTGAGGTGTCAATTGTTTTATTAAGACTAGTAACGTTTATAGTGTTATGAGGATTCCTTTGACCAGTACCGAAGAATACAATGTTTGTTTTTTCAGGGTTCATTGCTAATTTATTTTCAACAAACCAGCTATGTAACTCCTTTAGAATTGCTTTCACACGCAGTTGCAGCTCATGAAAATTGTTAGCTGATACTATAGTGGAAATGTCATCCGCGTATATACAAGGGATTGAAAGAAGAAGGCAATATCATTTATGAAGATGGAGAATAGCACAGGACCCAGTATCGATCCTTGCGGAACACCAATATTTAGTGGGAGAAGCGACGAATAATACGATTTCTTTGTTTGACTATTTTTGTATGTGATTTTTACAAGTTGTAGTCTCTCTGACAAATATGAGGAAAACCAATCTGCCACGACGCCTCTGATGCCATATAGATTTAATTTACTAATTAGGATGTTATGGTTCACATAGTCGAACGCCTTGCTTAAGTCACAGAAAAGACCTACTGTTTGTTGACTATTATTTATGTAAGTAACGACATCATTTATCAGAGCTTGAGCTGCCGTCATAGTGGAGAAGGATGGTCTAAAACCATGCTGATTAGCAAAAATTATATTGTGTTTGTTGAGATGGCTATTTAAACGATTTAGCATAGCATATTCAAATATTTTGGAGAAGCTAGAGGAAATAGAAATTGGGCGATAATTATTCCACTGTTGTGTAGAACCCCTTTTAAAGGTGGGATTAACGGTTGTGATCTTTAGTGGTTTTGGAAACGAGCCTTGTGAAAGGGACATATTTATCAATGTTGTTAATGGCACAATAATCTGAGGAAGTACAGATTTAAGTATGTTTAGGGGAATTTCGTCTAAACCTGCTGACGACTTATTTTTTCATTTTTTTAGACAGTCTAGTAACTCCATTTCAGTATATGGTAATGCACACATGCTATTAGTAACAGAAACTATATGATTTAAGGTGTATTTATCACTAGGAACAGAGTTTTATTGACACTAGTAGATAGAACAGTATATGAAGCGTTAACAAAATTTGTATTGAAGGTATTTGCAATTTTTATTGGATTTTCTTCAAGTTTTAATGCGAATTTGTTACGGACGGACAGGACACCCGTTCATTGGCAATTATTATTTATATATGATTCAAATACATTAATTTATTTCTTTTTACTAAAATCTTTTTTAAAAAGGAGATCCCCTATCTAATGGGGCCCGGGGCTGTAGCCCCCCCCCCCCCCCCGTTAATTCGGCTCTGACGGAATCTATAATAAAAATACAACAATAACATCAATTTAATAAGAAACGAGAAAAGATAACTCCCCATATATTTAATAAAACAACTCGCAACCTCCCCTTTAGTCCTTTACTTATAACAAATTCAAAAACACAATTTTCTAAGTCTTGTATATATTGTGAAGAGAGTCGCACCAATTATGATACCTTGTGACACTCCGCTTCAATAATTTTCTTTTGTAGCAGATTATCCATAACTACCACCTTGCCATTGTGTCAGTAACTATCGGTCACCTTTGACAGCATTCCTGTTAGATAATTCTTTCGTTTTAACCCCTTCCAAAACTTCTTTCTTGTTTTAAAAATCGCTTTTTGTAATTAACTTTTGAGAATTAAAATAGAATTTGATATTGCTTGCCCTTCCATCCGTCTCCCCTCTCGATGTAATGTATTTTCGTTTCTTTCCGCAGTATACGAAACGTACACAATAGTGTTGTACTTTTTGGATTCTACTTCTACTTCTTAGGCAATTACTCAGTGGGGCGCGGGCGGGTGCAAGTAGGCTTTTGCCAAGCATTGGTACAAGAAAAACGCAGAAAAGACGCTGAAAATTAGCAAAAAGACGATTCCGTGTTTATTATTTATATTAAATAATATTAATAACTATAACCATGGAGGTGTGACGCCCCCCCCCCCTCTGCCGCAAGGCGCTTATTCTTAATCAACTACTACACCCCTGCAAAAAATCATTAAAATGCAAAAAAATGTTACTAAAGAATGTATCTCTCTAGAAAAAATGAAGACTTCAGCGCTTCCATTATAATTATTGTTGGAATATAGAGACTTGTTTCATACAGTTCCAGCTTATTAATAACAAATCAAAATTATCCCTTGCACTCTTAAAAAAAATATGAAAATCAATTCTGCTTTTATTAGCATAGAAATTTGACGGTGGTTAAGCTACCACCAAATGTTTTGGTAACATCCTGTATGTACAAAACTATGTTTATACCTTTTAAAATTCTTTTCTCGTCACAACGTTTGGTCCATAATTTCATTAGTTGCCAAAACTAGTATTCCTAAATGTTCAATCTTGATTTTTATATACAATGTATTTGACCCAAATTTTATTATGTACAGTTGTAACGACCTTTTTAGAAAATAAAAGAGTAACGCTTTTCGGTGTCACATTAAGCTAATATGTAGTAAATTAATTCGAATCTTGGTTGCTTTTTATATTACATCTTTTATTTAAAGAATTTTGTAAACAAATTTTGGATGGACGCCAACTTAGTGGAAAAAGTCATTATTGTTTAGATTTGAACCATATGCACAAGAAATGAATATAAACTCGTGTTTAGATAAAAACGAATTTAAAAACGATATAGCATTATTAGAAGGGGTGTGGGGTGGGTATATCGTTGCCATTTTCAAAGTAAAAATATGATCATATTTACACATAGGTGATTTCCATTATTGCGGTCAAATATTGGCTCACTTACCTCCTAATGAAAAGGTCTTTTTAAATAAAATATTCAACTATTTTACATATTTTCCGGAAATCATCTTGGAAAAGACGTTTTCTTGCTTATTTACGCGCAAGAAAATTGAATTTTCCGGACTAGTACTGTAAAGACTTTACAAGACGCAAAATATAGTTTGTAACTATAGTTACCAACAAAATTGACAAACTTGATTTTTGTGGAATTTGTAAAAAAAATTTCTAAAATTTGTAAATTTCGTCTTCTTTTGCGATTTCCGGAAAAATTTAATACAAAACACGTCAGTAAAATCTCTTACTTGACTCGGAGCTTGAATTGCCTCGTATTTCAATTTCCCTCCTCTTCAGTAATGTGAGATTTTCCTGACTTTTATGTAAATAACTATTGTCATGTTATTTTAGCTAGAGACGTAACGAGTATCAAAAAGTGCTCTGTCGGCCGAGCCCGAGCATTTTTGGGTTTGTGTTCTGCAGAACCAAGCACTCGGCCGAGTACTCGGTGCTCGGCCGAACACCGAGCAATCGGCCGAGCGCCGAGTACTCGGTCTAAATTCCTTAGTATTATTTTATTGTAAAATTAAAACATTTTATTCACACATAGTTTAGTGAATACGACAATGTCCTCCACACTAACTAACTCGGCTAACAAAAACTTATTTTATATTTAAAAAAGGGCTTAGCAAAGTAAAATTGCTTACTTTCTTGAAGTTGCGATATAAAAACATCAACCTTTCTCTCACCGTTGCGTTCATTATTGTTTAAGGCGTTTTACAGCAGAAAAGATGTTTGTGAATACAGTAAACAAGAATTCCAAAATATAAATTATAAAACTACGGCACAGGTATTACTTATTTCAGTTCAGACTTGAAGTCAACTAAATATTGGACAAGTAGAGTCATATTAATGCATTGGTAGGTGTTGTGCAAGCGAAGCAAAAAGAAATAATTTTAATTTATAAAACGCCGATGTCGTAACTTTCGTCGTGCAATGTGCGCATCGTCCAGAATTGCAGGACGATGCAAAACAGACCGAGCTTTTTTAGAAGTGCTCGGCCGAACCGAGTACTCGGTTTGGCTCGGTTCGGTGCAGAGCTGCTCGGTTAGCAGAGTACTCGTTACGTCTCTATATTTTACTGATTTAGATATAAGAATATTATTTAAACTGAACTTCATTTTAAAACAATTTTTAAAATACGTATAAAACTTTGCTCCATCGAGACAAATGGTAGAGAAGTGGATTGCTGATTTTAAACGCGGCTGTACAAACACCGATGATGTTGGTCGCCCAAATTCGGCAGTTGTTCCAGAAAACATTTAAAAAAATCCGCAAAATGGTTTTGGCCGACCGTAAATTGAAGTTGCGTGAGATAGCTGACACCTTACATATAGCAGAAGGCAGTGTATTCGCCATTTTGCATGAACATTTGAGCATGAGAAAGCTCTGTTCGAAATGGGTATCGGGTTTGTTCACAGTCGATCAAAATTAACAACGCGTCGACGATTCAGAGCGCTTTGGAGCTTTTTCAGCGCAATAAAAAGAATTTTTTCATGCGGTATGGAACATGGATCCATCACTACACTCTAGAGTCAAAATGGCAGTCAGCTGAGTGGACGGCAAAAGATGAAAACCGTCCAAAGCAACCAAAAACGCAAATGTCAGCTGGTAAGGTTTTGGCCTCCATATTTTGGGATGCGCACGGTATTGTACTCATCGATTACCTTGAGAAAGGTTTGAAGGAAGAAATTGCTTCCCCATCCACCGTATTCGCCGGATCTTGCTCCCAGCGACTACTACCTGTTTGCAGACCTTAAAAGAATGCTCCAGGGAAAAAGATTTGCCTCCAATGAGGAAGTGATTGCCGAAACTGAAGGGTATTTTGAGGCCAAACATAAATCGTTCTACAAAAAAGGCATCGAAATGTTAGAGAAGCGTTGGAATAAATGTATCACTCTTGAAGGAGCCTATGTTGATGTAGTTGTAGTTGAATGTTGCCTAAAAGTTGTTGTTTTAACAGTCATCCTACGACCTTATTGAGTGATGTGTTACTAGAAGAACATTTGTTAGATGAAGATTTTGATGTTTTATGCATAAGTGAGCACTCGCTTACAAATGATGAAGACAAATCGGGTGACTTCAAGGTCCGTTTTAATACCTCAAGTGGAAGCTATACTTATTGATCTTTCATGTGTGTTTTGATAGTGTATCGTATGAGATTCTGCTGCAAAAACTTAGTGACATATACCACTTTGATGGGTTGAGCATGTCTTTAATTTAATCATCTGTAAGGAACAGATTTCGATGTGCAAGCCTCAACAACAGCTATTCTGAAAAAAAAATTCTTAATAGTGTGATGTCGCTTCTCATATACTGGGTGTCCCATCTCAACAGAGGCATATCTCGAAATGAGTACATCTGAAAAAAAAGGTGCCGAATAAAGGTTTGATGGTTTGGAGGGGGATGTCCGATTCTGTAACAAATTTCACCCCCCGACTTTAAAATCTTAAATGTAAACCACTATTTTTTATTGCAGAAAAAAACTATGAAGGTTTGCAATCGTTAAAATTGATATTTTATTATTTATTTTGCATTTGGGTGACATTTTATCTTTCTAAAGTATTCTAGTCGTTCAAAATGAGCACATTTCAACCCCCCTGAAAGCCAGGAAGAGTTCAAAATGTAATACTCCCAAACAAACCCCTTTGGGGTGATATTTTTATTGATAATTCACATGGCAAATTAACGTTAGAAGAAGACGTTGTGTTGTTAGTTTTTTCGAGCCGTAGCTCGACTTTAATAGTCAACTTCGACATCATCCGGCGTTTGTATTGTTGATTTTTTAAAAGTACATTTAATTATTTTTCTGTAATGTCAATTTCCTGAAATGTCGCGTTTAACATTTCACAATGTTCTAAAAAAAACTAGCAAAACTGGAAATGAATTACCGCATATAATGTGGAGTAAATGCTCCAAAATTAACTACTGCAAGTCAGTAACACGATTATATATGTCTTTGCATTACCCGTGTTTATTCGTTTGCAGCGACCTCTGTTGTAAAAAAAAGTTCCCAAATAGAACCTTCATAGATTTTTCTTTCTGAATCTGCACATAGGAGTTTCCATTTAAGACTTTAACCCCCCCGAGGGGTGAATCTCTGGGTGTAGGGTAGTGAAATTTGTTACAGAATCGGACGTGCTCCTCCAAAGCATCAAACTTTTATTCGGCAACTTTTCGGCAGATGTACTCATTTTGAGAAATTCTCCAGTTAAGATTAAAATGGGACACCCAGTATATCAACGACATGTCCGACTACATCTCCAAACAGGATAACTGCTCTTTATACGCAGATGATGGAACCCTGCTACTGGGCGATAGAAGACACTAGAAGCTGATCGACAACTCTGATCAGTTATTTTTGAGAACAAGTAAATGTCAACAAAAATGATTTTATCTCTAAAACCTGGGCAGTGAGCAATGCTGCCGGTATAAAATTCCTAGGAGTCTACATAGCCTTAAAACTTAACTTCAACATTCATGGCGATGAGCGTAGCGATGTACCTACGAAAATCATCTCGCGTACAGTGAGAAAATATGTCTCGTACTCTCGTATCTACATTTGAGGATAAGGATAGGTACGGATCCAGAGCACTTGGTGATATATTCTAAATTCTAGAATGGTAGGCCTTTTGTACAAAGATGCAAAACGGGCTCAAAATCGACCTTTGAATTATCTACTGATCTGTGAACGGTTACTGGTGCGGAGTCTAGAATCATTTCTAACGGCCAATAATAGTAACGTACGATCATTGTTTCCAAGCAGTCGATTCATCTAGACTCAATGAAATAGATATTATCAGTATGTGGAACGGAACATTAATTTATTCCATGGTATGTTCGATATGCTTTGGAAGGATTACTTTTACCTCCCAATAATAATTGGCCCAAGGAAAGATGTAACAGCGTTGCAGTACTGGCAGTGAAGGAGACAAAAATAATCGATGCATCTATTGTACTTTTCACACTGAGAATTCAGTATCGAGCGCACCGCACCGTTGCCTTATGTAGCATGGCTGAGGCGCGGGCGGTCAGGAATCGGGCACCGACCTAACATTATTTTAACGTTAAATTCTTCGAACAACTGCCACCACAGCATCGCCTATTATTCTACTAATCTTTCTAATATTGAACTGTCTTTTGCTTTCAGATTACTTAATCTTGAAGAAGTTGAGAATAAATTTAAATTATTGCGGTCAAACTCTATTGGTAGTGATGATATCTCGCTAAAGATGTTAGCCTTGTGTACTCCATTCATTTACATATATTTGTTACATGTTTATAATTGCTGCATAGAACAAAGTTATTTTCCAGCTTTATGGAAAAATTCGATTGGTATCCCAATTCCTAAAAAGACTAACCCATCTGAGTTTGCTGATGTTAGAATTATAAGTATTCTACCCACTATTTCAAAACTATTTGAAATGCTATTGCATGATCAAATGTACGCTTATTTTGCCAACAATGGGGTCTTCCCATCCAATCAATGCGGATTTAGAAAGAGGTATAGCTCTGCAATTGCTCTAGCTACCGTTACCAATGACATTTTAGCTGCAATCGATCGTGGGTTAGCCACAGTTTTAATTCTGCTTGATTTCTCTAAAGCGTTTGATACCCTCAACAACACCCTACTTTGTTCGTTACTTAAGTTCTATGGTTTCTCTGAACCCGCAGCTGCCCTCATTTCTTCGTATCTGCATGACCGATACCAACAAATCCGCATTGATGATAATCTTTCTTATAAGCCCAATGTCACGGCTGGGGTTCCTCAAGGCTCGGTATTGGGTCCTCTATTATGTATAGTTTACACCTCCGAAATAATCAAATCTATACATAATTGTAACGTCATGGCATATGCAGATGACACTCAGGTATACACAAGTTTTCAAATTACTCGCTGGCAAAATACCTTACAAGATATTAATAGTGAATTAAGCAAAATAAAAAATTATCTAATGAATTTGGACTTAAGCTAAACCCCTCAAAATGTTCATCCATGCTCTTTGGCCGTAGAAGGCAAATCTTACTAATTCAAAATGATTTTGTGGTTAAAATAGATGATTTTGTTGTCCCATTAGTTAACAAGGCTAATAATTTAGGTGTTGTCTTTGATTCTAATCTTCGATTTAGAGAACATGTAACTAAACTCATTCAAAAGTCATATGCTGCTCTAAAGGTGCTATATGCTAACCGCCATTGTCTTTTGTTTCAACTAAAAAAAACTTGTGCGAATCTTTAGTTCTGTCCTGTTTCAATTACTGTGATTTTATTTATGGTCCTTGCATAGATTCTGTACAAAGAACACGTATTCAAAAAGTGCAGAATAGCTGCCTTCGCTTAATTTATGGAATACGTAAATTCGAACATATTTCTTACAAACTGAAGGAGATCGGATGGTTGAACATGGAAAAGCGTAGAGCTCTTCACCTGGCTAATTTCACTCATCGCCTATTAAGCGATCATAGTGTCAACTCCACTATCAAAGATGAATTCAAAATAAGGTCTGGAATTCATAATCTTAACACTCGATTCAAGACATCTTTTAACATTCCTCGCCATTTTTCAGCTATTTATAAAAGGTCGTTTGTGTACAGTGCTATAGGGTTATATAACAGGCTTCCACTAGAATTCAAGTTATTGAATATTAATAAATTTAAATATAAATTAAAAGACTATATTCTTCATAATCCAATTTAAATATTTTTTATAGTATTAAGTAATTCTTTCTTTTTTTTATTTTATTTATTATTATTATTATTATTTTTATTTTATTTTTTCCTTTTACTTGCTTAAGATACTCTGCTGCTGTCTACTTGCGTCGGAAATCCCCTAAATTTGCTTAAAGTAATCAATATTAATTATTATCACCCTACTACAGACAGCATTATTTCATTATACGCTACTTGCCTTGACTATTTATTTTTAAAGGTTATTTGTCAAACGATGATTGTGAGGTTAAGTTTGAATAGCATTCTGCTAGACTTCGCCTACACACCATCATCGATGCATTTTCATGTATACCTACATATTCTTTTTTTTGTTTTCTTTTTATCAATAAAGTCCTTATTATTATTATTATTATTATTATTATTATTTATAAACAATAATCTTGTAATAAACATTGCTTTTTATTTTTAATAAGTACAATTTATACTGAATTCTCGGTGTGAAAAGTACAATAGATTCTTAGCGTGGTAAACATCACGTTAATGTTGAACAAGAAACCTCAACACACTAACGGTCGATTCGCACTATACCATCGTCACGTCAAAAAAGGAATATATTCACACTTGACCAGTAACGTCACGGAAATACCTACAATGTCTAGTGTCTATCTGTCTGATGTACTCGTACGTTTGTTCCGTCCTGTGTTTAAGTTTTGTTTTCATTTATACAATTTTCAGTTTTATAACATGCCTAAATTAAGGAGAAAAAAACTGGGTATGATTGCACTAATTTTGGACGATGAAGAGAATAACTGCAAAAATCGAGCCAAGAAAACATGGATTCAAAAAATGTTTACTTTTGAAGAAATTTCCTTTCACAAAGATTTTAGAATGCCTCAAAATCAATTTTATGTCCTTTTATCAATTAAATCTCCAATAAACTGGGACACAACTTTCCCGTGTTTAGTTTTTTGCATAATAACTCAAAATAAAATAGTTTTTGCGTAATATCTCAAAAAAATAAGAAAATGAATATACATAGGTATAGTGTGTAGTATAGTTTAATCAGAAAACTATTTCTGATTTTCTCCTGAAATAATATACAAGGTATGTCATAAATATTTTTAATATTTTGTTAATTTCCGATTAGGCCAGAAGTATTTGGTATATTATTATCGTTATTATACTCGACTAAAAGAGTCGTATGTCCTCTACTTCACTGTAGTGATGGCCAAACGCAAGACCACACAGGTCTTGGTCTTGTCTTGCACCAATTGGTCTTATTGCAGAGAATAATAATTTGGCTACGTAGATATGTAGTGGATGTTTATGTAATTAATTGGTATTGGGCTTAATGATCAAAGTAAATTATAATTTAAATTATTTTAAAATTAAATACCAATTAATTATTTAATTCACGATCAAGAATACTTTTTTACTAACTTATGTTTCAGTATTGCGATGACAATTAAAAAAATATATTTATGTTCAAACTTCGCGCAATGAAAGTCAATGTCTTGTTAAGAGTTATTTTAATGAGAAGTAAAAAATTCTGTCTAACCCATATAAATTATAATAGACAAGACATGTTTCGGCTTTTTTTAATACTTAAGTCATCTAACTTCTTCTGTAGATGGCAACAATTCACAAATATTAAAGAATATGCACTAGCTATTGCATTTGCAATGAGTCCGTTGTATTTTATAAAGTAAGATGTAATTTTTAGTTTTGAAAAAGGGACAACACCTCGGCATGTTTGAGGGATTTGCAAGCGCCGCGCGCCGTGCCGGTTTGTATTCCTTTGTGTTTGCCTTTATTGTAAACTAAGTAAAACGTGCTTTTTGGCACAAATTTACGATTAAGAATTTGAGACTTTCCCACAAGTTGTTATTTTATTACTTGTAGAATACTTTTATTAAATATTAGGAATGTGAAGAGTTTACTCAAATTTCAAGTAGTTTTATTTGGTTTAAGTAAATATTTCATTTTAGATGATTATAGTGGTTGCTTATTCATTTTATTTTTCAAACAAACATCATTTTACTAAAGTCAAAACAACCCTTTTTCAATAAAATGTTTACTTTCACGCACACGTACATTTTTTGTAGGAAAATCAATGTTTTTTTGTGTGTGGTAGAAGAAAAAATAATCGTTCGTAATAAGAAAAAAACTGCAAGAGTCTTGCGAGATAGTCTTGTTCTTGCCAATGTCTTGGTCTTGCTATTGGTGTTGCTATCTTGTTCTTGGTCTTGGTCTCGCAAGTCTTGCGAGATAAGACTGCAAGACCAAAACCGATTTTGGCAATGACTACTTCACTGTACAATGTTACTTCTTCATCTTTGTTAAGAAAAAATTCGAGAATTATAACACGCGACTAGGTACTGCTACTGACGTAGGTATACGATACGATAAACGGTCAAAAAGGAAATATCATATACCTACGACCTACCTATGTTTAATAAAATTTAAAAAAACCGAAATAGGTACCTACATACTGAAAATATAACGGATTCGTTCCGATTACTACCAGAATTGATCAGGAACAGATAGGCAACGGTACGTCAAAAATTAGTGTTCGATCAACTTTTGCGTTGCGTAATATTGGCGGTATGTGACGTTTCGTGCATTATGTAACATTGAGAGATTAGTGACAACATATAAAACCACCGGAAAGTTTACATTGTTACGGCGCCATCCAATTTTATTCGATCATTAAACGAACGCGACATTCTATAGTGTCTTTGAAAATACATTAAAGTGTCTATACTAGTAAATGTTGTACTGGACATGATGTGCGTTATAAATAGTAAGCATTAATAGTAAGAGATGGAGTTTTATTGAGGTAGAGCAATTTCAAGTTGAAATAACGTGAGCAGATGAATACATTAGTCAATACGTCAGCTCATTCTTTTAATGTTTCAGAATAGAAGGAATTGAAGTAAACTCTGGAGACGGCAATAACTGTTTCCCCCTCGCGTCTTAAATCCGTGGCGCAAACAAAGCATGCTTCTTCTTCTTGCTCCCGAACGTCGAACTTATTATGATACTATTATGGTGTAAACAACAAACAAGGGGTGAAATCATAGGCAGGCTCTGAATTACTGAAAAGACTCGGCGCTCTGACCAAATCACCCCCTTCACCTTCTTACGCTTTTAACATTATACTTGCTTACGTTGTAGTATTAAAGTGGTTTGTTGTAGATATTTTTAATTTTAACTAATTTAATTTGCTTCAACAGATTTTCTTGATTTTTTTTTCTGATTTAATGTGCAATCTGTTGTTTGTTGAAACACGTAAAGTAAACTTTTTTAAAGTTTATTACAAGCCTGTGATATCACTTATAAACATTTTAAGCACATTGCGTGAATTTTTAAATAGATCTGTTTATGGGTTTTCATTCTTATTATTAGAAAGTTATTTACGTACATAATCTTGTAAATATCAGTCTTAAAACGTAAAAGAATCAGTAAAATAGTTCACGTATATCTGAAATATTTAATGCGAACATTTGTTCGCAACAGAAGGAAGTTTTATTTCCCATGTACGTATAGCTTAATTTTCGTATCTTATTTTAGTTCTAAAATTCTTTTACAATTTCAAAATTATTGTCAATTATACCCCTGTATGCACTGTTAAATGTTTTCGACTCCTTCATCTATTGTCCTATATGTACTATTTTGTACATTATAAAGTGCACAGTAGAAAGCTGTGAAACTGTGTTCAAAGTGCCTTTGAAATCCTGAACTGAAAATGCTTCACGTTAATATGACGACCTCTCATAAGCTGGCAGGACCAAATCGGCAGAATCAAGTCGGACGTATTTAATTATTTAGTACTAATTTGTACCACTAATAAAAATTTTGTACTCCTTGCCGTTTTTGAAAAAACAGTGGCGCTGCTACCTTCATATTAAGCTAGCAGGACCACAAGGAAAAAAGACAAAACAGGAAAGATCGAGGCAGAAACACAAAGATCTGAATTTGTACTAATTTGTACCACTAATAAAAATTTTGTACTCCTTGCCGTTTTGGAAAAAACAGTGGCGCTGCTAGCCTCATATTAAGCTAGCAGGACCAAAAGACAAAAATAAATAAAAGAAACAAAAAAAAGGCAGATACGCAAAGATATGAATTTGTACTAATTTGTACCATCAAAATAAATTGAACATGTTCAAACATTTCCCGTACGACAACACCCAAATGATATGAAGCCTATTAGGGTCAAGAGTAAACTACCCTTTGCCATAAGCAGAATCAGTTGAGACTCGTACAATAGAAGCAGGATAATTTGTACCTCTAAAATATTGAAGTTTCGAATTTCGTACCCTACTCCTTCATTTGGAATCTACTCCCGATCACTTCGTGCAATACATAATATTGTCATAACATCTTAGGATAGGTTTAATCTTTTAAAAATGATGCAAAGGTGTCTAAACAGTTTCGTAATTTCTTTTTTGAAATGACATATTACTAAAATCAGTCAAATATTTACCTTTTGATTCTTATTGTTTTTGATTAAAATTCATTCCGTCATTTCTCTTGGTGTACTTATTAAAAATGTTTACAAGCGTTTTCTACTAATTATTTTGTTATAAAAGTACATACGTGAAATAACCTTCTGAACTACAATATTTATAAAGGCTAATCTTTCAATAATATTTAAATGGTGCAAGCGGCCCTGGAAATTGAATAAAATGATTATTATATCAATGTAAACATATTTAGTACTTTACTTTTGAGCCGAAAAGTGATCGGGGGTAGTTTCCAAAGGGGAAGGACGGGGGTACGAAATTCGTAACTTCATATTTTAGAGGTACAAGTTATCCTGCTTCGATCGTACGAGTATCCACTGATTCTGCTCGTGGCAAAGGGTCCTTCACTCTTGAGCCGAAAAGTGATAGGGGGTAGATTCCAAAGGAAGGAGGAGGGTACGAAATTTGAAACTTCATATTTGAGAGGTACAAATTATCCTGCTTCGATGGTACGAGTATCAACTTATTCTGCTCGTGGCAAAGGGTACTTCACTCTTGACCCGAAAAGTGATAGGGAGGAGGAGGGTACGAAATTCGAAACTTCATACTTTAGAGGCACAAATTATCCTGTTTAGATCGTACGAGCATCAACTGATTCTGCTTATGGCAAAGGGTAGTTTACTCTTGACTCTAATAGGCTTCTTATCATTTGGGTGTTGTCATAGGGAAAATTTTTGAACATGTTCAATTTATTTTGATGGTACAAATTAGTACAAATTCAGATCTTTCCGTATCTTCCTTTTTTTGTTTATTTTATTTATTTTTGTCTTTTGGTCCTGCTAGCTTAATATGAGGCTAGCAGCGCCATTGTTTTTTTCAAAACGGCAAGGAGTACAAAATTTTTATTAGTGGTACAAATTAGTAGGTACAAAATAGGTACTAAATAATTAAATACGTCCGACTTGATTCTGCCGATTTGGTCCTACGAGCTTATGAGAGGTAATATGACGTGACTATCACAATCATCCATCTGCTTGATTTCGTAATTATTTTTTAAGGGTTGATAGTTTCCATTTCACTACCTTATTTCGTTTGAGAAAACTTTTGATCTTTAGGCGTAGATTGATAACGATTGTAGATTACAATTTGATTATAAATCATGAAGCTGTGGAAGACTGTGGTATTCCTCAAAAACATGTACATTGTACATACCGGGTGTCAACGAATCTATTAGACAAGCCATAACTTCTAGAATAATAGGTGTATTAAAATGAAATTTGGTATAGGTGAATGGCATGTCAAGAGGAGAATTTTCGCATATTTTTCACCATCTGGTCACTTTCGGTTTCGCCGGAAATGGCTCCGGTTTTGAATTTTTAAATGGAACACTCTGTATATTGCTACATTTTTGGTTTTCTGAGACAATTCTGAATATGAATTTTAAAAAAATTGTTACGCCTACTCTTAGACCATATATACTAATGGACTGCTCATTCCCTATTTAAGCAATGTTTAAAAAGTTGACCTGCTTGCAAGCGAGAGAGCAGTATTATGCATCCTTCAAGGTTTCCCCATAATACTGCAGCCTAAGCGAGAGAGCAGTATTGCGCATCCTTTAAGGTTCCGTCGTGTTTTTAAACGTTGCATTAGCAGTCCATTAGTGTATGGTCTAAGCGCCTACTTCAATTTTTAGAGTCATTTTTAATATTGCATGTAGGTGGCCATGACTGGACGTAAACTAATCTGAGGATCTCAGGTGATGTCAGAAAATTACAATCGCAAAATTTTAGTGACTAGTATGATAGATAGGAATAAGACAAGTTGGAAAAATGACATTTTCGTGTCTTTTTCAAATGGTGACCGTTTTTAGACAAGCACTTTCCGAAAAGAGGATTTTTTGACGAATCTAACGATATTAATTTATTTGCGATTGAATTAAAAATAAGAACATAAATAAGGAAAATACTGGATAATAATTTATTTACTTTTGTCAAGTGTGCCATGGGTAATAATTTATTTACGTTCATTATAGTAAATTTTCAAAATGCATTCCTCCTTTTTCAAGACACATTTCAGCTCGTTCAATTGTTTCTTTCAACACGTTTCGTAACATTTGAGGCGTTATACTTCTAAATGGCCGAAGAATTCTTTCGTCCAAGATTTCAAGAGTGGGTGGGGCTGTTCCATAGTAGACCCTTTCTTTAACATATCCCCAAATAAAGAAATCGAGCACAGTGAGATCCGGGGAGCGGGCAGGCCACCGTACTGGACCATTGGTTGCAATAACTTTATTATTAAAAAGCTCTATTAAGTAATTAAGAACTTCTCTGGTATTATGAGGGGGTGCTCCATCTTGTTGAAAGTAAATTCGCCGTAAAACTGCTAAAGGTAGATCATTAAGATGATCCTCGATTTCATTTTGAAGAAAACCTAAGTATCTGTTAACTGACCTTGAAACAATATTGACCCAATTATTCTGTGTCCAACGATACCAGCCCAGACATTGACGCCAAACCTTTCTTGAAAATTGCCCTCTCCCAGTACCGAGTATTTTGCTTATTGAACATACCATTATTTGTAAATCGCGATTCGTCGGAAAATAGAATAAAGTTGATAAAATTTGGATTATCTCTATGATTTTGAAGCAGCCAATCACAAAACACTACCCGTCTATCGCCATCGTTAGCATACTGATTAGTGATGGCCAAACGCAAGACCAAGACAAGACCACATAGGTCTTGGTCTTGGTCTTGTCTTGCACCAATTGGTCTTGCTCTCGGTCTTGCATTGATATCCTTAATTTTGGTCTTGGTCTTGGTCTCGGTCTTGGTCTTGACCAATTGGTCTTGTTCTTGGTCTTGCACGCAAGACTTTTGCGAGACCAAGACAAGACTGAAAGACCAAGACCGATTTTGGAAATGACTAATACTGATGATGATGGCTATTTAAATGCTGGATATTAGTGCTTTTTCAGTATTTTTCTTGTTGATTCGTGACTTATATGAGTTTCTCGACTAATTTCCCTTAAAGAAACCGTTTTATCAACCTAAACCATAGCAAGAACGTTAATCTCAGTCTCTTCATTTATGATAAAGCAGAATTCCTTGAATTTCTGACATTCTCCAAATATTAATAACATATCGACTTTTTCACTTTGAGTATACATTATTAAAGAACAATTAAACTGCAATTTAACGAAAATTAAGAAACCGGAAGTGACCAGACGACGAAAATTATCCGCTTTACATGCCATTCACCTATAACAAATCTCATTTTAATACACCTATTATTCTAGAAATTGTGGCATGTCTAATAGATTCGTTGACACTCGGTATATTTAAGAAAATATATGATAAACCAACTGCACAGAAATGGATAAAACTGGAATTTGGGAAGATAGATTAGGCAGGGAGGCGTTTTTCCTCCGGAATCTTCAATGCAATATTGGAACTGGAAATTTCACTGGTTAGAAAAGGGTGTAAAAATAAACGACGTAGGTATTATTACATTTGAGACTTGAGGATGATGTAGTCATAATAGTGGAAACACAAAAATAAGAATAAATCAAAAGCTCCTAACAAACAAACCGTTCCCAGCATCCCAGAAAATGAAAGAGGCGAATGCGGGTTAAGAAATTAGCTTAAAAAATGCCACTGATAAACAACCAAAAGAAATGCCCTTGTTTGGAAATAACTTGTTGAGTGTAAAATAATGGTGAATAAAAGAACATAAAAGTGAAGAAAGATGTATTCGAAATAGCAATCTTGTCAGATCCGCACATAATCAAAAAGCCATGTTAGGCATAAAGAAGATTAAAGAAATAAAAAGTAGGGAAATTAGACAATTAAAAAAGTTACAAGACGTTCGGAATATGTGAAAAAGTGGAGTGCACAGCACACATTGCTAGAATATCGGAAACAAAGTGGCCAAAAAAATTACATTCTGGTGGCCTATCTACCGTAAAAAGCGAGGAGAACTATCAGCAATGATGTGGAACGATGACACTTTTTCCATTCTTAAGCTTTGGACTTTGGTTTTAGAATTTAAGAAATTTGAATTTGGATTTTTCTGATGTTGTTGATTTTGTTATAATCGGATTTATCAATGTAGTTCAAAGATTATCAATTGTTGATAAAGGGCATAGTGTCAGGTCAAAAATAACGTCTGCTTATTAAAAATCCACACGTACTGTCAGTTTTGTGAATTGAGACTTCAACTTTGTGAGGCCTTAATGTGACCCAACAACATGTTTCGGTGATTATCTATGGCTACAATCGCTGATTAAGGTACAAAAGTAGGCCCATCGTTGTTACCTTTATAGGCTTCTGAAAAGCGCTTTAGAACACTTTTGTAATTCTTTACATTGACCAGTTCTTCGTCGCTCATCTAGAATAGATCCTCTGTTCATAACAATGCTGAAGAAACTTCATGGAGCAGCGAGCTAACAAATCATGAGCATATTTTAATATTTATGAATTATAAAATGGCTGGAATGCTTTGGAAAGTCACAGTGTAAACGTCATCCAAAAACAACAATTTCTTCCACCTTTCTTACGATTTTACTTGTTGCATACAATGGAGCGGATTAGCCAAAGGTTTGTTATACCTCTTCCAAAACTTGAAGCGGCATCATCTTCTTTGTTTAAAGATATGTTATAACTGCATAAATCTCGTTTTTGTCTACATATATTTGCAAGGTAATATTGGCAACCGGTAATATTGTTTTTGGTTTTCATGGTAGCTTATGATACTTTGGCAGGTGGGACATAAGTAAGCACATAGAACTGTATCTTTGATTCATTCTGCATTGGGTTACAAATTAATGTAAATAAGCATCCTTGATTCCTTGCATAAAAGTTTCAGTGGCGTGGAACTCATATTTAAGCAAGTGACTAAACATTGAATTATTCATAATACTCCCGAAATATGAATGTCTTCGTAAAATTCATGTAGTCAACAATCCCGTTTTCCATGTTGCTACCACCGAACAATAACTAGCGACTAGTGAGCATTTGGCCAGAAGTTTCCAATCAAATTCGAAAGTTAACTTATAGCATATGAACCACGGCAATACTCAATAATCACATTTTCTAGAAAGGAATATTATTCAAAAGCCATGATGTCTAAATTTTAATTATTAGTTAGGTATTATCAAAGAGATACTCTTTGGTATTATTATGGTCCTTGGGAGGGGTAATTACCCCCCCCCCCCCCTCCATATCTACGTCCTTGTCAAAAGCCATGATTTTTAATGGAATAAATGTATAAACGTATTTTATTATTATTATTACAAAGCATAGGTAATAATTTTATTACAATTAAGGTTGAAGTGACAACACCTTATAATTGTATGTAAAGGCTAAGTGGGTATTATACAGAGTGATTCGGGAAGAAATGAAAATATTTTAAAGACATGTCCAGGAAACTAAAATAAGCAAAATAAGCTCATATGTTCAAATCTGATTTTCATTTGTTATTCAAAAGTTAATCAAGTTTTTCAGACGCAATACTGCACGATTGCTTCTTGGGAACATTCCAGTTTCGCTAGCACGTGTAAAAACATTTTGAAACACTTATCTATTAGGAATTCTTCGATTTGGAAAACGACGTCGATACTCTTCTACTGAACGAGCAGAATTAGCATTACAATATGAGGCATTTTTATAATCTCGTAAAACAACTACAACTGTCACTTTTTATGACATTTACCTAATTAATATAGTATTTCAAATTTCACAACGTTGTCAAATTTAACTTTATTAACTTTTTAAAAAGAAAAACTTAATTATCTCTGAAACAAATGAAAATAGGATTTGAACATATGCGCTTATTTTGCTTATTTTAGCTTCCTGGACAATATTTCCATTTCCTCTCGAATCACCCTGTATAAAGCTTAATGTTTATTTTTATCGTTTTTGATACCTTTTTCTGAAGCTTTTTCAAGTATAATCCCTTAACTCGACATGTACGTCGTAATCTCGTTTCTGACTATTTTATCGTGTTTCGTGTGTCATTTCTATGAAGCTTTAGTAAGTTACTACGTTATTGACATGATCCACCATGGGCGCCGCTACTAAAGGGCAAGGGGGGGCCCGGGCCCCTCCCTGGAATTTCATAAATCGTGTAAATCCATTTTAGAAAATGTTAAAAGCTCACAATATAATCACGTTTGGAGTATAATGTTCTATTCCATTGGTGACTCTGCATAGGCTATTGATTTATACTAATTTAAAAATAGGTAAAAATGTTCAAGTATTCTAATTTCTACTTGAAAAAATGTAAGGCCCCCCCCCTAACAAATTTTCTTCCGGCGCCCCTGTGATCCACCCATTTTGGAAAATTGGGAAGTAAGCAGATCACGAGAAAGGTGGCTGTGGAGTTATAGCACACCTGACTAAACAATGTTCAAGGAAAAAGGGTTGTGAAATTTCAATTGACATTATGGTAGATTTAATGTTCAATAAAGATAATTAAAGTACCTAACTGTAATACGTACAATAAAATTTGTTAGTAAACACAAATAACGTTATTCTGATTTATTATATTATCCTTGTTGTAAAGATTAATTTGAGGCACAATTTTAAACGTACGTAGTTAGAAACCATAATGTTTCTAGATGAAATATGAAGAAATGTTTGAGAAAACAATTTAAGTAAATATAACGTTTGTTTAAGTTTTAAAACGTTGTACATAACGCAACTGTCCCCCCGAATTTGGTTTCTTTATATTATAACTTTGTACACATGGACACTGTTAGTCTTTTTTTTTTGTTTTTGTTTAGTGATAACGTAATCCTTCCGCATCAATTTCTAACATTATCCAATCCTTCGAATTGCGTCGATTCTATTTTCAAGTGTGAAGTGTACTCGCTATATATAAAAAATTATAACCTTCCAATATTCCCATTCTATCTTAGCGAATAAACAAATGACGTCAATTTACAATAAACAAATAAACACGATGAGGAGATAAAAGATGTTTATTATTCGATCGTGTAATGCATAGACACACGTCATTCTCAGTTTGTATTCGAATGTGTGCATTAGTGCATGAGTGAAATAAATGATCACGATCATTATCAACAAATGTTAACTGTTATCAGTGATGAAAGTGTATTATTTGCCCGCTAGTGATTCTATAATGTACTTTAGAGCACGAGAAAAGGCGTCGTACAGGTAAGAGATAAACGAAAAACGGATGTCGTAACGCAGAATGGACCGCGCGATGAGCTGAGCGAACGAGAATAAACAACGGAAATGCGGCTTCGAGGAAATATTTAACAAACATTTGTCGGCTGTATTTATTTAAATCCGAATGCGGCATCGTTTGGAATATGAATATTTGAAAGATGGTTTTTTGTTATTTCGTCGGTATTCCTTAGTGTAAGAGAGAAAGTCTTGCATTAACTATTCCAGTACAAATAGCAATTTTTGATTGTTTAATGTGGTTTTCTAAGTACTATTTACTCTTCCACTTATAATAAATCGTAAGTGGAAACAATTTCGACTATTAAAGTTGAAAAGTGCTTTTCACGGTGACCCCGTAAAAATTTTAACAAAGACAATTATCGACTAGAGTTAATTTTTGAAATAATGAAGACTGCTCTCTGACAAGGAAGAGTTTTTAATTATCACTTTTAAATCCTCTTTCGAAGGCTAAAGAAGGGACAAAAGCTATAGAAATGGACTAAACCCTCGGCGTACCGCCATTTCCCCACCGGGAGTCCCTTGCTTCGTTCATTTCGAATTTGCCTGTCTTCTTGATTGCGATTTTACAGATCACCGGAGACTATTTTATTTTTTACGACCTCCTCTATGTCCTTAACTTTACTCACAGTATCACTTTAGTAAATGTGTGCGCTTATCACAACACATTACCAATTACTTCTTATTTACAACTCGTCAACTTCTCCCCTCTTTTAGTCGCCAATTAATATCTACCGCTTTACTTCTTCATGTTGTGATTGCTTTCCGGATAATTACGAGAAAAATAGAAATAAACGTAACAAAAGAACACCCTTTACTTAGAGGGATGTAAACTAATTTTAATGTACAAAAATATTATAAAATTCGCTAACGTCACAAAGTAATAGCCATTGAATTTACTTTGCACTTGACTTCAGTTTCAGAGTATGAAGTGTCTGCTAGTTCATTAGCTGCACTTTATTGGTTTCTTGTGATTAACTTCATAGAGATTGATTGATTGGTCCTGTTCTGCTAATAGCTGAAACATGAATAGAGTATATACATCTGTGTGGACCATAGTGGTTGAAATCGATCGCTCGACAGCTCTAAATAGGGTAGTATTCCAATGGTTTACGATTAAAACTCAAAACCTTCCCCATGTATTATATAATTGAATTAGTTTGATATAAATGGATTAATCTTAAGTGTTAGCGACATGTTTCGATGTCTAATATCATCATCAGGCTATTCTTACTAAAATAAATTACTTAAATAAGAGACTTAAGCATAATTGAATACATACTAACTAAATTAAACGGGAAATAACATTACGAACTAAACATTTTAGTCGTAAAATTGGGTATTAATTAAGTGAGAATTGATGGAGCGTCATGACGATCCACTAAAAGCGAAAAATAAATAAATTGAGGAAAAAGAAAAGGATGGACAACTTTACCAACAGGTCCAAAACAAGCCAAACAAATTGAAAAGGCAAAATGAAAAATTAAACACATGAAAGCCAAGGGACAACCATGCTGAAAGAGGTTAAAAATTAAAAATGGCAAAAAGTAAAGGAACGAAAATTACAGGAAATTTTTAAGCCAATAAACGTGGTTAAATAATGCGGTAGTAAAACACCATACTCGAAAACAATCTAAAAATCCGCGGATGGACCAGATAAAAGCGCGTGAAACTATGAGCGAGACGACAATGGCCTAATACGGGGGAAAAAATTATACAAGTGTAATGCCTATCTACTATTAGTGGAAAATAAGTAGGTTCTTGTTCAGGTTTAATATTTCATTAAAGGAAGCGTGAGGGTTGCTGTTTATGATTATTTCTTTATTTTCCAGGAGATGCAATTTGATACCCTTATCGCACACGTGGAGAATTTTGTAATCAAGTTTGGGGTTGAATGAGTGACCTGAGTTGAAAATGTGCTCAGCAAATGATGAATGGGTAGTTAAATTCTTGTTTTTGATGCAATTTTAGTGTTCGGCTAGTCTGGTTTTAAACTTCCTCCCCGTTTCCCCAATGTAAAAAGCGTCACACGTGCCGCAAGTGAGCGTATAGGCCCCGGAACGGTCAAGAGGTTGAATTTGGTCTTTGGTGTGGACAAGGAGACTCTTTAAGTTGCTTTTTGAAGAGAAAAAGATATTAATGTTAAGTTAAATTGCTTGAGGAGCTTACTGAAGAAAAAGGAGCGCGTTGGCCAATAAACGGTGGAGAAAAATACTTGAGAGAGGTCTCATCTTTTATGGGTTGTAGAATGGTACGATGTTTGTTGTTAAAAGTGCGGACCATGTGAGTGTCGAGTTTAGAAATGAACTCGAGGGGTAACCGTTACACGCAGCTAACTTATAGATAAGATCCAATTCCTTATTAAAGTTTTTTTGACAAAGAGGTAAACTAAGGAACCTGTTGAAGTAAAATCGGAAACCCGCAAACTTGTGGAATGAGTGTAGAGGGGTGGCATGGTCAGTGGTAGTGGGTTTTCTATAGATCGCTATGTCTAGAGAGTAGTCGCTTCTGGTGATGGTTAGGTCCAAAAAATGTAGGACTTTCTGATTTTCTTTTTCGTAAGTAAATTGGATAGTAGGATGTAAATTATTTAAAAATTGAAAACAGTCTTCGACATCCTGGTCATTATTTATTCAAAATGGCGGCCAATATAACAATTCTCCAAGTTTTTAATTTTTAGGGTCTAGCTCAGGAACCGTTTAACATAATTAAAATTTGAAAATTGGAAATTGTAGCCATAGGATGGCCAGAACTTTTACTTATAATATAATAAAGAAGAAAACTGTAACGTGGCCAATATATTGGTGCTCAAAATTTATCAAAAATTAAATATCGATTTTTCTCAAAATCTGCTCCAAGCATTTGTATAAATGAAAACAAACATTAAACACAGGATGAAACAAACGTACGAGTACAACAGGCAGACAGACACTTGACAGTGTAGGTATTTCCGTGACGTTGACGTTACCGGTCAAGTGTGAATATATTCCTTTTTTGACGTGACGGTGACGTTCCATATAGTGCGAATCGACCTTCAGTGAGACTAGATTTTTGTTTCTTTCTTTTTTAAAACCAATTGACATTCTCTCATAGAACTCATAGAACATGAAGAAATTTGTTGCATAATATTTCGCAAACTAAGCAAAGATGAGGTCCTACACCTCCGCGACTGCGATTTAGCAGCTGCGATCACTTCGTCAAGATCATCTCCAGTGCATTTTAAACCTATCTGATTTCTAACCTACTACGCAATCTTTCGAAGGGTCGCTGTTCGTCCGGCAGTGAGTCGGCGGACATCTCCGTGGAGGGGGGCTGCGAGCTGCGACTGATTCGCCGACGAAAGTTCATTGTTTTTGCATCATTGTTATTAATATTAATAAAAGAGTTGTGAAAATAATATTTGGCAGGTGGTTCTGTATTAAAATTGCCTGAAATTCTTCCAACCGTCTATTTTTGAACATCGACTAATTTTTTGCCCCAATGTTTTTCAGATTCTAATGTTAAAAGGAGGAGCAGATTTTCTTTGTGCTCCTGATAACTTTAATAACATTAAAAGCAATGACTTTTTAGAAATATTCATTTTTCTTGTGGCTAGAACAGATCACTTTGAGCGACGAACATTTAATTGGCGTAGGTTAGTAAAACGGGTTTGACGAATTAAGTCGCGGCTACTACCGGTCACAGTTGTCGGCGACTGGCGAAGTTGTAGGAAAACGCGCCTTAAGTGATCAAAAGCTTCAACGCGAAATGGAGCTTTAAATCATTTACTTTAAGGAGTCCAGTATAACGTTTCAGTGAACTGTGCGGTACTTGGCGGCTATAATATTTTTCTAAAAATGACCTAAATCCAGTTTTGCTAATTAAGATTTCGCCGATATTATTCTTTCGCAATAATCAAATGCAATCTAATGAAATACCGGCGTGATTCTTGTATTGATGTTTCAATCAGCCCACTTTTCTTATGTTTTATGTCGAATTATGTTATATTTTGTATGAATAAACACAAAACATACTGTATTTTGGCTAAAGGCAATACCATTTTTATGCAGAATCGACAAATTATTTTGGTTTCCATTACCAACTCGAAGTAATCCTTAATCTTGTACGATAACGATGTGTCTATTACTTTAGGGATATTACACAAACACTTCACTAACACTGTATAGTTTAGCGTGACCCCAAGTGAAGAGTAAGCGTTATAAAAGCTTTAGGTACATCGAATCTAGAATATTGCTGTCACGCTGCACAAGCAAAATAGCGAATAAACAGTGCTCCATTTTTAGTGGATAAGCAAGATGTACTTAATTTTAATTTTCAATCAATCAATATCAAAGTTTATTGTCGTAAAAAGTATATAGTTTCTAGACAATTCTAAACATATTAAAGTTTATTAAGGTTACTAAGTCATATCATAATTCTAAAATATATTACATACTATACAAAACAAAGTATACACAGTTTCCAGCCGTCACAAATTTATGCGTCATTTACGACAATGTGCAGACATCTTTGTACTATGGAACTATCCGTGAAGTAATTGGACAGAAAATAAGCAAAGTGGAAAATAGAATATAATACGTAAACAACGAAGCAAACAATATATAACTAAAATGTTAAACGCGATATAAACAAAGGTTTGGCATCGTTGATTTTACAAACTAACATTTTTACTTTTTTATGAAGCGTACCTGATTACGATTAATTTTGTATCTTTTTTCGTAATGACGTGCATGGCGAACTCGTTGTAATACTATAATGTACCTATTCGGTTCTCGCAACTGGCCACTCGATTTCAAGTTATTCAGAAACTGAGTAATTGCCAGATTTTAAAACTACTTGCAAAAATTTTATAATTTGGAATTTTATAATTTATTTACCAGATATTAATATTGTTGGTAAGTTCAAGTTGTTGCGATTTGTGTAGCTCGTGCAGTGACCATGTCGTTGTATGCTAATCTTCCTAATTATTTTAACCGTCTCGTAAATTATGAGGTTATACAATGCATTTTAAAACTAGTCATTTCAAATCTTCTATACAGGGTGTTTTTTGAGAGCTTTGTTTAGTTAGACATTTCTGGGAAAGTTTTTTTGAAAATTTGAACTTAGCGATTAGGTACTCTGAAAACCAAATTTTAAGTATACCAAAAGAAAACACTATTTTTTCTCTATGTTCTGGTGGAAACTCGGTTGCCATAACTACAACGGTTTTCAAGTAATGAATTATCAAAGTAGCGTCCGTATCCGCCATTTTTTTTAAATAAGTGAAAATAACTTGAAAACCATAACTTAACTTGTAGATATTGACATGTGGTATCAAAAGGACTGAAATTTTACGTAAAATCCAAAAATGCAATTAAAAAAATAGGAGTTGCCATTAAAAGTAACGAAGTTGCTAGCTACTTCCGGCATTTACGGAAGTGCCGCCATTTTGAAAATATTTTACATCGATTCTGCTTTCATAGTAACCCCTAAGCACAACATTTTTAAAAACCTACCTATGAAACTTTTCCGGAAACGTCTAGGCTCTAGATAGATGGCTCTTTATTTTGTTATAATAAACGAAACAAAAGATTCTTATTTCACTAAATACGTAAACAACCTCATTTAATTAAATAATACATGACTCTCTCCTCCACTCAAACTAAATCTATTTCTGGCTCCTTGGCATCAGCTTATCCCTTAGCTCCATCGCCCCCTTCATCCACCCCACTCCCAGCCCGTTCCCACCTAAGATCACCTTTATTCCTCTCCCCTCTTCTCTCAGCTCTTCACATTCCTCATTAAATGCCACACACTCTCTCGTCCCTTCTCGCACATTCTACACAGCCTTCTCTCGTCCTCCCACCAGTATCTATTCTCGTTCTCTTCACTGCCACATCTAAACCTCACCACCATCCTCTTCTCCTTCAACTCCATTTCTCCCATCAGACACTCGGCCTTCCCTTCTTCCATAATTTCCTCATATCCGCCATTATATCTTCCATTACATATTCTCGCTCTCCTTTCCTGTGCTTCCACATCTTTATCCCTTCTTACCAACTCATCCACCATATCTATTCCCCCCTCTCTTCTCCCTTCTATCTCTTCCCTCGCATAACCCACTCTCTCATAGAACCGTCTTCTCTCTTCCTGCCCATACCTTATCCGTTTTTTTGCCACCTCTCTCATGCACTCCTTTACTCCAACAATATCTTCCCGCTTTCTGATCATCTCCTCACATTTCACCGCCCTCTCTCCTGCCCTTATCCTTATTTTCTCTAATTTTACCTCTTCCCCTACGATATACCCTGGTGTCTCCCTGTCCAACCCTAATGTCCACCTCCAGTACTTCTCCTGAATTCTTTCTATTTCTTCCCATTCCTTCCACCCCCATATCTCCACCCCATACCCCATCACACTCTTCACCAACTTGTCAAACAACCATCTTCTCTTCTCCATATCCTTCCCAAACTCTCTTTCCCCCAAACGTCTAACTAAAGCCCCCAAAAAAAACACCCTGTATAGTTTGCTAGTTACATCTCAATTTCACAACATCTTCATTCATTCCTCTATCTCAAATATGGTCTTAAGTTCAACACTATTTCTACAAATCAATGTGTTTCTTTTTTTGCGCTTTTGAATCTAGAGTAGGTATTGTTTTTTGAATTCCGTTTATGTTTCATCCTGAATATGCTTTTAAGCTTTTTAATAGATCTTCAACTTTTATTCTGTTATTTAGTACATTGTCAATTCTTATATTGCAATTTTTGTCATCCTTTTTTGAGGTCATCGTCTACCTAGTTTATCAAAATGTTTGAATACCTATCTGATGGGGACAAATCAGTACATTTCCTTATGTGATACCTACAAATATTGGAAATAGGCCAGTCTCTAAGATGAAAGCTGTATCATTTAACGTATGTATAACATTAATGTAGGAAATTTCCATGAAAGTATCAATTATAGGGCCGTCGGGAAAGTTTGCGGGGCCTGGAGCGAGAAATTACGCGGGGCCCTATAAGTTGCGGGTGAGGTGAGGTAAAAATGGTGTTTTCCAACATGGAAAATTGGAAAATGCTACAAATGTTAGCTAGTTTGCTTCCTTACCTACCTTACCTACTTCTAAGTGAACATTGTATGCAGTTATACAGTATTCGTAAAATATTATTTACATTTCAATTTGGTTCACGGTATGCTTTTGTGAGCAACTTACTTCGAGTAATGAAGTACATGGAGGTTGTTTAAATATGGCTTCAAGGAAAGTTAAAAACACAAAAATATCTAATAAGGATACACCCTTAAACACGTTTAAGGTATTAAAGATTAAAATTTCTTACTCTTTATATACATTTTAAAAGAATTTATTGCTTCGCAGATTGAACATTTCCTCCTCCCTTTTAGGTAAATCGAGACAAGGGGTTTGTGAATCATTCCACAGTAAAATAAACTTTTATTACAATATTACTGTTACTCAATTTTATCACATTGAGTTTTCACTAAGCCAAAAGAAGCTTGACTTTCGCTTTTTTGTGGTGAAACGCGGGGCCTTTTAAAGTGCGGGGCCTGGAGCGACCACTCCGCTCGCTCCGTCCTTACGACGGTCCTGATCAATTATTACATTAATTATAAACCTGATAACTGCTTAAACATTTTAGTTTTAGATTAGTTACAACTGGCGAGGTAAGGGAGACAGTAATCCCTATTAAGTCTAATAGGTAGTAATGAAATTACTTTTAAGTATTATTTATCCATGAGTATCTTATGCAGATTTAATTGTTGTATAGGGCAAGGTTTTCTAAGATTATTGAAAACGTCTATTCCAAAAAAATTTCCGCCAAAATTATTTTCAGATTATTAGCAGGTATATTTTAAAAACGCTATGATGAAATATATAAATGTGTATTTTCAGGTTTCTACGGGTGTTTGGTCTCGCATTTTTCATTCGCTTGACTCATTGGAGCTACCGTTGAAACGGCAACGTTTCGGCAAGATCTCACTTGCCATTCTTAAGCCTCGTTTTACCAGAGGCGGATCCAGACTCGATTTTCAGTAAGGGCAACCAGTGTTGTAACTAAGAAAAATATAGGTGTAGGCAAGGTACCGATTGCGAACGTACCGAGCCCAAGGTCACGTGTTAAACAAGGTTTTACTTCTTGACTGAAAGTTCAGTTTGAATTACAAGAAGTAAAACAAGGCTTGAGAATAGAATGTGAGATTTTATCGAAATGTTTCCGTTTCAACAGTGGCCGCATTAAGGTCTATTCATATACAGGGTAGCCCATTAGTGCGAGGAAGTCCAATATTTCATTCAATATCATACGGATTAAAAAATGATTCAAATTAAAATTTGTAGGATACGAACCATTGCATATTTGTAAAATATTTATAATACATACATGGCGCTTCGAATAATCGTGGCTCCGTGCTGAGCTGTTTTTTTTTAAATAGAACACCCTATATGTTATATTCCGATTGCTCTCTTAAAATGCTCTATGTCCATATTTTTGTTTTTGTTTTAAATGCAGCGTTCCCAATTTTTTTCATGATTTTTCCGATTAAAAAATGCTTAGGCTCGTTCAGTTTAAAAATGTTGAGTCAATTTTTGGTTAAGTACACAAATTAGTAAAGGTCGTTCCTTAGTGGATATACAAATATTTATCGATTTAATTATACAGGGCGTTTGCAATAATTCGTAAAGTTTTGTAAATTTCGAATAGGAAAAGCTTTGTTCTTTTAAATGGAACACTAGTAAAACTACTAGTTTTAGAAGACACATAGTACAGAGCAGTGGCGTATAAGTTAACATTCTGCACTAAAATCTAAATGGTCAGCCGTAAATTTTCTCATTACCGAATTGGAGATGGTTGACCCGACCTGACGAACTGTCATGTAGAACTCATTCTTATTACTTACCTGCTTAACTGAGGAAATATTATCTACTTTAAAACGAATTTGAGTGAGGAGCACACCTCACAGTGGCAATTAAAGTAGGGTAGGCAAAAAAGTCATTTACACATGAATGTAGAAAAAACGTGTATTAACAATTTATTATAATTTTTCATATTCATATAACATAGAACTCAAAGATGGTTATAAAATATATTAATTCTATAGTACCTTTCACACCGAAAATTCAGTATAAATTGTACGTAATAAAAATAAAAAGCATTGTTTATTAAAAGATTATTGTTTATAAATAATGTTAAAATAAAGTTAGATCCGAGAGTACAATAGACCATTCATTTGTAATTTAAGTCAATACGGCGATCTTTTTTTAAAAATTCTATTAAAACTTCGTCATAAAAATTGGAGCTGCGTTTGATCTCTTGCAGAAGGTCTTCTTCTAAAGAAATAACTGCTAAGACACTTAATCGTTCTTGCGCTTGAGTATTGGGTAAATAGGTATGATTCTTTTTAAACCTGAAAAAGACCTTTCTGCAGATAATAACTAGCTGGAATAGTCACAATTAATTTTGTCAAATTAAGTAATTGCGGAAATACGTGCACCATTTGCTTTTTCCTCGCAAAACCTTACAATTTCATGTGCATTGAGATCAGGAAATTCAGAAGAACAAGTCAGCTCATTCTTTAACCTGTCAAATTCAAATTTTGTATTATATTTTACTTTTAATTCAGAAAATAATGCTTCTAGAAATTTTAAATTGAAAATGGAAAAGGAATCATGATCCAACAGTTTCAAGAAACGTAATTGTCCAATTTCTTGGTACCGATCGCAAATTTCGCTTTTAATACACTATTTCCCTAAAAATTCTTTTGTAATGTCCTTTTAGGTCCTTTAAGTTTCTTTTAATTTTTGGTGCTTCACAAATATTATACAATTTTCTCGTATATTTATAAAAATCTTTATAAAACGTTTCGATGAACATTTTGAAATCTTCAATTTTTTTCTCGTAATAACCAATATCCACGATTTTGGATTTTATGATATTATAAAGTTTGAATAAATATTTCCAAAAAATAATTAAATTCGAAATCGTTTAATATAAACTCGTATGTTCTTGCTGCTGAAAGTGATTCTCCATCACAATTTGCTCCATTTTCATTCATTTCAGAGAACAGGTTAACCAAATTTTTGTGTTCATTATAAATCACATTTACTGTTAGTGAATTATATGCCCATCGAGTTTGTACAACTCGTGGCAATTTTTTTGAACAGGATTGGTTATAGAAATTTGACAATCACATGTTTTGAAATATATTAATGTTTTCTTTAATATTTTTTATTCGAATTATTTAACTATTAGGGTAGGCAATGTTTTTTTACCTGTATTGTATGCACACCACTGACCGTTTCGCCATATACCTATACTTGAAAATAATCACAAACTAGATAATATTTCTTTAATTAAGCAAGTAAATAATAAGTATGAACTCAACTGTTATGAATTTTAGAAATGCACAAAAACAAAAGCATTCTCATAAAGTCCTTTAGGGTTATTAGAACACTTCATCTGCTACAATATGATTTCAAGTGCCTTGCAAATGCTATAAAATTGTACTGTGCCAGTAATACAACAAAAAAACTTTTTATAATAATTAAAATACAGGGTGTCCTATGATTCAAGTTCTGTAGAACTTGTTATATACTTATATATAATAATAAACGTGGGTGCGAAAAATGGTTATTTTAGATGGGTTTAAGCGCCACTAACATGTTATACAAATAAGAAATGATTAGTTTTTATGTCCTGTAGAATAAAAACAAAATGTATTTAAAGAGGATTACGCGCAAATGCATATCAATTATACCGACGAAATGATATATTGTCACCTACGAATATTACTCATTTCAATTCGTTTATCAAGCTCTACCTGAAAAATAATATGTGAAGACGTGACTGAGATATTGATTTCTTCCAATGTATGTGTTTGTATATGTTATCTGAATTGTAACGGATGTGAGATATGCTTACATAACTGATAAATTTTGGCCTTTTCAGAGTCTGATTAATACATCATACCTAGAAGTAAAGTTTTTATTAATCCAAAAATCTGGTATATTTTTCCATAAGTATAGATTAAAACTTAAAAAAGATTAAATGTACGAAATGAACAAATCAAATACCTATAGAATGTGAAAACTGTAGCGTCATAGTTGTTTACAAATAGAAAGAAAACATGGTAGACTAATGCAGCCAGTCATCTTTCAATGCATTAAGAACGTAAACATAGCCATCAATGGTGCTGTAGTTTATTTTTCTATCCACATTTGTTTTGTTTATACACACACATGATTTTAGTGCACTAATGAATGCTATATAATTTTGTTATTCTACAGGTGTGCATCTAGAAGTTGTATTTCTCTTATAATTAAACCCTAATTCGTTAAATTTATGAAATTAATGGATAAGCTAATTACTGAACATGATAATTTAAAGCACTTTAGAAAACAGTGTTAACTTACAAGGATGTAGTGTGAAGTGTACCTTTAAAGTGGCGATTTCACTTAATTTTAATTGATTCAAAATATTTTCGATTTATATATACATATATGCATATACAGGGTGTACTAATCTTACGACAAAGTTCGGTATATGGCTTATTTCAAGAGATATCAATAAATGTATGTAATATCCCATCATTCGATTAAATTTCAATTATTTTCTCTTTTGTGTACACGTTGGATCGAAACTCAGACCTTGCATTTCCTTTCTTCTTTTAAATGAAACACCCTGTATTTAATAGCACAAATAGTACTTCGTAATTGTCGCCTGCATTTTTACAATTTTTTCAAATAACGTAAGAAGTGTTGTAATATGAATCGTGTACATTTTCCTACTCAAGAAATGGTGAACTGGACTGGGTGAATATAACAAAAACTGTTTGCTGTCATCTAAAGTTTACCATCAAAGATTTCCAGACCGTAAGGCACCCAACCAAAGAGCACTTGAGGATTGTTTCAATCGCACTGGTACAGTAAACTACGAAAAAGAAGAAGTTGCAAAAACAGCCTTAACTGAGGAACATGAAATGAAAGTGTTGCAGAGGATTCGCATACAAGTGTACGAAATATTTCACAACAGCAAGATATTAGCATGATTCAAAGAATTCTTAAAAAATATATAATACATCGCTATCATATTCAACTCCATCACGAGTTACTTGACCGTGATCTAAAATCAATCGCCAGAGGAATTTTTTTGATGTTGTGATCTTTGCAAATGAAGGGACTTCTCGGAAAAATGGATGTGTGTGAATCGGCATAATTTTCATTTTTACGCATCTTCTAATCCAAATTTCGTTTCAACCCATAATAGCCAATTTCTTTAATGAACGGGTAACTGGTGCGGTTTATTTAACTACAATAAATATTACAAAATAACTCTGTTTTTATAAACTTTGGGTAGTAGGGATTCACGGGCTTGGCTTGAATTTTTAAAGCTTGACATAAAATCAAGTCAAGCCTACAAAAAACCAAGCCAAGCTTATTTGTGGAAAAACTTGAGTTTTCAAGCTTTTCCAAGTCAAGCTTTCAAGCTTTTCCTAAGCTTTCAAGCTTATACTTCTAAGCATTTTTTTTACTATTCCATGGAACATAATTCTTAGAAGATCCATCTGATGATTTTGCATTCTACCATCAAATATTCATTCGGTATAAAAGAAGTACATACCTACGTGTATTCAGGGTATATTTGGGATAGTCTGTGCTCTACTCAAACGAAATATACTATTAGCAGGTATGTTCATTCGATTTAGTTAGAAAAGAATATTTTACTTAAAATCATTGTAAAAAAATTACCAGTAGATATATAGATATATATTTCTCAAAATCGCAATGGGCGCAACGGTACCTTATACAAAATCTGTTGCACGTCACGCTGTAACACTAGTCCTTAATTGTAAAATGATACGGCTATCAGGTGATGCCCTGCAACGGTTTTTTATTTGTACGAACTCAGAAATCATAAATACTATAAATTAGAAAATGTGAATGCGTACATATTTTGGAAAATGTACGGTCTAAATATCGGTTCTTCGGAATTTTCAGATAATTTGTTAGAACTCATAGTTAACAATCGCTTACTTAAGCACTCAACGGCGACTAAAAAAAGCTTGATAAAGCTTGGGAAAGCTTGATAACCAAGCCAAGCCTGCATTCGCAAGCATCAAGCCAAGCCAAGCTTTTCTTCTTAAAAAGCTTGCCTTTCAAGCCCAAGCCAAGCTATTATATTTCAAGTCAAGCTACTTGGCTTGGTGAATCCCTGGGTAGAAGCAATACTTAACAAAAATTAAAGCAACATAATCAAAGATTCTAATACAGGGTGTTTCATTTAAAAGAAGAAAGGAAATGAAAGGTCTGAGTTTTGATCCAGCCTGTACACAAAAGAGAAAATAATTGAAATTTAATCGAATGAGGGGATATTACATCATATTACAAAACTCAATTAGGTAAAAAATTGTTTTTTTCTGTAACTTATAGTAAGCTAGAGGGCGCTAATTTAGCTACAATTTTAACATAAACGTGTTCACAACTGTAACGTAGCGAAACCTTATATCAAAAGATTTGAAAAAATGTGGGCAATCCGAATTTGGCATAATATGTAGGGGCTCTCATTTAAAAATCGTATGTTTGGTTTGTAACGGAGTTATGTAGCACCCTGTATAGTTCAAGATAATTTCGAAAAGGGAATTCCTTCTTCGCTAATACATGCTGCCTCTTCTTTGTATCATTGCGTGTTGCATTAATTTCAAAAATCGAGACCTTCTTAGGTACAGGTTCTCATTTGGCAGTCCATGGTTTGGATTGATCTTTTTACTTCTGGAGAATAGTGGTAAATCCACGTCTCATCTATAATCACAAATCTTTTGATCAAATGAAATTGATTACATTTAAACAACTTTAAACACTTCTGGGAAATTAGTTATCGTGGACAACTTTCTCATTTTCAAAATATCAGAAATCCTCTCAGTACCATTTCATCCATTTCATTCGCCGATCATTCAAAACTATATATGAAGAACCAGACTCACGTAATGTACCTAAAGTTCACTGTAATTTTTATTTCTTTTGGGGAATCTCAACCTCCTACATTCCCTACGACAAGAATAACTTTGTCAAATTTGACTGGTTCTCAAACAACTATTATCTGATTTTTGTTATATCATATCTATATCATATTATATCTATCTGTGATAGGTCGACGCGTCGAGAACCTTTCGATTTATCATCGTATTATATCTAACTTAATTCTTTGCGAAATTATACCGGGTGGGCCATTGAAAAGGAAACACGTCTGTTTTGAGACACTTACACTAGTTTCTTAAAAAAATTCTCGGACAGGTCGATTCTTGATTTTTGGGAGACAACTTGTTATGTCAAAGTTGACATTGACACATCAATCCCCTAGTCCCAGCAACGCCCAACTCAAGAATTTAAATAGAAGAAGGGGGTCGAGCAACCCCCACTCGACCACATTGTTTTTGTTGGGACTAGGAGGTTGACCTGACAAAGTCAAATTTGACATCAAAATGTGCCGTTCAAAAGGTCAAAGAGGTGTCGTGTTTTAGGATTTTTCCTAAACAACACCCCCACCTTTAGTTAATCTAGAGGATGCTTTTTATGGGGACGAAAAAAAATGGAATAAAACTAATTTCGGCCATGCTCTCGCATAGAAAATGGAAAGACGCCTCAAATGAGTGGTCGCTCGACCCTCTTTCCCTATTTAAATTCTTGAGTTAGGAGTGCTGGGGCTAGGAGGTTGTCAATGTCAAGTTTGACATCAAAAGTTGTCCCGCAAAAATCAAGAATTGACCTGCCCGAGCGTTTTTTTAAGAAACTAATCTAAGTGTCCCAAAACAGGCGTGTTTCCTTTTCAATGGCCCACCCGGTATGCACCTACCTACAATAAAAAACTGCATATGCATTTCTTTACTCCATTTTAAAAAATCCTGTCGGTTAATCCTTTTCTACAGCATCTTCGGTGGATATGCTTCTGTAAGTACAGAAAAATCATATCAGATTAGAATATAGACCATAGACCTTTTCGCAGGATAAATCTACCCGTCGACACGTGCAGCTCAAAACTATTTGCACAAGGTGTTAAATCTTATGATACCTTATCCTAGACAGGAGATATCTACTCGCCAAATATGGCGAATTATGAACTCGAAAAACTTCTATCTTGATAGCAACCCTGTTAGTGGAATCTGATCCATATATTTCATCGGTGACTGAAAGCAAAGAATGTAATGATTGTCTGATTCTTCGTAATCACATTTTTTGTACATCCATTTCATGAAAAGTACTCAGTGAAACAAATCTAAAACCATTATGTCATTAGAGATACAATTTTACGAACCCCAATCTGTAACGCATGTTTTAAATGAATCCAACATTGAAGATCAAAGTCTACTTTCTCTTGTGATGAACAATTCGGATCTCTGTAGCTTGTATTTGGTTGAAATAATCCATTTTTTTACTGCCAATGAACGCTATGGATATGTTGTTTAATCATCCCCAGTAGTTGCCATATTGGGTCCGCATTGTCCGCAATGTAGTATCTTCAGAATTAAGGGTGCCGGAGGAGCAGTTTTCCTGTATAACTTGTAAGGCTGTTTCTGTGATAAAACCCATTTACTCCTCATATAGTGAGTTTTTAATATCTCATATTTGTCTTCTATCATCCCCATTCGCCCAAATAAATTTGAGACAAGTTTGTAATTCCTTGGAAAATCAGGACTTTTTATTGCCATAAAATACAGTTCAAGAAAAAGAATTTTTACCTGTATCATGAAACACTCCAAAACACATTGAGGGGGCTTTTCCTGATTAAATTATACAAGAATTATCCTTGACATGGCAGATAATTGGAATTGCATTTACAGTAGTGACTAATGACTTCATTGTAGCTGAAAAAGTTACACAACATTCCATAACCTTTCCATAGTACAGTCATTTGTGCAACTTTTTCTGAAACTTTCGATGTGCTTTTTGCATTTAGTAAAAGTTTCCGTTTGTATCTGAATAAATGTGTACAAATACAGTAGTCATGTTCGCACCAATAGATCAGCACCAAACATAATCACAATTTTAAATAGGTATATGCCTAGTTCATTAGTTCACTTTGAAAATTTGATCTATTTTAATTCATTTTCTTAATATTCAGATGAAAAACATAATTCAGTTCAAAAACAAGTATTAAAAGGCGCAAATTCTTATAGAATTTTAATTTCAACCAACTTCAAATCTGTAACTAATTATGGCATATACTATATACAATATATATGTATATAACTACTCCCCTCCCCACTTCAGACACAACCACGCCGGATTCTGCACAAATGAGTCATTGTTTTTCTTTCCACCCTTAAGGGAGATGGGAGTAGAGAGGGTGACGGACAATTTGTAAATCACGAAAAAGTGTTAGAGGAAAAAAAAGTAAAAAAGATCGTTTTTCTGCGGACGTGCAATTTTCCCCCTTTCCACCCCCAAAAAAGGGGTTGAAGTTGGGGGTGAAATTTCCAATTTGAGTATCGTTTTTTATGGAGAATCCAAAAGTAATAAAAAATAGGTATTCCCATTTAAGTTTTGAAAACTCACCCCCACTCCACCCCACAGGAGGGGTGAGGGTGATGTTTACGTATCATGACTCAATAGGTTTCAACAAATAAAGGAAACGTATTTTTTTCTTTTTGTAATTGGACGTGTCGTTCTCGAGATATTAAAGGGTGTATATTTTGACTTTAATGGCGTCCCGAGCGCGAACGGGTGATCCGATCAAAAAATTTACCAGCGATTTGGAATCAGTGAAGAATTTCCTATAAGATGACACCACTTCCAGCTTTCTAAACCCTGTAACATCGACCAACGCACAGACACACAGACACACAAACACACAGACATCCGGACGAATTTAGTAACCAACTTTTTGAAGTTGGTTGATAATTTATTATTAAATAAAACAATCTGTCATAGAGGCTTTTAAATCAATTCAATTTGGGATTTAATTGCCAAACTAATATTTAGAAAACATGAACAAAATAGCTAAAGAAAGCAAACAATGAACTCTTTTGATCAAAAAATAGGGAAAGTTAAAAAATTGGCTTATCAAATATCAGCTCACGGACAAAAATGTTTTCAGTTTTAATTTTAATGGGGATAAAAATAGCTGCAAGAAAATGATACTCAGCATTTTTTGAAGGAAACCCAGAATTATCTCCCGAAACTAGAAGCCACGTGAATTATAAAAATGTATAATATGCCTGATGAAAAAACAAATTGGGCGAATTGGAAAAAGGAAAACAAAAAGTATTCGCCAAGAGGGAACAACAAGTAGGTTGTGCTCGAAGAACGAATACAATAATTCTATGCGCTGCGAATCCTGCTGGATTTTTGTCCCACCTTAACAGAGTGAAAATGTATTGAAAAAGGCTGGAAGTGTTTGTTACTTGATCAGAAAGTGGTTACATTTTCCCAGAGCTGTTTGTAGAATATTTACTGCACACAATGGTACTGTTAAACCAAAAATACTATTTCATCTATCATTCATCTATGCCAACCAAATCAACATGAACATAATCTCTTCTGTTGACCATCAGATTTATGTCTCATATTTGTTGGTACTGTCACCCAAATGATTCATTTGTTCAACTAAGACATTTTATCGATAAGCCAAGGACCAACTGAGATCAGTCAGCCTTTAATTTCGTGTTTCAGTATCTGTTTTACTTAAAGAAGTCATGTAGAAAGAGAACACAATGTTTTTTTAGGTTCACGAAATGATTTTTCCATTACGTTTTTATATTGTTTACATAGCATGTGGAACATACTGGTACGAAGTCTTTAAGTTTATCTACGATAATAAATAATAACAAAAACACAATTTGTGTTTATTTCTATTGTATTTAATCGATAAAACAAAATAGGACAAAGATATTTATAACTGTCAAACAAACAATCCAAATATTTACTTGCTGCACTAAATTTACCAAAATTACATTACATTATTAAATTTTTTATTTTTTTTATTTATAACTCAGTAATAATGTTCTTTAATATATATTTAAAGAAAAATGTTCAAGGTCTGAAGCAATACGGTGTGCGAATTTTTCAATGAAGTAGAAATATTTAACTACAGAATAGTAATAATTTACTCATTTTTTAAATAACACTATGAGAGCAAAATTAAATTTTTCCCAGTTTTCCTGGTCCTTCCATGGCATTCCGTTAAGTTAGCTTCTTGGGAAAAAGCTCTTGCAACACGCTGACGGGCATATTATCCTGTTGTAAAAATGAATATTTTGTCCGCTGTAGAAAAAGAAAGTTGTAAGCACTTCTTTAATATGCCGTTGAGCTGTCCAAATTACCGGAAGTTTCATAGCTCCTTTCAAAGAAAGAGCTGAGCTAAGCATCACACCTTTCTCCACATCTTGTTTGGATTCCCCCATTCCTATATGTACTATAACAAGCCAAAACATCGGGTACGTTGGTAAACCGATCGGAATCATAATAATAATTGCGAATGAACGGGTGTCCTGTCCATCCGTAACAAATTCGCATTAAAGTAGATATACTTTAATCTCATGCATTAAAGTAGACATGAGATTAAAGTAGATATACATGTGCTACAGGTATATCTACTTTAATGCATGCGCTTCGAAATTGTGTAATTTTTCAAATACAACGGAAAAGACAGCTCAGTCACTAGCATTTGGCATTTGTTATCCAATATTTCATCAACATAGCTCCTCGCCGCTATTATTTGAAGTTTTGTTAGTTTGTTAGTTCTGTGCACCCTGTCCTTAATTAGGAAAAATATCATTTAAATGTTTTTTAAGCATTTCACAGGCCCCTCTTTTTTAGTTAGTTTAGTACAATTCAATACTCTACAGGGTGTCCCAGGTTTAATGATCAGGACGTTGACATTTTGTAGAAAAACACATTTTAAGGTGGGTTGGTCCTATAAACATAGGTTCTAAAATTATTTGTTGTTTCTCAGTTACAGAGGGCGTTAAAATGTTCTAAAAAATAAAGTTTTTATTTCCGAACTGTGGAAAATGTTCAAACCAAAACTAGTACACAAGATGCATGGACAGAGGGTCATAACATCGAATAATATGAATTTTTAATCAACCAGTGGCGGAGATATGGGTAATCAGTTCTACTAATTTGATAAATAAAAAGAGTACGCCCCTGAATTAAATATTCTCAATATATTTTTCGATAGAGCATTCAATTCTGAACAAAAATGTCTCTTGATTACTATACTATATACTACCCATATAACATCTTGTCCAGTTTCTTAAACTTTTGTCCCAAAATTTGCTAAGCAGAGACATTCGTTTGCTCTACTTAGAGATCCTAACTTTGTACAATTTGTATTCTCAATCAAAGTAAGATCAAGGAATTGAAGAAGAAATGTTAATTTGTATGGATCTTCAATAATGAAATCGTAGGATTCAAAGAAGGGCGCGGAGAAGGAAATGGAATCTGGAGCGAAGAGTCTAAACCCGGAAAGTCGTTGGTTATAAATAGGAAATGCAAAACTCTATTTAATAAAATTGATGGAATCCATCGAAATCTCCAAATTGGGTAGAACGTAGATGGTGAGAATAAAATGTCACTAAACCTTCCCCATAGATATATATTTATTTAAATTAAGAACGCTAGTATTACTAGTATAGTATAGTATATTTATTTGCATTATAAAAAAGTATATACATTGCAAAGATTCCTTATCCATAACCCTCCCCCAAAATATATAAGCATAAGTCAAAACACCAACAAAATTACACATAAAATTCTGACCCTTGTCCATAAAACTAAAAGTTTTTCTTTGTTTTATTCCCCTCTTTCCCGCTCCATATCCATCACTATTCTTCTTCTTTCCCCACCTCCTCCATCCACCCCAACTCTTCCCCTCCCTCATTTAAGATCTCCCTCCAACTTCTTCCCTCCGTCCGCAGTTTCTCGCACTCATCTACCATATGCCAAATACTTTCCCTACCTAGCCCACATCGTCTACATAACCGTCTATCATGGTCCCACCAGTATTTATTTTCCCTCTCCTCATTTCCGCAACTGTATCTTGCAATCAATCTCTTCCTCCTCATACTCATACCACTTTCCAGATACCTTGGTACATCCTCCGTCATTATTATCGCATATTTCTCATTATATCTTCCATCCTTTACTTTTCCTTGCCTTTCCTGGACCATCGCCTCTCTATCCTTGCCTACTATCTCTTCCCTCATTGTGTCACCAAACCCTCCCTCTCTTCTCCTCCGCACCTCCTTCGTCTCATATCCGCGCCGTTTGTAATAGTAGCCCCTGTTATCCTGACCATACTTTAGCTTGCCCTTCTTCACCTCTTCCCAGCAACATTGCAACAGCTCCCCCCCTCTACTCCTCTTCAGGCCCTCTTCGTGCCTCATCGCCATTTTCCCTGCCTCCGCTCCCATTTTTTTACCCTTCCATCACTATATAACTAGAGGTCTCTCTCCAATCCCATTACCCATCTCCAATATCTCTCCTGTACTCTTTCCAACACCTCACACTCCCTCCAACCTCTTAACTCCGCACCATACAACATGACACTTTTCACTAGCTTTTCATATAACCAACCTCTCCTCCTCACGTCCCTGTCGAATATTTTCTCTCCCATTCCCCATATCTGTCCCAATGCCTGATTCCCTTTCTTCCCTAATTCCTTCACATGAGCACCATCCTTGTTGTCATATCTCATCAGGTACCCCAGATATTTAACCTCCCCCACACCTTCTATCTCCTCCTCCCCCCGCTACCATCCACTGTCCTTCGCGCCGCTCCTACTTTTTTAAAAAATTACGATCTTGGTTTTATCCCGCCTTACCTCTGGCCCTGTTTTGTCTAAAAATTCCTTGGCTAACCTCATCATCCCCCTCATCTCATTTCCCGTTTTAGCAATCAACATAACGATATCGTCGGCATACGCCAAGGCCCACACCTTTCCTCTTTCAATTACAACTCCGCCACACTGCGCACCCCTCAGCCTCTCCACCAACCCCTCAATTTATAAGGAGAACAACCCTGGACTGAGCTGGCACCCCTGTCTTAACTCTTTAGCCATTACAAACGCCTCCCCACACTTTACCCCCACTTTTCCCTTGCACCTTGCCACATTATACAGTTCTTGCATCCTCACCACTAATTCTTCACTAATCTCCTTATTTCTCATTATCTCCCATAGTTTCTCTCTACACACACTGTCAAACGCCCTTTTAATGTCTAAAAACAAGCCATAAACTTTCCCCCCTTTCTCTCTAGTTCCTTATTCACTACTTGTCTCATCACGTAAATATTTCAGCCTGATGATGACAATAATTATTGTCGAAGCATGTAGTCACATTATATATAATTAATTCAATCGCCATATTTCAACTTTAATTAACTTCAACTTCATAATTTAAATAAATAATATATATCTATGGGGAAGGTTTAGTGACATTTTATTCCTACAATCTATTCTATCTATACCTGGGAAGAAAAGATCTCTACGTCATAGATTGGGAAGGATTTTCTCAAGAGTAATTTAGTTGTTCTTAATTTCCTCAACATCAATATCATTTATTGAAGAATCTTTTGAAAAATTTACATTAGCTTTCCGTTAAACTTACACGTATTTCTAATTTTAGAATTTGTTCCATTGTTCGTTTTTACGCACGTTATAATACATACGTACGGGTGTAGAAACGAGGTAGATAATGAGAAGTAACAGTGATGAAATGAAAATGTTATCAAATTCAGGAAAAATTGATCACTGCAAATAAAGAAAAGTTATATTTACTGACAAGGGTTGTGGAACATTGGTTGGCAGTATAAATTTTAGAACACCACGTTCCAAAAGTTGTCATATTTGATCCTGCACGCTTCCAATTAACAAATCTGTATCTACGTAGACCTGTGTTTGTGAATTTATAACTTATAACGAAATTAAGCAATCAATGGGGGAAAATCGTATTACCAAAATAAATAATTTTTCATTCTATTCATTGAAACCTCAACGTGCTCATGCTCATGTTATGCTTTGTTTTAACATAAATCGCGATTAACGCAACTGATTACCTGTTTATTTTTGTTTTTATCTTTCACATAAGAATAAATATGAACAAAATTTACATTCATGCGATAACTAACAATTTAATTACACAATTTCTGTTAGGGTTCGAGTGTGCTAAATTTGTGTTCTAATAAATAATCTATTTTATTCTACTTGCTTTGAAATACACATTACAATGAAAATTACTGCGAACTTTCCCGCTATATAAACCCAACTAACTTAATTAATTGAAATTGCATTTTCGAAAATTAATTTGTTTTTAATAATACTACATATCAAAGAGTTTTTCACGAGGTAACTTTACGATTTTTGTTTTTGTCACATCAACAAGTTTGTAAAGGCTTTAATATAATGTCGAAAACACTGCTCCAGTGCTTACTATTATCGAAAAATAAGCTGTACTTCAAATGGACGAAATAGAATAATTAAAATGTTTAACAAGTTGTATATAATGAAATAGTGAAAAATTATGATCGTGTAGGATAAATTCCCAGTATCCATGTCAAATTTGCAGAGAATATACGAGGGCTAATATGCATATTCCATGATGCTTGTGATCTAAACCAGTCTGACTGTGCATCTGTATAGGGCAAACGGATTTCTATTACAAAGGCATTCACGTTATTGATCCCTATCCTGTTTCAAATATGTTGCTACCATCCTCCTGCATAGTCACCTAATATATTCATAAAAGCAAGGCTGTCACAATGATACAAAACATTTTTATACTTCTTCTTCTAAGCCATTTGCGTTTCCTGCCAAATTTATCCAAAAAAGTCTTCCATTTTCTCGCTGGTTCGTTGGTTGAATACATTAAATGATTTTGGTTGACTAACTAGTTTCGACCGTAGCCATCTTCAAGCTTTTAATGAGAGATGATGACTTGATGATGAATTGAATGTTACGCGTTACAATTAAATTTAAAATGTAGGATTAGGGGCACATTGTTCCTAAATTTTAAATTTAATTTTAACATGTAACTTTCATTCCATCGTTAAGTCATCTTCCGTTTAATCAATCAATCAAATATTTATTGTATTTATAAAAATATACAAGGATTCTTATTCCGGGCCCATAACTACAAACTAAACATAATAAGCCCACCACAAATGTGGCTGAAAATAAATAACAAATAAAAACAAAACTGCCATACTAAATGCACCCCTCTTTTCCTTCTCCTACTTTCCAACAACTCTTCCATACATTTTATCCAAATTACACAGTTCCTGGTTCCTGCCTATTCCACTTCTCCTCCTCAATAGTCTACCACCCTTTTCTTTTCCTACTTTCCATTACTTCTTCCATCCACTCTATCCCTTCTCCACCTTCACTTAATAGTCCTCTCCACCTTTCCTCCTGTTCCCTTAGCTCGCCACATTCCTCCATCATATGCCCTATCGTCTCTCTTTCCTCCCCACACAGCCTGCCTCCATCATCCCCTTGTTCCTTTCCTCCCACCTAAATACTCTCTCTCTCCGATCCATATCTTCCTGTAGCTTACTTTAACTCTTTTCCGTCTCTCTCTATGTGATTTTGCAATATTTCTTAATTCCGCCTGAACATCCCTTTCTTCGTTCGTTAAATCATCGTCAATATAGATCGTCGTGCTCCTCAGTTTCCCCTTCTTTGCCATTACCTCCCTTTTTACATCCCAGCTTTTCAGCTCCTCAAGCACTAGTCCATTTCCTTTCCCCTTGCCGATCACCGTCACATTTTCCCATTCAGGTCTCGCCTCAAGAGTTTCCTTCAACAAGCTTTCCAACTCTTTCTCTGGTTCCTCAGTGTTCAACCCCTTCACTATGATGTTGTTTCTTCTCCTGTTCTTTTCTTGACTTTCAATTGTATCCCTTAGTTTATTTATGTCTTCCCGCAGCTCCCTTTTTTCATTCCTCCATTCACCTTCTTTCCCATTTAGCTCTTCCCTTACACTACGTACTTCCGCCGTAAGGTTCCTTATTGTTTCATTATTGTCACTTATCCCCTTTCTCGTACTCACCGCCTCCCTTCTTAATGCTATTTCCAATTCAATATTATCCAGTTAACTAAATGTTCGTAATTAAAATAAAAACCATCAAAATCCTGCAAAGGTATCCCAACAATTTATTTACAACATCAAAGAAGACTTACAGCAAAAAATAGCGAATTTAATTAAACAAAATACCTTATTAAAAATAGAAAAATAGGAATAGGTGTTTTCAGTATTTCCAGTAACAATTGATCAAGTTTTTCTTAAAATCAATTTCGAAATGCTGCCATTTGGTAATTCTTCGATATTGTGCCTACTCTTGCATTTTAATTTTTAATTCTTCTACATTTTTAAATGCTTGTCCAGAATAAATTTTTGCTTCAAATATTCCCAAAGGAAAAAGTCATTTTCCGAAAGATCGGGAGATCTTTCAGGCCATTTGATATTGCATTTTGACCATTAACCTTATTGTTATGGACATACTTCACGACAACTGTGTAAAGGGCAGTCATTTAAAACCAAATTTTTTGGTTATCTCTAACAAACGCTGGAGAACAATTTTCTCAATTACCTATATCATGCATTTGTTTATGAAAAAATTAAAGCGGAAGAAGACTTTGAGATACGCTTGCAAAATTGCATACACGCATTTTAACCACCCTGTGTTGTGTCAACATTTCACCTTCTTCTTTGGACACGTACCTACTCTTCTATACAGCTTTTCTCTGCGTCTACTCTTAATTTTTTCGCGAAACGTACGAGCAAAGTAATTCCCGATAATAATCGTTACGTCCATTAAGTTATCCCCAAATCTAACGGCAAACTCCCCCCCACCCCACAATAAAAAATGAACAAGAAAATATTTTTAAACCGTTAACGGCACTTAATTCAAAAAATTGATATTTAGTTTTAAGTAGAGAAAGTATTTATTTGAGCCGAAAACCATACCTGCATCTTATTTTTTTACACCACTTTACTCTTGTTAGATGAGTCTCGCTGCTAAGGTCTGCTAAATACAATTTGTTTCAAATCGTAAAGGCCTTATATCTCAAATTCCATATTTTGATAATGTGTAAATAAGAAATGTTCTAAATCTATTTGGAAAAGAAATAGAAGTTGTGCTGCCATTCTAACATGCGGTCTACGGTTGGAGTGCGACCTACTGTTCCCTAAGCGTAAGCCGCGGTCTACCGTAACCTAAGCCATTACTATAGCGTGGGGTCTACTAATGGCAAAATCTCGACACTGTGTTCACGCACGGGCAAAACGGCGTTTGATGTCAGGTTGTTGTACATGTGGGTATTTTTTTTAAGAAAGAAAACACTTCACTTAGGTAATGAACAATATATATTTACAGCTTTATACAATTACATTATTACAGAAGTATTACCTAATATGCAATTAACTTGTCTGGACGGTCTTTAAGAGCCATTTTCCATGCCATTTAATTCAAATATAACTGATTCAAGGCGACATTTCGCATTTTTTTCAATATTTGTACCTTCGCATCTTTATACGGTAAAGTATTGCACTTTATTTCTGGTAGTTAAACCCAATACCCAGGGTCCGTCGACTCTCCTTTCGTAGTTTCTGTTCTCTGTCAGCGTCGGAACCTGTTTGGACCGGTTGATTCCCTTCGAGAGGGCGTCCCCTGTTATATTTACGATGACCACCAAATGGGGACTCGTCGATTTGTGCAGGGTTCCCACAAGCTGTCCTCTTCGTTGGACTAACACGATGCTGGATCAGACTTCCCTGCACATGGTGAACAAGATCACCAAGGTTTGCGTCGAACGTTCTGTGCATCTGCCGGTTACTTCCAAGTTGGTGTCCATAATAAAATAAAATATAATTTCCAATACACGCACCACACCATCTTCTCCGTGATCAATTTTCATCACCCTCCCAAGACTCCATTTCATTGGCAGTGTGTTGTCTTCTTTTACCAAAACCACACCAAATTTGGCTAATTGCTCTTCCACTTTTTTCATCTATTATTAAATTTTAATAATGGATGAAAACAATTTAAATATTTTATACGAAAGCTCAATGAACGTATAACACAACAAAATAAACTTGAATGAGACAGAAATGTGTCTTAGTATAAAAAACAAAATTTCAGAAGTTTCGAAAATTGAAAGACTTGAATGTGATCATGAATTTATTATTAACCTTGATTTTTGATATCGTATCGATCGTAAGGGACGTAAGGATTGGATTACATCGGCGAAGGTAATAGGTACATTTTGTACACATCAGTTAACGACGAATTGTCGTGAATTAAAGACGAAAAACTATCGCGCGAAATTCTATGCACTTATCATATTGATGTGAAAAAGTGGGTAGCTACGTCCTAATATTATTGTTACAAGATTAAGCGCTTCACTTCTCGTTTCAATGCGTTTTTATTCGCGAATATCTGCAATTTGAATTCATAAACTAACGAAAAATGTTCTGATCAAATTCCTCGCTTTCCCTGTCTTTTTCAGAATCCTTAACAAACCCTTGAAGAGTAGTTTGAAGCTCCATACGTTTATCGTAGCAGGGTTCAATCTTTTTTAAACGATACTCGATTTCATTGGCTATTTGAATGTCAATTGAGTCTAAATCAATGCTGCTTAAATACTTTCGATTTCTAGTGATCACCCTGTGACTTTTAATAGTGACTTCCGCCATCTTGAACTGTACTGAATCAGATAACTCAATATATAACAAAATAATGACAAGCAATTGTTAATGGAAAATAGTAAAGGAACACACTTGACAAACGCCTCCCTTATCTGACTTAATTTATAATTCGGCTCGATTGGACCAAATGTTGGCGGGTTGCTGAATTAACTATACCATAAAACGATTTATTTAGATATCGCCTTCTTTTTATAAACTGTTGGCTAGTTAGCTTTCTTTATTTATAATCTTGCTTGTACATGCTTTCGGCGATGATCATCTGCCTTTTATGCTACTTACAAATTTTTATAGATGAGATATCCCCAAACAAAGGCCAACAGTAGCGAAATCGTGGTATAACCCGTTACAGATTTTCTCGTATCTATTAATCTGTTGTTTCGCTTAAGTAACCTTACGCCAGAATGAATTCGTTATTATAAAACAAACATAAATTCTGTATAATACAGATAATACAATACGAAAAATAATAAAAACATAATGATAGTGCAAAATATTATAATTGAGAATCCTCTCTAAAAATTTGCGAATTAAATCACTTTCCTTATAAAGTTCATAGTCTGGTTCTCTGAAGCGGCGTTCTCTCTTGCTGAGAAATTCTGCACTAGCAGGTCTGGGGTCGAAGTGGGCGGTTCCAACCCCATTAAGCGAAATCAAAAGTCGATCATTCATGGTATCTTCGTGTAGTGAAATTCTTCCTGGAGTTTTAATTTGGTTATGATATCATTCTTTCTGTTGCGGGCTTATTACCAAAAAAGAAGCCAAGAATATTTGCAGAACACCACGATCATCTTCCTATGTCTGTCAGCATATTTAATTCCTTTATCGAGCGTGTCAATATCTTGAATCATTGGCCAGCAGTCACAAACGTCACTGGCAAATTCACTGGCTTTTTCAGAACCAAATAGGTGGGCCACCAAGTGGCCGGTCTGAGGATATCATATCCCCTTCAAGAAAGTTCGCAAATGCTGAAACGACTTCAGTTCTTACAGCGGACCAGTTCGTTTCCCTGATGCGTTAGGAACATTTCTTGTAGATATCGTATCGCTGCAGATTCCGTCGATTCCGAGGCGTTTGTGTTGCTATTATTTTCAGTATTGACAAGTAATTATTGCTCCTCCCTGCCGCTAGGCCACGGACCGTCAGCAATAGCAGTCAGCTTTCTCAGTGTTGCGTCTCTGGCTGTGATGATATCGGGCAAAATTAAACCTGATTTTTGGAAAAGTTGTTGCAGCTTTTCAAAAACGTGTGATGTCAGTCATCACTCATCAGTGCTGTGAGTATTACGTATTGAGTTTCCAACCTCCAAGTTTTGAGTAATCCTTGCTTGCTTCGCTTGTAAAATGTCGACTAAGCCATAGACACCCAGACGCCACTGTCTACAAATGGCAATATCGGTAACGTTATGTCTCTCTCATATTCATATAATGCTTATTGGATCTCTTTCTAGCTCATTATAAGTCAATCCACCGATAATATTTTTCCATACCTGTATAGTATTAAATACGTAGTTGTGACACCAAAGTTTTACAAGTGCACCTCCATAACTTTTTCTTAGTTACGTAGCTGTACCAAGGCAGGTACGCTGGATAATTGGAAACGTTCGTTTCTTACACGATCATTTAATACAAAATAGCAAAAGATTATTTCTAGTCTTAATCACAACTACAGTCACATTTTCTTAACATTGCGGTGTAGAACAGTACTCACACATAAAACTGTAGGTGTACACTGTGTCCAAGATAAGGAAGACCACTACTATGGGGATTTCGGAAACGGTATGAGATAGAGTTTCGGTTAAATGGGAGAAAAGTTGCGTAATTTTGAGTTTAGTAAAATGACATTTTTAAACTGACGAAATTCCGAACCGTTCCGAAGTTATGCGATAAAAAGCGAATTTTCGGGATTTCGTTTTTGACAAATTGTTAAGGGGGGGTTCAAGAACTTTTTTCGATCCAATATTGACCCTGATTTCTATCGCGTTGAAGGCCTCCAAAGCTCTCTTACATCTGCCCAGTTTGGTGTTCTTCTTAGCCACCTTTCTTTCACCTGCACGCACCGATCTTGGTTTACGTTGGCCCATTCCACTGAAGAAATCTCTACGAATTTGTTTGACGAATTCCGAAATTTTCGAATAATGAGAGCAATTTACGAGGAAATTTAGCCTGAGGTAAAGAGTTGTGATGGAACGACAATTTTTCCTGCTAGTACGCCAAAAGTTCACTCGCCATTGGAAAATACTCGGACTTCATTTTTTGGAAAACTCGCTATGACTACTGTATTGGTCGGATTGTTGACTTTTATATCTGAAAATGACCCCAATGAACCCTCACGGCAGTTATGCCTATCGATATCGCATTGGGGTATGCTATTTCTATTGTAACTTTCAAAGAATCGCAAAATATCGCAAGAAAACACTATCTATCTCACTTTGACACATCCTAGACAGCTTGAAACATTATACTTTTTGCTAAAACTAGGCATATGAGCCGTGGCATGTTCTTAAGGTCATTTTGAGACATAAAACTCCATAATCGGAGCAAAACTATGGTCAGAGCAAGTTGTCCAGAAATGCATGCCAAAGTCCAATTTTAACATGGCTTTTATATGGGAGTGCGATTATGAAATTTTTATTACTTAGGACAATTGAACCTCTCCTTAATTTGCCTTTGATGTTAAATAAAAAAAGTACCTAAAAGAAGCTTCTACAGGTACTTTTGAACGTTCTTTAACATGCCATACAGCAAATTTGAATCCCACGTTTCGTTTTCAAGTAATCATCATCAACTTTGTTTTTTTAAATACGGTCCTGTTTTTTTATACATAATATGAGAAGCACTTTTTATTCTCCATTCAAGCATGTATCACACTTCATCGAAAAAATCTAAGTAAGAAACCTGTAATTCTCCCAATAACATTGAAACTTAATTTTATTCATAAATGGGCTTTTCCGAACTGTACGTTCTCATCAAATTAATGAAATGACACAGAATTTTAGATTTTTCATACAAATGTTATAACCAAGTAATAATTACAAACAACCAACAACACAAAAATGAACAGATCACATTTGATGAAAAGAAAATTTAAACATGAAACATACCGATCATTTAAAAAAAATTATAATAAATGCTCGAAAAGCCCTCCTTCGTTCTCCAATCGTAAATAGCATCTTCTAACTGTAGAATCCAAAGCAAAAAAAACCAGCGGGGTTAGGTATATCGGAAGAACGAGCTGGCCAGGGTGTTTCAGAATTGGTGCTTAAAACCCTTTCGGCAAACCTATTTGAAAGGTAATCCTTAATCACCCGTGAATTGTGCGCAAGTGCACCATCCTGCTGAAACCAACAATTGCGTACTACGGCTTAGGGTAAAATATCAAGAGCATCTTCCAAAGTAGAATCTAGTAAATTTAAGTAAAGTAAGTATAAAATCGCAATTAAACCATAATGTGTGATACATGCTTGAATGCAGATTAAAAAGCTCTTCTAATATTATGTACAAAGAACAGAACCGTATTTAAAAAAACAAAGTTGATGATGGTTGCTCGAAAACGAAACGTCGGATTCCAATTTGCTGTGTTAAAGAACATTAAAAAGTACCTGTAGAAGCTTCTTTTACTTTTTATTTAACATCAACGACAATGTAACAATTTGTCAAAAACGAAATCCTGAAACTTCGCTTTTTGTTGCATAACTTCGGAACGGTTCAGAATTTCGTCAGTTTAAAAATGGCATTTCACTAAACTCAAAATTGCCCAACTTTTCTCCCATTGAACCGAAACTCTATCTCTTATCGTTTCCGAAATCCCCATAGTGGCCCTCCTTATCTTGAACACAGTGTATAACAATAGGCCAGATGTAACACATAAAAATCATACATATAATAGATATTTCCATTCTCAACACAAACAATTTAGCCCATCCATAGGTACGCTGAGAAACAGCGCAAATACACTTAGGTATATGGCTCAGGAACTTAAAGCGCAATGGAGAATGAGAACTGTTCTTATAGTACCCATTGTTCTTAGAGCAATCGGAGTTATACCACAATACACCACAGTTTACATATTTCCTAGACATCACACATCACCCAGAACCACAACTCTTCAACTAATACCACTCAAACACTTAAATGCTCACTTCCCAAACTGAAACAATGTTGCAATGTATACACAACGTAACCTTACAGAAAGTGTAATTACAAGCACACAGCACGTCAATTACCTACCTCTAACAAGTATCCTGTTTCAAAAATTAGAGCTGTTGTGTAAAACCATATACTTGAATTAAGCACACCGAATATACCTAAAACCGCAGCTTAAGAAGCTCCAGCACTAAATTATGCGTTGAAATGTGAATCAATTAGTCAACCGTATCTCAAGACAGTTTTTACTAAATCAACTTCATCCCACAGTTAACCGTTTGCTTGATTCTGTACCTACCTACGTGAAAAATTCGAGAAATACATTTTTTACGGACAAAAGATAATGTTTCCATTGAACACGTCTCTGAGTTTTGGGAATGATGTGTACGCTGTTTGCAATCTAAGAAAAGATCTTTATTCCCCATAATCTTACTATAATATAGGTACTATTACATATTTCTCCTAATTCGTGCAAACTATGCCTCTGCGCTATTTCAATGTATATGAATGACCTACCTCGTTGACCGATGATTTTATAAAAAAAATAGTCACAAATTGCTGGTAATCGCGTTAGTCGATTCAATTATTGACTAAAAAATGGTTTTCATGCGATATGATAACTACCTACTAATAAGAAGATTCTACACTAAATTTGAAACTTGAAACATAGACAGTCTTGTAAATACTGACCGACCTTGTGTACCTATGCATGGAAGAAGAGTATCGGAGAAAAAGAAACATACTGAAACTTAAGTCGCATCCCATTGCCGTTTTCATGCCCACTATTTAATTATTAGGGTTTGTGTTCCGTATTTAATTAGTACCTTAAGCAGTGTACAAAATTCCTAAAGATTCCAGTTATATTAGGTACAATATAGTTCAAAGAATGACATACAAAGTACTTAAATCGTTTTATTCCATTGCGAATTTTAATATTTTAGGATCAGGAGACGATAATTTTTAGGCATACGAACTTATAGAATAGAGTGTTGCGTAGTCTTAAAGGCTCAAATATCTAAAGATTTGGATCACTTTTGCATACCTACATTCTAAACCTGTTCTGTTACAGACTCTTGTGAGTACCTATACCTAAGAAGGTTCAAATAGTGTCCACGAGTTTATTATATTTACCTTTTCACAAAGTTTTTGTTAGAATATCTCAAAAATGGACATTTTTTCCAGTTTGAATCTTGAAAATCGGCCGGTAAGGGATTTTATGTAACCTCACGCAATTAAATTGCGGCTTGCCACAGAGGTAGGTACATAATTGTAATTAAACGTCCCGTCCCTTAAATCGTCACACACACACACACCGTGTCTTGAATGAAATGCTTTACCTAAACATAAATGAGATGATGATCTAGAGTCTAGAGGAAATAAATAGGTTGCTGTCTTTCTGTATACAAATGAAGGTAATGCTGTAGAATGGGAAGGGTGGAGGTCTTTTGACATGTAATTTATTGCACGAAGTGTAAAGAACTATCGTAAAATTTGGAAATAGTTTCGTAAATTTGCAAATGGTTAACAATGGGGGGGTTGTCAATGAACGCGTTATTTAATCGCAAAAAGGAATTTTCTCGTCGATAGATTAAAAGAGGGTGGTAAATCACGCATCTAACGGCGATATTAATATAGAAAACAATTCATTGATACTCAAAAGGTTTACTGTTGGATTTACTTTTATGCCGGTATTTGAAATTTTCTCAATTATGTCGCGAAAGTGGGGCAGTGAAGTTTAAATTTCATCACTCTGCAACCCTTAGATGTAGAGTCTGTTTAGTTTCTGTGGAAGTTGGGCCACCCCAGTAATTTGATGTTAGCGTTGAAGTTAGGGTGGCAGATATCGCGAAAAGCACGTGTAGCGTGGGAACGCGTTTGTATCTTTTGGTGGTGGTGGCGGCGGCGGCGGCGGCTCCACATCATAATAGCCCTTTACTCGAAATCGCCGCCGCCGCCGTTCAGGTTGACCGCTACCGAAATCGTGGGCGTGGTGGAAGATCGCGCACTCTCAACTTGGTTGGCACGAGGAGTTCGTGGAAATACCCAATCACAAAATCTGGTCGAAACAGGCGCATCCCACAAACGCTTTACACATTTAATTCTACTTCTTGTTGTCTGCAAAATAATAAAATAAAAGTCTGAGAATCTATGATGCTGCATCTGGGAGTATCGAGCGTGCGCCTGTGACTACCAAGAGGCCATCCTAGTTCGTAAGAGCCAAGCCAATGCCGATACATCAACAGAAGCAGACATCGTCTCCTTCAATCTCTCCTTCCAAGGTATATCCATATTAAGAAGAATACAACTAGGTACCTACTTTACAAAAAAAAAAGCAGTTTATATCCTTGTCTACCTTAGCCTTCCTTCATATTTTTGTGTTGATGCTTGCAGAAGGCTTAATAATTAACAACCGTCTACTTTTTAAATCTAAAATTTAATGCTTTTAAGCTACAAATAATTAATTCCAACTTGAAAACGTAATTATAAATTGAAATTTATTACACACTTTTTCGCTGGGCGTAAATTATTAAAAATGTTTACGATAGATAGTTTCCTTCTTTCATCCCTAACAAGTATAACACGACAATACATGTTATTGCAAACCAATAAAAAACTTGCATCGTAACTTCCAGTTCGCCTAATAAATGCAACTACTATTTTCATCCCTTCTTACAGAATACGTTACGGAAAACTTTCAATACTCCATTTGTGTCTTGGAATCGATTTGTTTTTGTTATTAGAAAGGTTTAGGTATGTACTTCTTATTTTATTTACTGTAGATACAAGAATTTATTAGAAACTCTCTTAAATCGTAAAAATCTTTTACCTTTCGGCATAGACTTCTTTGATCAGTTTTACTTTGCCACCCCTATTTGGAATTGGGAAGACTGAATTAAATAATCGTTTCATCATTATTAATTAATAATTATAATAGTTTGAGTAATCCAGCAAAATAGCAAATATTTCCAACTGAGGATTTGTAGATCCTAAAGGATTTCATTTTTCTAATACGAACAAACGTAAGTCATCTGATGTATCAAACCAACAGCACTTTAACGTAAAATTTATTAATGAGCTTCTATCTGTTCGTATTCGTGTACTATAATTCCATAGAGTGAGTAAGGTGGAGTAACAGATAAAATATTACAGCCAGAAGATACCGTTACCTCAAAAATTGGGGTTAAGTAGTTATATGAGATGTAACTTTAACCGACAAACTAAATTATAAAATCAAAACGTTGATTTTGCCATCTCAATGATTCGTTTATGCCCTTCGCCGATATCTTGACTTCTTTTCAAATTCTTCCCATGTCATCCGATAGTCCAAAGCGAGGTCCAAAGTAGAACCAGAATTTGAAACCATCACCGCAAGAAGTGAACCATTTCGAATTTATAGATCTGGAAGGGAACCAAAATAATTTTTTCGGTTTTCAAATAACTCTGATAAATCACTGAAGGTTTCGCGGTAAACTACTAAAGGTGATTTTTCTGTCTTCCATCGAGCTTGACACGGTCTATAATTCAGTTTTTGCTAAACTGGCCAAACTCAATTTGAAGTCTAAGAGCTTTTGCCTAAAATTGTGCGACACTACAAAATTCCGGAATAGTATTTGTATTTGTGGTTTTTACGTTCATAGGTTTTATCAAAATAAGCCCAGTGTCTCTATGGTGATGTATTTTCTTTTAGGAGCAAGAATAGGTACTTCTCGGACCAATAATTATAGATAGTTGCTTTTAGGTTTTATTTCTCATCTCTCAATGACTGATAATAATTGGAACGATCATTTATAGTATAAATACTAGATTATGTGCCTTTCCGTCTGTCCTTTGCATGTGAATGATGTTATTAGCGTCTCATATATAATAGAGCTCTTTGGTGAATTCATATCTTCCTCCTTTTTTGACTTGAGTAGGTAGATACTAAATGTCAGGTTTTTTCCAAATAACTTTTCTTAGAATAGTAGCATTTAGAAGATTTTTTCCTGTGTTACAAGTGAACGCCAGAAAGTAATCCTATTGGATAACCACATCATTTTGGAAATACAGGTAGTACACAGAAATTAATAATTTGCTTCTGATGAAAAAATGCAAGTAAACAATAGTTTGTCATTAGCAGATTCTCACTAAACTTTTTTTAGAAACATAAAAACGTTTTATACATGAAATCGTCCACATCTCTTGGTTATTAGAATTTTCTGGAATACCTAAGTATACGATTTGATCATTACTTGCTTTTTCTTCCGTTACATCCCTTTCTCAAATTTTCCTAACCTTACGAAATGAAATGCGTTATAGGTATATAAAGTAACACGTTTTACATATAACCCAGCCTATTACTATTACCTAATAGTTGGATGCAATTCTCTGTTGGTTTATTAAGGTGAGGGGTCCATCGTAATATCGATAATACAGGGTTTCGTCTCTCTTAGTTTTTATAAATAATCCCCGCATTAACTAGATGTTACTAACCACTCTATAAAATCTAATTATGAGTGAATTTCACCAATTAACATTTCGTAACACGTCCAAGGGTAATTTTGACAATTTTTTCTCTTGAAATCTGTAGACAATCTTGTTTTCACGTATTGGCAGGTGGAACCCTCAGAAAATCGATACTTTCTCGCATTCTAATTTGGGGGTAATTTCGTAATCAATTATTGTGCGTGAAATTTGAATGAATAGATAAATTAAAATTGTAAATATTTTTATATGAAATTTGTATAAGGATTTGTACCTATAAACTATTGATGTAAATAGGGTACGAAACAAGTTTTACAAAGAATAGGCTTCAACGTCTTGGAGTATAATTAGCACCCCGAACCGAAGCCGTAATTGCTTGCAACCCCCATCGAATACTTACCATGAATGTAAATCGTTCTTCCGATCTTTTCATTGCTTTTTTCCTTTAATTTATGTTTCTCCACCGTAATCCGTTTGAAGTGTGCGGTTACTCTGAATAATAGTAAATGATGTGAATATTTTAGTTTATTTTCGAAATACATTTCTCTGCGTTTGACATTATTATCATATTTATGTGAAGATGAGGTGCCAACTACGTATTCAAATCACGTGAACAATATTTTTAAAAGAAAGCATCATTTTTATGTAAAAGATGCTGTAATCATACCATCATCCCCTAATTTAGATTTTCCCCCTTGCTTGTATAGGGTCAGAATGTTATGTACGCCAAGCAAGCAAGCAAGCCACGCGTCATAGTGTCATACGTATAGAGATAGAGATTTCTTAATACGTACTATTACCATAATGCATCAAATCTGATGCTATCTACGCATAATAGTGTCATCGGCATTAGTGGAGGCGATAGATCAAATTGAAGGGAAAATCAAGTATAATTAAGATAGAAACTTGCTGACCTATATTAAAAGCTACAATATAAACCTCAACTGACCGGAAAACCCCTAACGTCGCCAAAATATACTTATACTCAACAAAAAACTTAATTTCGCTTATTTTTCCCCCGAAAGTTATGAAACTCAAAAGGCAATTTAATTTGAATCGTATTTTTATTTCGATTCCAAAACTTTGCATTTTAGATAGTCATTGGGATAATCACCTTTAAGACGACTCTTTGACGACTCATTTTAAGCAAAGGTCTATTTCAGTATTCATTGAATTGGGTAAATGAGGAAATATACATTAAACGTGCTAAAATATACCATTTGAGCTTTTCTTCATAATGTTTTTCTCCTTTACTTTTCAATTACGTAATTAATGTAACCATATCGATTCATATCATCCTACACCTACACATTTTTCGCTTTCTTACGATTGGTTCTCCTTTTCTAAAGAATTTTCCCCAGACAATTCTGTCGTCTCATCTTTCATCAATATTGTAATTGTTTATTTGCCATCTAGACTTTTTTATAATTACTCATTCTCCAATTTTTATTCCTTTTTAATCCTACACACTCAAATTTCTTTTAATTTCATTTACTTTAATACGTACATATTGCACCATTCGTTCTGATTTTTAGTTACCCCTTTTACATTCTTTCACGTCGGTATTTTCTTTTTTGTCTGTATTTTTTCCGTGACGAGTTTGAAGCTTGTTAAACGCGCTTACAATCTGTTTCAATCCAAAGGGTGCAATAATTCTGTTATGGTTGCATGTATCATGTACTCAAAGGTCATAGTTCATAATCTGTTCATTTTTTCAAGCAAAAAATCATCATTAAGAACCAAATCTGTGGAGGACAATGGACGTAATTCAAAACCTTACTAAGCTGTAGCAGATTGTCTACCAACAACACACCTTTCCGTAGTTTTTCTTTGCATTTCTTGGGACAATCTGTGAATAAGAAGCACATAGTAATTTCCACAGTCATGGTTTGACATTTGGTAAAAATCAATCAACAAGATTCTGTTTCCTTTCCAAAGGTCATAATCTATTCTTTCGACTGAAGTTTTTGTTCCGGAAAATAGTGATACGACCACGTTTCATCCCGAGCGAAGACATTTTCAAAAACTGCTCTGGAAACGGACTAAAAATTGTTTATAAATAAATGTTTAAGCGTGTTTTTTGTTTTCGGCTGAAAGTATTCAACGAACTTGCTGTGTCGTGCTCCAGGATTATCGAAACGCTGGTAGAATGTGCGCAACTTGCTCAATTGTTAAAGCGATGGTCAGAAACCAGAACTTCCTCTACTTTTTCCACCACGTTGCGATAGTTTTTGCTGTTTATCCTTGATTCAGTTCAAAATGTCAGAATCAGTCTATATATATTTATTTGCAACACAAGCTACGAAAGTGTACTTTTCCTTGCGATCACCTGAAAGGTCTTTCGTAGCGTGTTATTTTTCATTTTCCCCATATTTTTAAATTTCAAACATAAAACTTTTATTTATTTTGTCATGTCTCTTCACTTACAAAAGATGATTGATCGTAACTACAAACAAATTCTCCCTAAAACTCAACGAAATCTTCTACATTCAGTTCTCCACTCTCTGTAACACTTCCCCTACCTCTCCGTCTTTCTCCCTCAATTCGTCGCACTCTCGTAGCATGTGTTCCACTTCTGTTTTTTTTCCTGTATTATCCTTTTCTCATTTCTTCCTTTATCGTAATCTTCTATATTCTTTCCTCCCCTCCATGTATTTTTCACCGCTTGTTTTCCGCTTTTTCCATTCTCTTAGTAGCCTCTTTATCTTCTTCTTCCCCTCATTGCATTCGGCTTATAATGAAAAGTAAAGTAAAAAGTTGTATAGATGGGTTCGTGCAGACGTCACTCTTGTAACAATATATTAAAAATAGAGATATTATTTAGTGCATCCTAGGAATTGACATTCTCACCCTAAGAATTATTATTTTTACCCAAAGAATTATTTTTTCTACCTTAACTTTTTAATTATTTTGGTCCCAAGATTTTTTTTCCCAAGAATTATTATATTAGCCCCCAAAATTATTAATTTAGCCCACATAATTATCCTTTTGGCCCCAAGATTTTATTCATTTTACCCAAAGGGTTTATTCATTTCACCCCAAGATTTTATTTATTTTACCCCAAGATTTTATTTATTTTACCCCAAGATTTTATTTATTTACTTATTTTATAGAAGTATTTGAAGCTTAAAAAAATGCCACCCTAAACGTATATTGCCACTCAGGCGCTTAGGTTAGAGGTAGGTTTAGTATTTTTTTTCAATTGATACAAAAACGGGAATATTATACTAAACAGTATTTGAAACTCAAAAAAAATTACAATGGCTACATAGAAGCTCATACCTACAAACTCCTTGCGTACTTTATTTAGTAAGTCTCTAAAACCTTAAAGCTTAAGGCTGGTGTGAAAATGGAAATCTTAGGTAAAAATGTCAAAACCTTGGGGTAAAATTAGTCAAATCTTGAGGTAAAATGAATAAAGTCATGGGGTAAAATGAATAAAATCTTAGGGCTAAAGGAATGATTCTGTGGGTTAAAATAATAATTTTGGGGGCTAATATAACAATTATTGGGATCAGAAATCTTGAGACCAAAATAATTAAAAAACTGGGGTCGAAAAAATAATTCTTGGGGTAAAAATAATAATTCTTGGGCTTAGAGGAACAATTCTTGGGCCCGCGAAAATTACCACCGTTAAAAAGGCGCCTTCATGCTAATGTCAGTTTTTCAGCAATGAACAATTTTTACTTAGTCCAATTTTGTAATACGGTGAAATGAATAGCACAAACTGCAAGAGTTGCTTGCGATAGTGTATTGCCCAAAAAGGACCGATAGGAAATTTTGCAATTAGTGGAAAGTAACAGAAGCAGGAAATGATAAGTGATGCTTGCTTATTTTTATGAAAAATCAAGTGAATTATCTCCGTCTACTTTGTGATCGTAATACTCAAAGTTAAAATCAACGATTTCAATTCACCCAAATGAAGATATTTCTAAGTTCGACAGATGGAAAGCGTTTATTACGATAAAACGATGGATATCAACTACGAAAGTCCCAAGTGTTTACAAAAGATGAAATTTCGAAGTTTTTGTTAGAAGCTTCCGATGAGATGTATTTAATGAAGAAAGTTGTGGTGGTAATTTTTGGACTAACATAATAAATTGTATTGAAATACATGAAACTCAGACCGAAGAAAGCTGGAGTTTTTTTATCGGTATGAACCAGGAAAGGGTAGTTAGAAACCATACCATTTCTAACATTCCTTATCAAATTACTAATTTTTTCAAATTGGAAGCCCCAAATCAGTACACCTTCCTTGCAAATGCACCGGTAGTGGACATTTTAGATATGAAAGGGAAGAAAGGGACAGATATAGGGGATGGGAGAGAAAATATTCGACAGGGACGTGAGGAGGAGAGGTTGGTTATATGAAAAGCTAGTGAAAAGTGTCATGTTGTATGGTGCGGAGTTATGGGGTTGGAGGGAGTGGGAGGTGTTCGAAAGAGTACAGGAGAGATATTGGAGAGATGGGTAATGGGATTGGAGAGGGAGAACCTTGGTTATACAGGGTGAATGAGACCACCCGTATCAGTCTTTTATTTAAAGAACGGTGAGTCGTAGAGAGGTGGGGTAAAAAAAGTGATTATAAAAGCGATAATAAAGAATCGAATGGTGATATCATTATTTCTCGGACAAGTCAGCATTCCTCCAGAAAGCCCCCAACTCCAAAATTTTTAATGGCACCATAAGTCCAAAAAGGTATTTTTTGAAAGATTGTTAAAAAAGAAGAAAGTTTTATAGGAAAAATTATTTTATTACTGCCACCCCTTTTAAGTTATATTCGACTAAAGTTGTTAAATTTGAAATTCATTGTTAACAAGAAACATTGAAAAGTCGACTTTTAAAATCTAGTTACCAATGTTACATGTGTTCAAAATATCTTCCCTTTACTGCTAAGCACTGTTGAGCTCTTCTAGGTACACTATCAGTGGCTCTAATAAGTACTTCTTGAAAGGGAAGAACACATGTAACATTGGTAACTAGATTTTAAAAGTCGACTTTTCAATGTTTCTTGTTCAATGAATTTCAAATTTAAGAACTTTAGTCGAATATAACTTAAAAGGGGTGGCAGTAATAAATTAATTTTTCCTATAAAACTTTCTTCTTTTTTTTAACAATCTTTCAAAAAATACCTTTTTGGACTTATAGTGCCATTTAAAATTTTGGAGTTGGGGGCCTTCTGGAGGAATGCTGACTTGTCCGAGAAATAATGATATCACCATTCGATTCTTTATTATCGCTTTTATAATCCCTTTTTTTACCCCACCTCTCTACGACTCACCGTTCTTTAAATAAAAGACTGATACGGGTGGTCTCATTCACCCTTATAGTGATGGAAGAGGTGAAGGGTGAAAAAATGAGAGTACAGGCAGGGAAAATGACGATGAGGTACGAGGAGGGCCTGGAGAGGGGTGTCACTTAATTTTTCCTCCTTTCTTCTGTTGTTCCCATATTTTTGATTTATCTTTTGTTTAGCATCGCCCCATACTCTATAGTTTCCTTCCACATTTTTGGATCTCCCTGTAGATCATTATCTTCTTCTGTAATGATCCCTAAATCTTCTCGCAGATCTCTATTATGTGCGCGAAATGCATTTACATTGACGCCATAATCTCCACAATTAAAATGCGATAGTGTTTTCGCACATAACTATTTTTTATTTCGTATTCACCCTTCGTCCATCCACATATACGGATTTAGGTACGCGCCCAGCTCTTCAGTCGAAACATTGGATCTAAGTGTAGTGTCATTATTTCTTCACCACATCCACTGGATCAATTTTGATCGACAGCAGTTCAACACTTTTAAACAGTTCTGCTGTGTCCAAGACCAATAAGATTACTATACTTTTCATTGGATTTACAAAAGTTTGATATTCTGAAACAGGAATGAATGATATAATTATCGTATCGTCCCCATATTGATGTAATTTACAATGTTTGTCTTGTAAGAAATGTAGATCCGCTATTATGGAACTCTTGCACTGTTCCTAAACCTGATATTGACAATTTGCTGGTTTCTAGTTTTTATTAAAGGAGTTTTTGGGAAGGGTAAGATATTTATTAATAACTTGTGGTGAACTGTATCCAAAACATAAATCTTACAGGTTTAGTGGGACCATCGAAACAAAGAAGTAATGGTGGTTAACGACGTAGTGTAAATATAATCGGAAAGAAATGAGGGAAATTTATTAGGTACAGTTTTGTTTGGCTAACTAGATCAGGCGCTCCTTTGACGACAATTGAATTTTTATGTAGCTAATGGACACTTTTCATTTAATAAACAGAACATTCCCCAATATCATTTCCGTCGCTTTTACGTAAAAAGTTAATCCTGAAAAACATTTCTCAGTCGCATGATTATAATTCGAATGTCTGTTCGTATGAATCTCGGTATCGTGTAACTTGGAACCCTTGAAAAACTGAAAAAAATGGGTACTTGCGCATTGTTTTCATTTTTGGCATGTTATTTCCCTTGGAATGGAATTCCTTTTTTAATATTTAAGAACTTTATAAGAATGGTAAAGTTAAAAAAAGCAAATAGGGGGATCGTTACCCTCTTATGAATTACGACATTGTATTAATATTTTATAAATGATCCTAAACGATAACCACACAATATTCTTTGCTTAAAAATTGAATTGATTCACTGAAATGAAAAATACTGTCATCACGAGGGTGTTAACGGTGCATTCGTATATATCCCTGTAAATGGGTATTATTATTTAACATCTTACCTTTATTTCAAAGACGTTTGATATAAATTGTCAGATTTCTATTTGAGTACAAATAAATAAGAACCATGTAAGTTTTCGTATTGTTAATACAGATTTATAAAAGGTATATATAAATGCCATTATTCAATAATAATAATAACAAGAGTGTCGAAACGCGTCGGGTTACATTTAAAATAAAAAATTAGTGGAATTACTTATATTTATTATTACAAATTGTTCAAGAATTTATTAGTGAAATATAAAAGCCCAACGTGCAAATCGTGCAAAGCCTTCCGAAGTTACAAATCTCACTGAAAACAATTTATTAATTAAAGTGATTCAAAGGGTTAGATCTCTTTTAAATTAAAAAGGATACGTCAACTCGTATTATTAAACTGGACCTTATTCTGTAGATGTCTACAAAGTAGCTTAATATTTTATTTTATTTCTTACCCTTTTCATCAATGGAATTTCATTCAGTAATCGCAACTAATTTAGCTCTGATTTGGGTTGTTATTCATGAAAAAATGAATGTTGGAATGGCATACAATTCACGTGAGGTTATGAATCAAATGGACCAAGGAGAATTAGCTTCTGTTTCCATTCCCACTGATGACCTTTTACGGGGTGCTGGAATATTTTCAAAATTTAATAAATGATAAACCTTTTCCTAATTACAATTTGTATATATTCAAAATGGAACTAAATCGACCTATTTATAACGCAAATTATTTATGACAGTACGTGACTTATAATAGAGTAATCAACAAAAAGAACACTTAGTATGCCAAAAAGTCGTGGCCGTATCTTTCCCAGTCAGTGACACGTGTTCTTCGTTGGTGCAGGTTCTCCTTTGACAAGGCAATTCCTTTGCCTTTCTTGCTGCTTTGGCGGTGGAGTTTCTGTATCCAGTCCTCCGAGGTCCTCTTCTATACGCTACTGGGTACTTACCTTCGCTGTTATGATTGAGGTTCCTTGTTAACCAAACTTACAATATTCTGGTCACGCTTTGGCATCTCCCTCCAATAGTTTCAACACACAGTTGTTTCAATTGGCTAATTATTCGTTACCTGTATTCAATCGAGCTTTTTCAGTCGTTGGTATAACATTTTCATTTAAAATTTCGGAGAAAAGTGATAAACCACCTGAATTGTTCAAGTAACGCCCCCTAGCGTGAATTGCATTAATTCATTTTATTAAATGAATGGTTATTGCGTTGTTTTCTTAATCGAGACTTATTTTACCAAATTATAGTGCCGTTAATCGCTAGGTTTTACCCCCTCTCCTCCACCTCTTATCTTATTTCGTACAGTAAAAAGTGTTAAACCAAAAAATGTAGAATTTTAATAGCATTATTGTGGTAGTATTTCTTTGGCAACTTATTTGGACATTGCCTTCCTTTACGTGACCCTTGCAATTATACTCCCACTAGCGTTAGAATTATTTCCAGAAATTTCTCATGGCTACTCTCTAAAAAAGAATTTTTGAAAGGGTGTATGACCATTACTTCCTGAGATACGGTACCTCGCCGGCCTTAGTGAGCCACCCTGTATGTCCAATGTAAAAGAATACATTATTGAGCCACTATTTTGAAAAGTTAAAGATTCCTGCAGAATGCGATATTTGCTTATGTGGAGCTTAAGGATTAAGAATTCCAGGATTACAAAATGCAGAGGTAACTATAGATATTTCTTGCTAATGGTACAGCATTGATTTTACTCTGATTACGTCATCTCGTTGGAGGTTTCTTCTATCATTCTCATTATTTGTTGAACACACCAAGTTTCGATATCCTTACACACGATATCCCAAGGAAAATATATGTACTCCCGTAAAACGTGTCAAAATAAACGTTTTGACAAAAATTCAAAACCACCCCTCGAGTTTTATATCAAAGGAGACTCATTTTTATGCAAAAACCATTTTTGCAACTTTAACCCTGTGTGGCGGGTAGCAACCCACCCAAATTTTGAAACAGGACGTGGAATTAAATGGCTCTTTGAAGAGATTTTCATTACTTATGTTAATAAAGGCACAAAATGTTTAAACTATCCTCAAAACCTTTTGGTTAAAAATTAAAAAAATATAAAAAAAGTAGTGCACTGAAATCAGAAAAGAAAGACCTTTCAAATGACGTATCACTTGCCCCATCATCCCTATTTAAATTTTAGGGGTTGTTCTCACAGCGCTAAGGGATGAAATTACTTCAAGTTGAAATTCTTAGCAAAAGTTGTCCGCCTTGATGTAAAAATTGACGTGTTTTTGCGTTTCTCAAAATTTTCTCGAGCCAGAAACTCGTCTGTTACCTTTTCGTTGGCCCACCCTGTATGTCATCATCGGGGAGTACAGAATAGGTGAAAATAATAAAAATATTGCGGTCAGTTTATTTAATTTCACAGTAGCTGTAGGGGAGACTTGCCCAGTACCGAACAAAGCGTGTTTCCAAAAAACTCTGCTAGGTGGCAGGCAGATAAACTATTGTCATGCAAGCTCTTTATTACTCAAAACCACTGTACGGTTCTCAGTTAATTCCCACCAGTGTTGTCTGAACAGTGAGTGAGAAATGATTTTTTGTCACATTGGCGCCTTCCCATACTAAATTTTCACCTTCTGGTCTGCCATACTTGGTGAGCAGAATGGCTTTAATTATTTTATGTGTTAATCCTACTTACATTATCAATAGATTAATACGTTAGTTTAGTATGATGAATTTAAATACTCATCCCCCCACATTTTCGCAGTATCGGGCAGACATCAACACTATTGTGTTTTAACGTACTAAAACTTTTTTTTATTTCTTCTGGCTCCTGCGGTGGACCTCAAAACTCCAAGTCTTCCTTATTTCAAATTGTGACGAATAAAATATCTCCCGTAACAGATGAGGCTAGAAAGAAAATTGTTCAAAGGAAGAGGAGAAGTGAAAAAAGTGAAATTTTGACTGGAACCCCATAATAAAAATTTGTTAGAGGAAAAGTTATAGGAATCTCAAGACAAGATTAAAAAAGCAGCCGAAAGGAAAGAAAGATGCAGTTAACTAGAGAAAAACATGCCAAACAGCTTAAGCATATAAACCTAAGCAAACGAAAAAAGAACCATGTAAATAGAAACCTTTTCGGGTCAACGGTTACACAGAAAAAAACCCAGTCAAAAAACCGGCGAAAAAGAAGCTACAGAGTACATCATCTGCACCTGCAGAGAAACAACTAATGCAGATTGGGTTCAGTGCACTTCATGCAAGGGTTGGGCGCATATGACTTTTTTCACAGCCATTTTTGAGAACTTTTTCATGTGTTTGTTTGATGTCTTAAACTACTATCTTATGCATAATCGTTTTTTTTTGTGATAAATGAACGTTTGTACTTTCCAATTAGTACACTGTTATTCCTTACATGTGTTTAAAAAAAAGTTACTTCCAAAAAACCTAAGGTGTCTGGTGCTGGGCAAGTCTCCCCTAGTCTTGGAAGAGTTAACAGCAGTCATAAGGTCGTAAACTTACCTTACTAGATCATTTTCAGAAAAAACACCGCTTCGATTCTAATTGATAGTAAATTTAATTCTTCTTTTACCAAATTGTATTGGCGGTATCGGTGCAAGAAGGCCTATGGTAATTCGTGAAATATACACGCAAGCATTTTCATTTAGCATCATGTGTTGTTTAAAACACAATAACCGGCGATGAATCTGTTCTACCCCTATTAGACTTTCACATTATCAACCTTTCATCTTTTGCAGGCAACACTGAAATTTTGAATTTTTATACGATTTCATTTCCATTTTTTTCTATTTGTAATTACTTTCATTTAGTAATTCAAAAAACTACTAAAAAATATAATATCAAAAAAATTATTACTTGTTCAGAATATTCGAAAAAGTTGTAATCAATAAAATTCTATTGAATTGCGAATGCTTAATGATTAAATGTAGGTCATGTAACTCGTTAATAAAATTAAACTTTGTTCCCCCATCAAAAGTGTTATTTCCGAACTGCGTTATCTACTTAATTTCGCTGACGATCAAAACGGTCGAAACAAACTTGCATAGTCCTTTACCGGAAATATTATTTGTAAACAGCAACCCTCCCTTATTTGAGACATCGGGCATCGATTAATACTGCAAACAGTACACGAGCGTTCTACAGTTTCGGATGTGCAGAAGTGCATTTGTAAGTTGTCTTTTTCTTGACAGATTGCCATCTCTCTTACTCTGTATTCAATATAGGGGGGTCGTGATTAGCAAAAGTCGCGTAGTTACAAATAAATATGTATGTATTTAATATATAATTCAGGAGAAAACGAACAAGTAGACGTACGGTGTTCGCCTCGGGCTCCTATGTTCCTTTTACCCTTCATACCTGATCAATACGCACAGCTTTCTAATGTTATTAGGGAAGCTAACAAATAGATTGATTCCTACTTGAACGAAACAAGAATTGTAGGGGTTTAATAATGTATGTCATTGACTATAAAGCTTGATCGATTATATAAGCTCCCTTAATTTTATAAAGTTAATCTTGTGGTCATGCACCGACAAGAAATATCCCCCTCCCCCACGCAAACTTTTACGATTTTGCATGTTATGAAAAATGTAGGTGGCCGTTAGAATATTATTATGGAAAAGTGTAACACGCAGGGTAGTTGAACATCGTGTGGAGTAACGGTGTGTGGAAGATAACTCGGACGTATTATCCAGATTATCCTCTAAACGGAATAAATGACCACAGGGGACGCGACTGTGTCTGCACCTTATCTGCTTCCTTTAAATGTTTTATATACAGGATTTGTTTTGTATACTGATTAAGTTTTCTAGAGATGTTTCGTATGTAAATTAAGACTGGTAACCGATAACGTACTTGTTTGTTAAGTATTCCTTTTATTGTAATAAAATGCGCGAGAATATTATCTGACAGTTGCTATAATATCCAAGAGGTCCCGGTCGTAAAAAGAAGACATCGGGCTAAGGATTGTAAATGCCTTCGAGGGAGTTTATCCTAAATGGACGAGTGTCCGGAGACCGATAAAATCGAGCTAGGTGTTCTTGCCTGTTGGGATTCCGCAGCTTGTGCGTGTTTTTAGGCACCCATAAAGCTGTTTCAGATTTAGCAGAGTTTGCCTGTTTCAAAAGGGAGAATAATTGGCGTTCTATAAATCTCATCGCTATTGGTTTTTTGCAGGATGATGGCATCATGGATCACGACGTAGACGGAGATGTTGCTATCAACCTTTCAACCTCGCAACGGCCCTCGGCGGCCACCACACCCAACGGAAGCGTGGAACCTGAAGACGTCGAACTTGTAAGTATCTTTTAAATGTAATTTAACAAACTTTTGTGTTCGTTTCCTTAATCTACGACTGCATCTTTCTAGCTGGAAGGTAGTAAAATCTAAGTGCGATTGTTACTATGGTGCATAGCTATGTACGGGAAAGAAGCGAGGGAGGATGAAAGATTACACATCCTCGCAAAGCTCTGTATAAGTAAATATTAAAAATCGTACAGATTGAGTTTTAGAATGAGATAGATGGGAGGGTGTTTTATCGGGGCGCTGTCCTTTCTAATCAAGACCTGCGGGTTGTCCCCGCGGCCCCGGCATCGCGCTTAATGCGCTCGGATTTTTCATCTTAATTGAAAGAGTTCGGGCCCAGATGTCTCCAGTATAAAGTGAGACACTCCGTGTTTAGATGCGGTGTATGATTGCGGCAGACGCGGGAGGCAGCACTTTTCCGACTTTCTTCTTAGTATAATTTAAGCGAGAGCTTTTCACTTGATAGATGTGTTCGATAAAGTTTTTCACAGTTCGAAATTAAGATATTTGCGCCGTATAATTAGAAATGAAGCTAATTTTGCATTCTTTGTTTTCCGTTCGTACTTTAATTAAGGACTTTAACAAATGCCAGGTGCCTTCTGTTCATTTCGCACCTCCGCTTTTTAATGTCGAAATTAAAAAGCGGTTTTAAATATAATTTAACGCGAATTCCGTGAACTTCCTTTGCTAGTTAAACGTTGCCTGGTTTAAACAACATTTCGCTGACGCTAAAATTATAAAAATTAATGATGTCCACCAGAGAACTTACATTCTTAATTTTATCCATAAGCTTAACCGAATAATATTAGGTACATTTGATAATCAATTATTTTCATTACAAAATTTAAATTACTTTAACAAACCGTAGAAATTTACTAAAAACTTTCTGCTTAAAATATACCTATACGAGTTAGTCACAATGTATTTAGGGTGCACCTAATAAATATAGGGCAACTTTCGGTTATAGTATGGGAATCAGTCTGAAACTGCTTGAACTACATTTAGCAAAAGTTAGATCTCTGGTATGTAATTTGTGGGACGCACATAGGGTAAAGCGAGGAGAAATAATCACATCTTATAAAAATATCTAAACGTTTATTGCTAATAGCAAAATGTGGCTAACAATAAATTGGATTCTAAATAACGTAAATATAACCAAAATATTTTTCAAAACTTATTAAATTGCAGGATTAGTTTTTAAGAATCCTTGTAGGTACATGAGGGAGTTTCCTACAAATAAGTTCACATAAGTGTGGATATTTGGTGCAGCGTCTACGGATTTTGTTCAATCTTCTTTGCTCTGGCTTCTTTGCAGCCAACACATTGATCTTCCCTCATGTTCAAAGGAATCGTTTAAAACATGTTCACCTGTCTCCCAACCCCAATGATCAGGCCTGGGAAAAATATGCACTAACGTTACAAATTACAAGATTTAAGAAATGTATTTGAAATATAAAATACGAGATACTTTTATATTATTTTTAAAAATACAAAATACAAATACAATAATACAATATTTGAAATACAAAAATACGGGTTGTTTTTTTTTGGGAGATTAATCAGACGTTTCTGGGGAAGTTTTATAGGTAGGTTCTTGAAAATGTGTACTTAGAATTTATTCTGAATGCCGAATAGATGTAAAATATTTTCAAAATGGCAGCACTTCCGGAAATACCGAAAATAGTTAGTAACTTCGTTATTTTAAACGACAACCTCTATTTTTTAATGCATTTTTGGATTCTACTTACCATTATTTGAAAACCGTTACTTTCCCAAGCGCGTAGCCGTAGTGGAAGAACCTATGGAGCTCCAAATTTAAGAAAATTCAAAGACTAAGAACTCAGTTTCTTTTAATGAAATGACGCAACACGTAACTTAACTTTTTTCTTTTTTTTAAGTGCACCAAAAGAAAGCCCTATTCTTCTTCTAGGTATGCGCTGGTGAAAACTCGGTTGGTAGGTATAACTAAAACGGTTTTCAAGTAATGGATTCTCAAAGTACCGTCTGCATCCGCTATTTCTTTAAAAAAATTCTGGAAAGTTGCCACGAGACTTCCCTCGTATTAACACTTTTTCAAAAAATAAACATAGGACAATATTGCTGAATTCAGAAAAAAAATTTTTTTTTCATATTTTGAATCTACGTATTCAGAAACGCAAAGATATGTAAAAATTTGCATAGGTCAATTTTTTTTGGAACACTAATACAATACTTCCCTTTTACTTCGTACTCGGGAAGTAAACAGGAAAAATGTCTTAAAAACCATAAATTGTAGATATTGATATGTGGGTATAAAAAGAAACTGAAATTTCACGTAGAATCCAAATATGATAGGGGTTGCAAACTTTCAAAAACCTACTTATAAAACTTTCCCAAAAAAGTCTAATTAAAGCTTCCAAAAAAACACCCTGTATACCTATTACTAATCAGTTTCAAAAAAGCAAGATCGGTCAGTTTAAAAGCTTATACTCCAATTGACATGAAACTTGGGGGGTATATTTTCTGTACATGTGTAGTAACACTCAAAAAGTAAAATCTGTAAAAATAACTGATTTGGGTGATAAGCAAAATTTAAAAACCGATAGATATTTATTTTGTTCAATTTGCACCGTTTTATATAAGTAGAGCTTACAATACCGGAATTCCGGGATTTCGAAAACCGGGATCCCGTACAAAATTGATGCAGTATTTAAAACCAGTATTCATACGTAAATACCGGTATTTCGCTATTAATTTAATTTTATTTTAGTAGAAAATATTTTGGATTAATGATATTTAGAACTAGTGCAAAATATTGTATGTATACAGGGTGGGCCAATAGTGTGTGGATGGAAGACTGTGGATTTATTAACGAACAAGTTTTTTTAAATTTTTTTAATGGAAGCCCCTGTTCCTATATTCCTTGCTCAATTCTAGTGCAACTTTATGTGTCACACATAGTACTTAAAACGAATCGTTTGGCCATATGTGTACAAAAAATTGAATATCGCAGGGATCACAAAGCTTAGAAGGCCGCGACGATGCGATGTTACTAAAACATGAAATGTGCTATCGTAAACCGGACGGTCAAATCCGAAATCTTCTTGTGTTCGGAGAAATTACTAGGTACATCAATTGACAAAATTTCTATAAACGGTACTTGATTTTTCAAATGGAACTGCCAATTTTTCTTTACTACGTTTTAATTTTTGAACTAAGAATTTACAAAATTATAATTGCGAGTTCATTATTTCAAATTTGAATTTTGAATTTAATTTAAACTTTTTAACTTTAAGTAGCAGTAATATTTTGCGTTTCGAATTTTGAAATTTGAATTTTCCGATTATAACTTAGGATTCATTAGCATTAATATTTTAAGTTTCAATTTTTTATTGCAAATTTCTATTTTGAATACGAAATTTTTGAATTTTATGTGGATTTGTTTAATTTACATTTTATATTTACATCTTCGAATTCGAATAACTTGAATACTTTGAATTTGGAATTTTGAACTTTGAATTTCTAAGCTATTCGTTTTTTCTTTTTCTTTTATAGTTTCAGTAGTAAAAAAAAGCCAATACCGGTATTAATACCGGGATCCCGGGATTCACTTTATTGAATACCGAAAACCGGTATTCAAAATGTCTTCCGGTATTGTAAGCCCTAGATGTGGCAATATCCACGTATGTATTATATGTATTGATCCACGGTCCTTTTGTCTGCATTTACCCTAAGACTTATATGCTTGTATATCTCTTAACTTATCTACGGTACGATGAGATACTGTGGAGAAAAGATTATAGAACCTAGCAGCGCCGTAATTTCCAGTGTTCCGCGTTACCGCGTGCCTTACCCCACGCGATTCTTTCTGCGCTTTTGGTTGTCGTGCCCCGTCACGATTCGATGCAAAAAAACTTTCCGATTTTTGCCTTTGGAGCAGTTATTCGCATGTTAAAAAACGGCGTTCGACATTCTTTGGATTGAGTTCATAGGGAACCCAATTTCCTTGTTTTTGCACCATATCCATGCCATTGAGGCGGTTTGAAATTGATTGTTGAGTCACTTCAAATGTTTCAGCGGGCTCCTCTTGAGTTTGGCATGAATCTTGGTTGAATAACATCTCCAACTCAGCGTCTTCAAACTTTACAGGCTCCCTTCGCGTTCTTTGTCGCTGGTGTCAAAATCGTCACTTTTAAAACGGCGGAACCAGTACTCACATGTTTTTATTGATGGAGCATGTTCCCCATATGCTTCACACCGCAATCGATGTCCATCAGCTGCACTTTTCTTTAAATTAAAACAAAAAAGCGGCGCTTCCGCAAATTGTGTTTTCTTGGCACAAAAGTTGACATGGTTAGAGCACAAAAAAGTAGGTACCTATGTTATTTACACTTCAGCACATATTCATTTTTTGAGTGCAATGACGACGCTCCAACGTGAATACCGTCCAATTCAATTTAATGCTAGTTACCCCATCTTTTGTAAATGCCACAAAAAATTATTTTCTTTATTGGTGTCCCATTTTAACCTTCTAGACCACGCCCCAGCATGTTTAAATCGCACTTTCAAAAACGCGCGTGTTTTAAAGTAGCCATGGCAACATCAGCAATTTGAAAAACGTGAGTTCTATTGATTTATTGATCGGACACTTCTGAGAGGAGTACTTTGTTACGTCATATAAAGTATCAGGTAGGTACTAACAAAACCTTTATTCAAACATTATTTAACATAATATATTATAGATATTAGAATTCATTTTTACTTCACTTCGGTGACAACAATCAATGTTGGATTGCAAATTAATTTCCGTTTTTCTCATTTCCATGACAACGAAAAGTATACTGATTTCACATTACGAATTCAACCATTTCACATTATTAGTTCTTATTTCCATTTTAATACCAGTATTTATGATTTCAAAGTGAACCAATAAAAAAAAATAGCGTAAAGTATTCGTGGATAAACAGGTCTTTAAAACACTTGCTCTCGCGCGTGTTTTATAAACCTGTTTATCCACTTATACTTTAATATGTATACTATGTATCTACTTCGTATAAAAAAATTATTTCATTTGTATTTTGAATTTGTACCCGATGTATAAGGTAGAAAATGCTTCGTTCTTTAGATATGTCTGCACTTAGCCATACATTTGCAAGCGACAAAGTCATAAGATATCGTTTTAGATGTACAGTAACATTAGCTATGAAACAGAAAGTGCTAACATTTTGTATTTGTACCTACTTGCGGCTGTTTTAGGTATATACATTGTATTTCATAAATATACCGACAAACTTTTAGGATTGGTAGGGGGACATCAAAACAAACATTTTTGCTTTATAAACATATGGCCGGAAACGGTTCGTCTTCGTGATACAGGTTGTAAAAAAATTGTTTTTATTAATATCTAAAAAACGTTTCTGCCGATTTTAATGAAATTTTTAAAGGTTGATCGTAACTTTATGGGGCGTCTTTGGATTTATTACAGTTGATACGGTTATTCAAGGGGGGGGGGGGGGGGGGCTCACGGCGCAACTTGTTAGTTTAATAACCCCAATGTTTTTTCCAATTTTGTAACTTTTTAGATAAAGCAATTAAAACACAACTTTTTCCTACTTGAGTGTTTTGGGTAGCCTTGCTTCGTTTGCGAAAAAAAATTTGAACCAAACAATAAAAAATTATTATCTAACATGTAAATTTATTCAATATATTTATGAAACACACTGTCTATGTATATTTTGTTATTTGTATTATTGTGAAACCCTGAGCCCCTCTCCACCTTAGAGTAGAGCCCGCTAGTAAGTTGGTGAACACAGGCCCGTAATTACATCGTTACGGCACTGGCAACCTAGGTAACCCTCTTTATTATCTTTATTTTTCTTTCAATTTCAACTCTTCTTACTTCATTATTACAGAATGCATCTGAGGATCATGAAGAAGTACATAACATTATTATAATTGTAGCCTTAAACCATCCAGAAATTGGAAACCTTAATTGTTCACTATCCACATCGATTGACGAAGGATTTCTTTCTTTAAAACTGGGTTTTAATACTATTTTTTCTCGAATATACCTATAAGTATTTCTCAATAGATTCTACAGGGTGACCTAGGGTTGTATGATTGGTCCATAACTTTCATAATGTCATATCACTTGCGATATTCGCTGACAGCAGCCTACTTGCAAAAATCAACAACTTCATAATTACAAATAGTTTTTCGGAAAAATATCAATAACTAAGTATTCAGAATTGACCATACAAAATGCATATCAGTCATGGAAAGCTTATAAAAAACTTAATCGACTCGTGAACAGAAATAGGTACAGGGTGTTCCATTTTAAAAAAACGAGTTATTCGACTTTTTGCGTTACAAATCCATTGAAAGTCAGATACCACACAGGGGGTAAATTGTAATAAATAAAACAACTCTAAACCTCTCCTTAGACGATGAAATTTAATGAAGTAAAGCCACACACGCCATTTTCTGATTTGAGTTGTTTATAGTTAATTTATAACAAACTTGGGCCACTTTGGACCCTTGTTTAATTGTTAATCATCTTATTTTACAAGTTTATTTAATTGTTTTTACTTGCCGTTTGTTTTTTCCCCTTCGACATTCATTCGCTATGATGTTGTATCATTAGTCTATAATTTCATCTAATTCGCTTGAAAATGAGATCAGTTGGCCTCGAAACATGTCGCTGTCCTTTCAAAATTTAATTTCATAGTCATTCTTAATTTGTTGGTTTCACCTTCGTTCTAGGTTAAAGAACGGGATGTTTTTTCAAAATATTAATTTAATTATTTAAGTCAGCTCCGCTAGTGTTGCCATTTATTGGGGCTAGTGTTTAGTACATTTATGTACGTAACAAAAAACATACAAAACATAACCACCTTCATATTTCATCCAAGTTTGCCTTTACTTCATTAAATTTCATCGTCTAAGGGGAGGTTTAGAGTTGTTTTATTTATGTTTTGCGTTACAGCACACCCTGTATAGTGTGTGCATACATGGAGCAAAAGTCGACTGTTTATTAAAATTCCAAGTTATTCTAAAATTTTCTGTGCCAAGTCTGTCGAAAAACATCCATGAAAAACGGAGAGAGTTAGACTCATTGTGACCTATAGAAAGTCCCATTATTTTTTTCATGTAGAAACTAATAATGTAGAAATATACAGGATGTCCCATTTTAAAAAAACATAACTTTGGTTTACCATCCTGTACAGTAACATTCTTTACATAATCAAAATATTTTTATAATGCACAGTATAAGTGTGCTTACTTGGCGGTGAAAACCGCATGTCGATATCTTGAATAGCAAAAAAGTTATGGGCCAATCACACAGCCCTGGGTCACCCTGTAAAAGTAAAACAACATACTCGTCCCTGAATTATTTTTTTGGAAATCACGTGGATCTGTAATTACATTGACGCATGCAGGTATATAAATTCGGATGGTAATATGAAAACCTTCAGTCTAAGAAAACAATGCAATAACATGAGATTAAAAACCCACGAATCCAATACATCTAATCTATATCAAATCTAAATGCCAAATTGGGTTCTTCCCAGAAAAATAAGCAGAAATAAATCGATATAAAAAATATCAATAATTTCCCATCAATTAAACTTCCAAAAGTTCCAAAATATCTAGTTTATGTTTTTCTTTAGACGCAAAAAAATTCTGCTCCGAATAATATTCTGAGAAAATCTGTTAATTAAGGTAGAAAAAATGAGTTGAATGTAGAAACACAAATGTAGATAATATTGCGTGTTCACCAGATCATATTGAACGGCGCGGCGTATTTCTTTCCCCATTTCACTAAAGCGTTGGGAAATAATTTTTGTTCATCATCCCGACACAGTTCGATTTAAATCTAAATGTAAAAAAGTGCATTTATGTTTTTGTGACGATCCTCAAAATGCGTTGTTAACCTTTGAAATAGTAACAACGGAAGCGTTTTGTTTTTTTCTTAAGCTTAGACTTGGACAGTATCCGACTTTTTAATATAGGGGTAAGTATATATAAAAAATACTAAGGGAAGTAAGGGAAAAATCGCGTCGCGGTCAATTTGTTTTTTCTTAAAAACTTAGGCGTCACGCACCCCCTTGAAGCATTTACTGGCACAGTATTATTTTAAAGAATTTGCATGGCGAATTAGAAGGAAGAATCAACTAAATCCCGTAATTACGCGATACATTTTATAGATGAAACGGGTCGTCAATAAATTCCCTTCAAACTTTTCTCCCCAGCTTTTATCCTCGGTAATCCACTTTGAATGGAAAGTAAGCAAATAATTTTGAACACGTTGCATTTTGACCCTTTCTGTTTTCTTTTCGTATATTCCGTTTGACTTAAAGAAGTCATTTTCGTGCAAGCCTACGATTGTTGTCGGCGAAAGGGTTGAGTAACTAACTAAATTTCCATGTAGAAATCAAATAACTGGGAGTGTGTCAAACGTGTACGACTTTAAGGAAGCGAAAGGACGGGGAAAACGATTTCCAACCGAAAATTACAATGGTAACAGGATAAACATTCGATAGGTAAGGGGAACGTTCATATGAGAGAGGTGTACATTCAGAAGCTACATAAAGTTAGGTCTATGAAACGGCGCGTTGTTGACGTTTTGCGATATAGCCGCATGCAAAGACTAAATTGAATTTGGGACTGGCCGGCCTGTTTGGATTCCAGGATGGTTGTTTAGTTTGCCGGAACAAAGAAAACAGCCATGTGTTTATTCTGCTTGAAATAGCAAGCCACTCCCCAGCCGGGCTCTCTGCGGACGGTGTAAACACCTCGGTGAGGTACCGTCGATACATGAGGAAGCAGCGGCGGAGACGACGCTTACGAAATCCGTAGAATAAGGTTACGTCGCCGTTCTGAAATGACAATCCGATCACAAGCACCCGGCTTTGGTGGCTCAGATAGTGCAGGCTCACCCTTCTGTAAGTGAGATGTAATACTGTTGCCAGATACCGGGACTATTAATGCGTGCACTGGATTCCCGTTATCTAGATAAATGGATGCACGAGTTAACTCTCGATTCCGAGGAATATTTATACATCGCGTTCGCAAATAGCCTTCCCGTAGCTGTGCGTTGGGAGAACCCCGCGTGACTCTCTGTATCCAGCAACCCTCTCCCTCGGAAGAAGCCTCCCATATCGAATCCGCCACACTTTTGGTAAACAATGGCCTATTTAATTGCTTTTACAGTCGTCTGCACTCTTTTAGTAAAACACACCCCAAGTTGCTATGGTAATATACGTAAATAGATATGTACATACATCCTAGTTTTGAAATTTGTTAATTAAGATGTTTGTTTTGTTATCCGTATCAATTGTATTTTTGATCACAACAAATTCGACCACTTCTGTCGAGATGGTTCCCCTACAAAGCAGCTGCGAAGTTTCTGCATGACCGACTCGTGTGTGTCACTTCTTAATGCCTCGAAAATATATGATCGACGCATATCGACTGTATAGCGAGAAAAGCCATCATGGGATACAGAATGACAAGAGATATTCGACGATAAGAAAAAATTGCTAATACCAATACGGATTTTATATAGGGAAGGAGGCGAGAGTTGCACATTCTCTCGCTTAGTCATCGACGTAATTTGTCGAGCGGTTAAGCGATTTGTTCTGTAAAATTTTTCGCCCATATTTACAAGTTTCTATACAAGTTCGTATATGATCTCTTGGTCAGATAGCACGACTCGACGTGGTAGTTATTTCTCGCGAATGGATTATCCGCATTTCCCTACCCGCGCCACTCGACTAGGCTTGTTTGTGTTTGGGTTTCGAGATCCATCTGTAAAACAAATACTGCTGTCAGTCGACGCTCTTATTGTCTTTTTGTTATAGAAATAAACCGCCGAGGAGAAAGCTGCTATTTTAATTTGCTTCGTCTAAACAAAAGCTTAATTCGTTTATCGCTTTTCGAATTGCAAAAAACTCGATGAATCATCTACTTTCTCATGAACGGGGTACTACTTCCCCTCTCTTTTTTTTGTTATCGTATTAAGAACCCTATGTATGTTCTTAATAACCATCGATTTAAATCATTGTCTTTCTATAAAAAGACCTACGGCACCCCTGAAAAACGTTAGCAATATCGAATATACCCCCCGAACGAACGGGACAAACGGTGCAAACAAACCAGCAACCGAGGGCGATGGACCACGTAAACAAATAAATATTAGGAAACTCTCCTCTGAGGTCTCTCATTGCAGGACATTCTTGTTTAGGCGACATCGAATATCCTTTTATATTAAAAGCGTTCCGAAACGAGTATTGACGTTTTTCTAATTCTTACCGAGTGCAGTTTTAGGATCGAAAAAGAAGGGCAGATCCGCACGATTCGCGTTGTGCGGATTGATGAACGGCGTTTATTGACGTTTTCCGGCAGGTATTAATCAGATGAAAATCTCCCGACTTTTTGTGGGTTGCGGCGTCGGCCTTAACAGCTAACCCTCTTGTTTTATTGGCATACTTTTTCTTTATCTTTTTTCGCAGCCTAGACCCGTGTGTTATGGTTGGCGGAGGTAATCTTAGGCGTGACGGGTGACGAAGGACGGCAATCAGTGCTAACGGCCCTTCAACTGACCATTGCTGATGCTCATGTTGTGGAAATTTTCCTATTATATTACCCTTGAAAGTTTTTACAGGCTTTTCTTCACAGCATAATTGCGCACACTTTACTATTTCATAATAACACACTCCAACTTATTTTCTCAAAAAGCTACAAGTGCATAATTATCAAATACACCAACCACAAATTAAGACGTTAAACTTATTCTTACAGTCATATCCGAAATTGTCAAAAAATGTTCTAAAGTCCTAATGATTTGCAGACAAGGGACAAATGATAAGGAAGAGGATTAGCCGCAAGTACCAATTTGTTTTTTAGCCGTTTTTCATGCTTAAAATTTTAGTAATTGTTTAGAGTATAAAGAAGGGGTGTTTATCGTACCCTCACCACTTTCTCTGTACTAAAGATCTCAAAAAATTAGATGGCAATATTGTGAAAATATTTACATTTTCATGTATTGATTTTGTTTTTATCTCATAAATTACAGTAAGTATGTGTAAGTATATACACATATAAATATCCACCTAATTAAAGAGTAGTGGAATTAATTTACAAAACTGGATGTGTTAATAATAACCAAAGTGGGATACGGTGGTAATTTCACAAAATTCAAGTATTGCTAAAGATACTAATAATATTGCACGTCGGCGTCGCGTCGCTTATTTTTTTCATTCTATGTATTAAGTATTTTATGTCATACTACCTTATTATTTCACCATAACAACTGCTGAAACAAGAAACATCAATGACTAAATAACGCCTCTTTACATGACTACCGCATTTTAGGTAGCAACGGGCGTTATTTTTTATAACGCCCGCAAATGTAAAATTATGCCTCATCACTATAGATACGGTCAAGGATGTTAAATGTTATTGTTATCATCTGTTTTAATCATCTTAATCAACTTCTTGCAAGTATGACATAAAGTAAAGAAGGCACCACGAGCGTTATTTAGTTCATAACGCCCTAGATACCTTAATTATTATAATTTTATACAGAGCTTTTATCAATTGAGATTTTGACTAAACGAAAGAACAGTAATTCCAGTGTGAAAAATTGGGGTAGTAAAAATTCCTTCTCTGTAAGTTTCTTGTAGCGACTGAAAGTGCTTCTTGATTTTTGGAAACGCGAAGAAATCATTGAGCTTTAGGTCAGGAGCCATTCTCTAGCTTCAAAAAGGCGGTATGCGAGCTGGCATGGAAGGTGCGGCTATTTTCATTGGTTGTTCGCAGTTGAGTAATAACTTCCGGTAAACAAACAATCTGTAATTAACAGACGTTCCGATTTGGCTACAAAACCAATAACCATTTTCTTGGAAGCACTACGGGAACGAATCATTCTTGTTGGCTTTGTTCTACTTTGAAACACCTACATAACTGATTCAAGTTTGATTTCGGGTTCATAGCTCCTCAGTTAAATCGTTGCATACTTCTACGACCCCAATCTACACGAGCTACTTTTGGTCCACCAGTGAGAAGGTGAGGGATCCAATGGGAAATCGTTTGTACTGCAGTTGCAGTTGCCTGAATCTCTCGATATGTACACATCCTTGATTAACTGACGTACGACAATATTTTTTGGACTGACTGCTGTTTTCGGTGAACCTTCGCCATGTCGCTTACCAAAACTAGTACGCCCACGCTGAAATCCTGCTATTCATGGTACACTTGGTGGCTCCGAAGACAAAAATCAGTTCAGCGGTTCAACTTTTTTCTGACAGTGTCCTTTTAAAATTGTATAATATAAATATATAAAACGCGACAGTTTTTTTGGGTCAATTCCCCTTTTCTTTACTGACTTGGTCACTTCATGCTCTTGCCCCCCCACTTCGTAAAAAGCAAACCTCGCATCATCTTGGTTTCTTGGCAGCCTCAACACAGTAATTGTTTCATTTTTATAATCGATTGCTTTTTTTTCTTCAGAATTATTCTCTTCTCGAAATCATGCATACTTTCGGACATCTTATTATTACATTTCACAATCATATTTTTTAATTTATTGTTTACATGGATATTATTTTTGTGCTTTTTTAATTGTAGTACCTATTGTTGCAGTAAAGTTGCACCACGTTTTTTGAAAAAAAATTTTTCACCCGAATCTTTTTGTGTTAGATATCTTTATGTTATACATTTGGGTGGCTTTTTTTTAGGGTAAATCCGTCATGGACACCCAGGGAAGGACAATCAATTCCCTGGGTAGTGCCGGACTCCTACCGGCTAAAACCCCTCTTTCTTTGGCCCCGTCCTCCAGCAGCGGTACCATCTTATGAGACATTCTTCACCGCTGGAGGTTGTCTGTTTCCTTCTATCGTCTCTTCTCTTCGACTATTTCTTCCCTATGCTTACTTTGGAGCACGTCTTGGATGAATTGCTCTACTAGCTCCCACTCTCTCTATGATGCCAGGGCGGCCTCTATCATATTTTTGCTGTTGATGTCGCACTTGTACGAATTCTTTATCTTCATGCGATGCAGATAGTCTTTGAAGACCCCATGTCTGCTAAGAAATTGGGTCCAGTAAAGATTTGTTTTCCCCCACCTCCTGTCTATCCATTTGCCTATTTCCGGTATTAGACTGCGCGTCCAATTGTCTTTGCTGGCTTCTGCCCACTCCCTTTGCCATTTCCTTCTGGTGTTTTTTCTAACTTCTCTTCTGTCTGTATCCGGGTTTTCGAATATAGTCTTCCGTTCTCCCGCCAGCAGATGGATCGGTGTCATAGACGCGATCACCAGCACCCCTTCGCACGATATCGTTCTATAGGCTGAGGTCACTTTGATAGCTGCCCGTCTCTGTACCTTATTAGTGCTTCGCCTTTCCACTTTTTAATGCACATGGCTCCTTCCCATATCGGGGCCGCTTACATTTGTATGGATTGTGTTGCCATGCAGATTTCCCGTCGACCCCCTTCCCTTGGTCCCCCGATCCTGGAAAATATTGCTTCCAGAGCCCATGTCACCCTGGCCGCCTTCTTTGCTGCTGCTTCCACGTGATTTCCGAAGGTAAGGTATCTATCGAAGACCACGCCCAGGTATTTAACCGTGGTCCCTGCTATAATTTTTGCATCACCCATGTTGAATATTACATCCTTGATTTGGTCGTCTCGTTTATTCGGTATAAAGGCCTCAGTTTTCTCAGTTGCCACTCGTAGTCCGACCCTGTCCATCCATCGATTTATCTTGCGGGGCGCTACGTTTACCCTGGTTATCATCGTCCCTTTCTCCGCAGGTGGCTTGTAAGTGGCCTTTGATTGTTACGTTAATATTGTTAGAAAATATTGCGTGCAACTATTTGGTGGAATTTAGTAGAATAGCTCATCAGCATCACCATACACACAACAAACTCAACATTATTACATTTGAAGATGATTGAAGAACTGTCACAATCGAAAAGAATATAAAAGGAGTATTTTGTGTAACATTTATTACGGAAATTGATCTAATATGGATACATAGTTCCAGAGAAAATTTCTTCTTCAGTAAACACATACATATAGGAGTAATGTACATCTAATTTTTTTGGGAAATTTTTATTTGATGTTGACAAAAAGGTGTTATGTACCTTTCTTATCTGTTTTGACAATGTTTTGCGGTTATTCTTGGTGCGATAGATAGCAGTTTCGAAACCTCAAACACGTAGAGTAAATGAGTAAATTTTATAATTTAATTGTGTTGTTTAAAATTTTATTTTTCTATCTTTGTCTAAATAACTTTAATGAATGGAAGTCAGCGGCAATATCATTAATAACTACTACGATACATTAGGAATGATGCGTTTGCGCTTTTTTGGAAGAGTGCAGCGTACACTAGATCTTAGAACTTAAAAATCAATGAAAGAGTTTTCACAAAACCTTCCCCATGCACAAAATTTATTGAGTAATTGATTAATTATACATCCAATTAAGGAATACGATTAAGTTTCTAGATTAGGTACATTACGACATGTTTCGACAATAATTAAATTAAATTGTCATCATCAGGCTAAAAACATTAATAGTAATAAGCGATAAACTTTAGGTATAACAAGAAGGTTTTGTAACAACTCTTTCATTGATTTATAATTCATCCCCATTTTGAGTTATCCTTACACCAAGGATGGATTTCAATCTTCTTAGAACTTATTAAAACTTTAATTTAGGAAATGTATTTGATCAAACTCATACTTGTGGTTATGGAATCGCGACACGATTCGTTTTGATTATGAGTGGTATTAAATTCTCTTACATTCATTAGTTGTAGCCTGTACTGGTATTGTGGATAACCCACCCTTACGTATAACACAAAATACACAGAAAATCCTACCACAATATTAGCAAAAAGTGCTGTAAGTTTTTCTATGGCCGATGTTAAAGAGTACAAATTTAAAATATCGTTAATGGGTACGACTCATTTGTCATCCTCTAATTAATTTTATGATTAAGATCGCCAGAGGACATTTGAGGCGATTCTCTTCTTCCTTCTCAGTGACATTATATTAAGATGAAAACTGTAAACGCCGATTTAAATCGATCCCTAAGAGCACAGTATCTGTGTTAATAGCACGAATCATTTGTCATCTTCTAATTGATTTTATGATTAAGATCACCAGAGGAATAAATATATTTGAGGAGATTCCCTTCTTCCTTCTCAGTGACCTTATATTAAGATGAAAACCGTAAACGCTGACTTAAATCGATCCCTAATACCACAGTACATATCTGTGCTAATAGCACGAATTATTTGTCATCCTCTAATTAATTTTATGATTAAAATCGCCAGAGGAATAAATTATGTTTGAGGCGATTCCCTTCTTCCTTCTCAGTGACCTTATATTAAGATGAAAACCGTAAACGCTGATTTAAATCGATCCCTAATACCACAGTATCTGTGTTAATAGCAGGAATCATTTGTCATCTTCTAATTGATTTTATGATTAAGATCACCAGAAGAATAAATATATTTGAGGCGATTCCCTTCTTCCTTCTCAGTGACCTTATATTAAGATGAAAACTCTAAACGCTGATTTAAATCGATCCCTAATAGCACAGTATCTGTAATCTGATAGTAATCTCATCGGAGTCGAGATTATGATCTTCTCTTTATGTTGGTGGCTATACTTTGGGCAGCTGTAGCAACATTTTGACTGGACCTGACGACCTCTCGTGTAGATCCCCCCCCCGAAAATTATCTATAGCTACGCCCCTGATTTGGTAATTACATCTGCAAGTGAACGAATTGAAAAGTTACATACACTACGCTTGAAAAATCGAATTATTTTAATTTTTTTTTTCCGTTAATGAAATAAATTGTGACAATAAAGAAATCATGTCTTTTGACTTGAATACGACGCATCGATTGTCGAACACGTTCAAAGGATCATATTTAACAACTTATAGTATAACCTTCTCAATTCGTAGATATTAATTCATCACTTTTATTCTTTTATTTTGAAAATTTTCTCTCAAAAACGAAGCGAAGCGAAGAAGTATTTTGACTTGCATCAATAAAAAAAATTACAAGAAGTACAAATTGTGCACATGCAATATGCAGACTAAGACCATTTTCTTCAAAACACATACTTGATATAGCACAGAAATGGAAAATTTGGTCCCTGTAGGAACATGCCGTGAATGGTAAACCACAGGAATAGGACCAAATGAACACAAGCAATAGGACATTCTGTTTTTATTCCTAAAGTTCCAAGTGATTTTTTAGACAACAGAGAAGCTTTGGAAATAAAAATTGTAATTTTAGGCAGTGGCGCCGACTTCGTGGGGGCAGCGGGGCGCGAGCCCCCATGTAGGCAGATTGCGTGGGGCATGGCCCCCATGCACTTCACTGGCACCTGAACTTGACTATGAACAAAATTGGGAAAGTGAGACACATTAATTTTATACGTAAAAATGTTAGGAATAGGTCTATATACTCTTACTGTATATCTATCTGTTTCACGCCGTGAAAGTGAGAATTTAAAAATTTTCAGAAATATCAGGAGATCAGGACCGATCCCGATACACGATAGAGTGGTCTCAAGTTGAGAACATGACATTAGTCATCATGCGCCGTAAACCAGAAAGCGTTCGGGCGAGTCCAAATTGTTACCGAAGGGGAGACAGTTTGTTGTTGTCATTGGCGTCCCTTGTGTGCACCTTGTGTGTTTATTTCGTTTCTGTGTAACTTTATTCTCTGTTTAAAATGTTACGCCACTGGAATTTTCCCGCCGCGCATACAGTTAATGACGTCTGTCATTTTCTCAACTTGAGACCACTCTACCACAATCTGTGACGATACTAACCGGAAAAAATGTTTTGTTTAGTCTTTTCCTAGGATGTCGCTGTTAGCACATCAGTTATTTCGTTAAATCTTCATTCACAACATAGAATATGGTAATATTTCGTATGTCGTACTCTATTACAAACGAAGAAATACATTTTATGCAGTTTAGATGTTTTTTCCAAAATTTTGTCTTCTATGAATAAAAATGAAACTGCAATAAAGTAGTTTTTTTATCTTGATATTAAAAAATACCTACACCGTTGCCCCTTATGATTTTAAAAGGTGAGCTTTTTCTGTAGTGCTGCTGCCCCTTGCCCCCATGTAGATTTTAAAAACCCGGCGCCACTGATTTTAGGAACCGTGTTAGGATTTTTGACATTATCAAAAGGATACAACAAAACAATGTAAAACCATCAAATACCCCAAATTGTTCAATTAATTCATAGTTATTTTAAAACTGGGAACCCAGCATATAATTTCGCGAATCAAAATGCATTCAAAGTCCTATTGACAATAGAAAACAGTCTCATTATAATGGATTCGGCTTAATGTAAAAAAGCTTATTTAGAGTTGCTCAAATTCTTCAATAAATTTTTACTTGTTCGGCAAAAAATAATCTAATATGATCTAGATATTAAAGTAAATAAAAAGGAATTCGACTTTTTAAGTCTACTAAAAACCAGTCTGTGAAAAAATAAGATAGTATTAGCTTTTGAAGTAAAAGTTGTGATTTGAAAAGTAAATTGAGGTAAAACACTTACCGGTGTCACAAGGTACGTTGCAATTGGTTGAAAAATATCCGATAAGACACAGTTAACCCATTCCAAAACTTAAAAAAACCAAGAAACACTATATTATTAAGTTTGTTTAGTTTATGCGTATAAACATGGGCACAAGTATACATTTCAGTAATAATAAATAGCAAAGTGGTACAAAAAGAACTAGGGCGTAAAGCTAGTGTGTAAAATATGAAATTTAATTAAATTTTGGTTGATCAAAGAATAACGTCCCCCCCCCCCCCTCCAACAAATGAGCGTAACAAAGAAAAAGACTGACAACGAAGAAAAATGAAATGGTTTGCGGTGGTGGAGAAGTCGAAAGAACCACTTGATTTCACCTCTCGAAAACCATAGATGAGATTCCATATCTTTTTCGGCTAGTTCCAATGCCCACTAACTTTTAAAGTCGTGTCATCTGGTTCTTGATATAAACAAAAAGGCAAAAAGAAAAAAAAACCCACTTAATTGCAGGTCTTCCATTTCTCTTTCTGAATCGATAGACAAACTCGAAATGTTGCAAATGCAGATTTTAACATGTAAGTATTGATTAAAAGTTCTTTGTAGGATGTGGTAGGAAAAGGACTGGGAATGTACTTTCCGGAATACGAAGGGTAAATAAATCGTAATTAACTTAATCTGTAATGTGTGGTTTACTTTTTACATGCCAACTACCAATATTGATACGTAAAAATGAATGACGTCGCTTCTGTTGGGCCTTATAACGTATACGTTAATGACGAGATGCGATGCGAAAAGATCGTCCCTTTCTTTGTCGGTCACTGTCTCCTATTATTTCGGTTAAACATTCCTCATTGCGCTCGCTAGCGCCCGCTCCACGAATACTAAATAAACATAAGTTTTAATTGAAGAATCTCGTTGTATCTCGGAGCGATGTGGACGGCGCTCGCCCGCTCCCCAGAGTTATTATTAGATCGCTACAAGCTGATGCAAATACAGATTATAAAGATCGGCCAGATGAAAAATGAGATACAGCATTCGCATTGTCTTATGTTATGACAATGGCGGTTCCCAACGCGACCGAGGCCAAATATTTGTCTTCCACCATAATGCTGCTGCCGCACCGCGCTCTGTCGTGCATATTTATCATAACTACTGTTTATATACCTTCACCCTCACATGCCGCACCCGCCGCCTAGTTACGTATGCAGTTGTAAGCACGAACCGGGCGCCAATAATATTAAAATTTGATTCTCGCACTGCCAACGTCAGTCATTTCGTTGATCAATAAAAACTCGCAAGATCGGTTGATGAATTCTCGTGTGCGGGGTGCAAACGTAACAATTCGAAGCGAATATGATAATGAGGGGCGGCGTGGCGACCGCAACCGGCCCGTGTCCGCGAAGGGAGATAGGACGAAAGACTGCTGACGTGGCTCAGTTCGAGCCAAATGGACAGCGTTCTCAGCTAATGGCTCAGCGGGTGCCACTTATTCGACTCGGACTAAATTGTTAAGGACGGCAAAAAGCGTCGACCGACCGAACTCCAGTGTTCCAAAGAAACGTCAGCGCCCTTTAACAGAAAATAATTTAAATGTCATTCTCTCTGTATTTAGACTCATCGACGGTCATTATTATATAACGCGTATTCGGCTAAACTATGCCATTTGGTTATTTTGCACAATTATAACCCTAATAAATACGATAAGGAAAAAAGTCCCCTTTCACATTTTCCCTTTCCAATCTTTTGCCGGAGATTTCAACTAAATAAATTTACGCGGTATGTTTACGATATAAATTAGAACTATATTTTTTCCTCATTGGAGAAGGGAAATTGATGAAGTCGCGCAATGACACATATAACCACCTTTTTTTGTGAGCTTCTCTTTACGTTTAGGGCGCATTTGATCATATAGCTTCCAAAACCTTTTTTAGGTGCGCAATCTGATTAAACAGAAATCGATGCGAACTTGGAAGAAAAATGAAAAGATTGTATCTACGAAATTGCTTTTATTTCTTGGTTGACACTCGTGTCGATTATTTGTTGGCCCAGTGGCTCGTGAATATTACTACGACGTCTGCCTCGTTCGCATATGTTACCTTACTGGACCCTTTTTGCGCCCTACCAAACTGCATATGCTGCAGGCAGACTTTGAAAAGTTATAGGTTTCGCTAACGTAATACGTAATTTACAGTTTTCCTGTATTGTATACACGATGCGTGTGTTGGAAACGACTTACCAAAAAATGCTGTGAGCGAAAAGCGGTTTGGCAGTATTCAATAACATTTACAAGTTATGACCAATAAAATAAAATGAACGTCATCGGCCATCCTGTACATGGACTCAGTTTTTCTACATATAGACACACATTTATATATAGGTAGGTATAGTTGAAACGGATCGCAACTTAACAATTGGAAAGGGATGGCGCTCTTACATGTTATAAGTTTGCGGGAAATGTCCTTTAGTGGCAGGTGGCTGGCCTGCTATATTTCCAATAACCAATATTCTTCGCGATCCCAAACGACATAAACTTCGTTATTCATCCGGTAGATTTGTTATAATACGTCGGCGCTGAACGGCAGGGGGGGGGTCGATTTTTTAATATTAGTCGCGTGATCGATGCCGTCTTTTGTTTAGCCTGAGATAAGTTTTCGACTTTTGATTTTTCATCTTTTAAAGAGGCACATCGGCAATTGTTTATTTCTTTCGACCACCAGTTTTGAAAGAGGTGGGGGGAGGAGGAGTTGTTAATGTTATTTTTGAGGAAATTTGTTCTCCAAGATTAATATTTGCAGGAACGTTGTCTTGCTGGTCATGAGAATATATGGGATTTGTTCCGGGAGTGTCACCACAAGCTTCAGGAGGCGGCGGGCTGGAGGTGTTGGTGTTGCGCGAGCGACTCAGTGTATCCGCCCGCTGCCTCCGTTCGAGATATACACACATACAAACAACACAAACTGCAGCGCAGCGGCGCATCAAAGGCGCGCCGCCCGCCTACGACTCATCCTAGCTTCTCGGCGACTTCGATGACCCTTTTTGCGCAACACAACTAACTCTTGTTCTTTCTAGCGAAAAAGAAATAATTAATAGGCGCTGTTACCATTTATGTGTTTAGTTGTGTTTAGGTGTTGTTCTGTGAGTGTTCTAGTAGTTTATGTGAACTAATGAAGTACTGCGAGACGCGTATGCTGACTCCTGTCGCCCAGGTATGATGACCGATCTTAATTCCTCAATCTTTCGAAATGTTAGGTTATGTCAAATTCCTAGGCGCATACCAACCTTTAATGTTATTGGTGGTGGCGAAACCATTAAGCCAAACGTCAATAACATTTTACTAATTATACGCCCATAGATAATTATAAACAATATTAATAATGAATTAGTCGAAATTAGATTTGAAATTTCGACTGCTAATATTTTATTTTTATAGTCGGAAATTGTACGTGTCGTTGTAATGTTTTCGATGTTGCGTCCCGACGGCAAACATCCCGACGCTCCCTTCTCGGCAGCCAACGTTGAACTGAATCCACGACCCACCCTCACTGTGAATGCTTGTACACTGTGCTGTATACTATATATAGCATCACAACAACATATAAACATCGCCCCAATTTTCCCATTTCCCGCGCGTACGTCTGAGACGCTCGGTGTCTGCGGAAACCCGGCGTAACTTTTCGTTTCCCCTGATTCTCTTTTCCTCGTTAACCTTTTGTACGGTTTTATATCGTAAATTCTTTTAATTGCTCATTTTGGAACTATGATAATAGCCGTATGATATGGATAAATGTACGGTTAAAAGCGTCGCAATTAATCTGGCTAAAAATTACAAGGGTTTGTTCACTAATAAATTGCTTAAAGCCAGTAAGAGTAAGTAATAGAGAGTTATTAATATTTAGTGGGACGTTGTTTAGCAGCCAACTCGAGAAGTTACAAATGATGGCTGTCGCTAGCAGGCCAGCATATGGTGCTTCGATAGATTTTGCCGGACATTCATAAATTAGAGGCGCTGTTAAGTACACTGCCGGCTTCATAAAGTATGAAATTCGGCAGTCATGGGCCTTATTGAAAGTGGACTGCTGTAAATTATGTCACTTTCCCGGCCTCCTTTAAAACTGTACATTTGTCAAGGGATATATACGCGCGCTTATTGAATAATATGGCAGTCCACCCTTATACACATTGTTCGCTTCGCACCGCAACTTTCCGCTCTGTTTTCGCCACCTTCTATTATTATTGCTCGGCGGAACTGATTCGCTTCAGTCTTTTATATTTAAATTGCTAACGGTGGCTCGCCGTGTAAATATCCCGACTCCTCGCTCATCACAGATACAGATATTTACTCAAGTGTATTTTTCTTCGGCGAATTATTCGGATGAAGTTTTTTTACTTTAACTCTCGATCCGTAATTGCATTGTTCTTTCACCCCTACAGTAGCTGGTTGTGCTCAAGTTTGTTTCCGCCGACTAAGACTTGTCTGTTACACAATACCTTTTTAATATGACGACCCAACCTCTTAGTATACATAATAAAAATTATTATGAAACTACCCCCGGTCATACCCTAACAAATATTTACCTCTGTCACCCCATTATAAAGAGTTGCAAAGACGCCGCAATGAATGATAAGACGTTAAAATGCATTACCATGATGTCACATGAAATAAAACCCATATACACAAGCGCATTATGTGAAAAATATGGAAATAATATTGCGCTAGCAAGCAAAACAGCCCTCTGCATATGAAATATGTGATCAGGGGCAAGAAGTTTTTTTCCCAGTTTTTGCGTCAAGTTTCGTAGTGAATACCAATGGTTTTTAGGTGGGCTCGAGCTGTAATTTTACTTGAATTAACGAGGAAAATCAGTAGAAAAATGTCTCTTCTCCCCCTTTAATCATACCAACAACGATTCTTCTACTTTCTCTTCGCAAAATGGATTCGTATATCTATAATGTAATCAAGTATACTAATTCTATTTCTTTATCGAATTTCACGCTTTTGCTAATTATGGTCGCGTTGCCGGTAACACAAGGACTTTATGTCTGCTAATAATTAATTTTTTCCGTATTAATCGTAAAGGGGGAGGGCGGATTGTAAACCAGATGTGAAGCCGGTTCAACCCCAATCGATTGCAAAGAAGTAAGTTATTGACTGAGCACATAAAGACAGAAAACAATAGATTTTTTTTTTAGGTCAAATTCGATATTAAAACACATTCAGTAGGTACAATTCATGCACATCTTGATGTACATAAGCATTTTAACTTTATTACTCCTACGGGAAACAAAGCGCCGAAATATAAAACACTAATGCTGCTCCACCTTCAGAATTAACGTAGATACACCACCATTGTAATCAAGATTAATTTTTGAAAACTAAGAAATTAAATGCAAATTTGTTCGGTTTTAGAATTTTAGGGAAACAACTGCTTCAAAAAATAGCTAAAATTTCTCCATAATTGTATCTTATTGTTTTATAATGATAATTTTAATGAAGATAATGAAATTATGGTTCTAGCATAGAGCAATATTACATTCTCTATGGTTCTAGCTTAAATACTCTACAATTACTGCATTCAAACTGGTGTTTTAAGGTAGCCAGTACATAAAGTGATAACCAAATTTATAATCATTATTATATACTTAGATGTACATATGGATATTACTAAATGCAATTGTAGGAATACCCGTAAATCATTTATGTAGCTCACTTTTCTAAATAGAGAGTCACGTCGTACAAAATAATTGTTATCGCCGAATAATTCTAAAATTATGCATTTTCTTTGCATAGTCAGTGAAACCGAAACAGTTGCTGCAATAGCGTTCATACTTTTTGTTTCACCGTCGGTAAATTATATCTATATCTAGCGATAGCAATTACAAATAGACATTATAGTGCACTTTCGAAACGAAAAATTTGACTTTTCAAATTAATTTGTGGTTATAATCAATTTCTGTTTAAAAAACTGCTTCCGGCGTATACGTACACCTTTACATTTGAACTGTACAACTTTGCAACTGATTTTCCAAACATCCCTAAAGCACTTGTCTATAGTGAAACTCAGAAAGTGACCTAAGTAATCACCCTTACAAAACCCTAGTGTTTCATGGTTAGATAGCGGTTATATACCTACATTTGTAGTTATTAATACACTTTTTTCATGTTTTAAAAGGAAGATGAGATTATAATTAAGTAACCTATTTGTTGAATGTTTTTGTCTACATCTCAATACGCAATCACAGATTCTTTTTGATTTGCATGTAAATATAGACTCCACGTTGAATAAACGCATTTTCGAACCCTTTTAATCTAATAAATATTCGCGAATGCTCAATTCTTGAATTTGCTGGAAAATTAAAATTTACATTTTAAAAATTTCATGACATTTTTCGAGCGGATCGATAAAAAGTAATAAAGAAAAGTTGAATATTTAGTAAACAAGTACTGAGAGTATTGAAGATGTCCACTTTCTATATAGTCATCTCATTCTGTTTAAATATTGAAGTCAGTTTCAATTTTGTAAGCGCGTTACATTCAATTTTCTCGAGTTTCTTTTTTCTTTCAGCGTCAAGATTAAGTTTATATAATTCAGTGTACCGCTAATTGATATTGAATCATTAATATGGGGAAAACAGAATAGCGGACCCTCTTGTTTCTCGTTGGTGTTTATACTGTGCGGCAGAGGGTTGGTTTATTATTGCAAACGGTTGAATTATACTCACAGACAATACCAAGGAAAACGTTTGAGTTGCGCTTATCTAGTTGAGTATTATAGTAATAATTTGGTTAGAGAAAAAGGGCCTCGCGAACCTCAATTGGACCTAGACCGTAGTCATATAAAGAAGCAATATTTTATTCTGGAAAGTATATGCGCGTGTCCCTATAATCCATCAAGTTAGTTTTGGGCGAATTTAAGGAACTATATATTTGTGGAAGTGTACAGGTATTATGACCGGACCATTGCTCAGAGACACATAGCTTCCGAGGTCCTAATGCGGCCGTTCGCAGCCGTTCCACGCGCGGAAAATCAATCACATTTATCACATGCACGACTCCCTTCGCGCTTTACTACCGAAACATGCACCTCTCATTTCTACGCTATCATATGCATACATATATGACGCTATAAAAGGATATAAAGCTGTAATGTTTTTTATTTTTATTGCTGTAAACGTATTGTTTTTTGAATTTTTAGCAAGCTGCGTCGCTAGAAAAAGTATTGAAGGAACAACAACAGCAGCAGCAGCTTGAGCTGGAGCGAGTTTGGGATCAAGACAGGGAAATAAAAGGTAATGGTAGCACAAGCCCGTCTTCGGAAAAGCGTGTGCAGCAGGAGCATTCGCCCCCGCCGGCCTCCGATGCACAGAAAACACACAACGCATCCGTACCCGTATCCCAGGTACGTTTTCCTTTCTCTTTAAAAGAATGAGTTCAGTGATTTGCATAATTTAGACGCAAACAGCGTCGACCTCTCAGATGATGGCTTCTCCTGTACCCGGACTTCATCATATGCAGCAATTATTACAACAACACGTACTTAGTCCTTCACAATTACAATCACTCATGAAACAACATTCATTACTTCAACAACATCATCAGGTAGTAGACACTTCTACACCCAAAAGTGATATAGAGATACCTACTCATTTTCAGCAAAAACAGTTGGTCGAATTGGGTAAAAAGCAAATAGAGCAGACCATGCAGCAGTTACAGGAACAACTTCAATTAAATTTAATTCAGCAAACTCAAATTTTGCAAAGTGGAGACAAGAAAAAGGCGTCATCGTCATCCCTACAACAACTAGCCCTTCAACAACAACAGCTTATACAACAGCTTCAAATTGTACAGCGACAATATGTTGTACATCAAGGCATGGGAATGCAACCGATGATGTTAGTTCAAGGAGCAGGTAGGAGCGAAGAGCAATATTTCTCCTACAGTCGTTCAAGATTAACTACTTTCAATAACAGCTCGTCAAGCTTTTCGAATACAATCGATATAATAATTGTCTATTTTCACTAATTGTGCCTACATAATATTTGCGTATATACTTCCTGCTTTTACAATGAAATCATGCATGCATAAATTTTTGTAATCGTAAGTAATTTCAAATAAAAATGCATGAAAGAAGGAAAGTCAGCAAGTTTATTAAACGATGAAGGTGGATCGTTTGCGTGTGGTCGAAGAGTATCACGGTTGACGAGTTCCAGCGAGGTATGTATTTCCCATTCCCGTCTGTCCATTTTACCCTCGTTTAGTAATCGAACCTTTAAATTGGGCAATGCCACTTGAAATAATTAATTATCGGCATTGATGTAGGTTTCTTTAGTCGCCGCTATTGATCGGCGAAATGAATTTTCCAGAACTGAGTTTAAAGCGCCACTGCTTCACGTGTGGTTAAAACTATTGGCACTTGCCCGTTCCTCTAATCCTCTCATCCCTTTACCCTGCTGGAACCCGTTCGACCACCAACGCCTTCGGTTTTAAACGCACGTGAAGCTGCCACCGCCGCGGTTACCTTCGAAAGGATATTGAAACTGACATTTATTGAACAGGGTTGACCTCTCGAGACGTGATGAGTCCTTGGAAAGAACCACCAAATGGAAATGACCAACAACTTCACACGACTAATAGCAAATGTTCGTTGCCCGACGTAAATGGTAAGTCATTGGAAACGTAACACGTATTTTCGCTTACCGTTTCGTATTTTAACATAATTTACAGGTATCATAACTGCGATTCCAAATCGTAGAGACGAAATATTCTTTGAAGACAAATTGGACGGCGAAAGGACGGGTACAGACAAAGTTCAACACTTATACGGCCACGGTGTATGTAAATGGCCGGGATGTGAAGTTATATGTGAGGATCTACAATCTTTCGTGAAGTGAGTGTCAGAATATAGGAATCTTTGCCTTTTACACCGAATAGAACGAGGGGAAAATAATAAAGTCATGCTGGGGATTAACATTTAAATCCTACTACGGTGTGATCAAACGTCTTGCATATTAATTAAACATGGCGTAATTAGAGTTTTTAAACCGCGATGCCGCTCTTAATTTATTCCAGGTCGCTTTTCTTTTACCAAGAAGGCGACAAAATATTATAATTTGACAGTTTCCTGCGCCCTCTTCCTTTTACATATTAATCGCAAACTTATAAGGATTATGTGTCAAAATTTAACAACGGTTTTATTTTCATTAATTAAATCCTTAGATTGATTATCTAAAGATAATTTTTGACTTACAGACATCTAAATACAGAACATGCATTAGATGATCGTTCGACGGCTCAGGCACGAGTGCAAATGCAAGTCGTGTCCCAATTAGAGCTTCAATTGCAAAAAGAAAGGGATAGATTGCAGGCGATGATGCACCACTTACACATGTCTAAACAACTCGGTTCCCCTGAACCCTTAAAAGAAAGCCCATCCCCTACAAAAATTACAGTCAATACCGTAGTACCACCACCCGCATCTTCAATGGGAGTCTTGGTATCATCAGTTCGATCTCCAGTATTACAAGCCACTGCTCCTAACGTTCCAGGACCGATCCGTAGACGTATTAGCGATAAATCTGCACTGTCATTAGCAGGAGGTAAGTTTCTTCCTACCCTCGAATATTGATTACCTAAACAAATTTTAAAAATTCATTTCAACATTCTGCCGCAAAACAGGACTGCCTTACATGTTGGAGAGGGCAGGACTTGATGTACAACAAGGTATCTCCCACAACTTCAAACATTTTACATCTAAACGCGATATTTCATAACTATAATATTTTCAGAAATACAAAGAAATCGCGAATTCTACAAAAATGCAGATGTACGACCGCCTTTTACGTACGCGTCTTTAATTCGACAGGTATGACATTTTTGTTATCAAATTTAAGCTGACTATTTTGCACGTTAATTCGTTAATTTTAGTCGATAATTGAATCTCCAGATAAACAACTTACCCTTAATGAGATATATAATTGGTTCCAAAACACTTTCTGCTATTTTCGAAGAAATGCGGCAACGTGGAAGGTATTACTCAATTACATTTAATCTAACCGTTAATCAAATTTTTATCTAATTAATATCGATAGTTATTCGCAATTTAATCGTTTTTTTTTGCGAGCTTTCCGGATTGCCATAAGCTCAATTGCGAATATTTGTTGGTATACTTTCGAAATTTGTACTTACGCCCTTTGTTTATTGGATAACTGCCGACTAAACATAAGAGTTGCGATTATGGAAGTGTGTGGCAGTTATCCATTAAATGTACTTGGCCGTAGGTGACCAAGATTGAGAAGCGGAAACCTGAGCCAGCACCGGGTTCTTAATTAATTTTATGTTACATTGATTTTGTACTAATATTAAAGGAAAGTATCGGATTTGCACTTTCTCGTACTGATTATTTGGCGGTGTTTGATCTGTTGTTAGAATGCAGTGCGCCACAACCTCTCTCTTCACAAATGTTTCATGCGTGTGGAAAACGTTAAGGGTGCCGTATGGACCGTGGATGAAGTGGAATTCTACAAGAGACGACCTCAACGTTGCTCATCTGGTCCATTAGCTCAACCAGTCGTCGGGTACGTCATCGAGGCCGCCACTAAATTCTTTTTTCAATTTGTATATTGTGTGTTTTGTGATTTTATCTCTTTTTCTAATATCTTTTTTACATGATCTTTTATATATAATATTTACACATATATAGCCATATATATTATTCTTTTCATATTAACGCTATGTGGCTTGCGTGTTGTGCGTGCGTTACGATGAACGAGGGGGTGTAAGAGAGTGCGTGAAGGCCGGTTCAGTATAACGCAGCATGCCGAGCCGCAGGCTTGGGCGACTAACAACTGCAGGAGACCAGAAGGTACATTCCATACCAGGTTTTACCAATGAATAACCTTGACCTCACTTGATTGTGGTATTTCTCTTTCTTGGGTATGGGTGTGTAGAATGCGATACGCACCAATCTGTCACTCCACAAGTGTTTTGTTCGCTACGAAGACGACTTTGGGTCATTCTGGATGGTGGACGATGCTGAATTTGTGAAGCGCCGCCACCTGTCGCGTGGTCGGCCGCGGAAATATGACCCAACCCCATCACCCACTCCACCACCCCATTGCGCACAGTAAGCACTTCTAAAAGCGCAGCGGCATTATCGCAATGCCTTGCAACCAGCTGCTACTACCGCTCATCTTGCTGTTGCTTGTCGCATTCTACCCCGATATAGTAGATGTCTTAACTTTTTTAAAATCGATTTAAGTTATAGATAATTGGTATAAACCAAAAGGTTTCCTAATTCATGCTTGTCAAAATTGGATGATAGATACGCTTCTCCATGTTTAGATGTTTTTGTTTACTTTTAATTTAATTGGCGAATGTTATTGAAGCGCATGGTCTTTCCCCCAAAAATGTTTTGTCCAATTCCATTTTCCTTTAGGTGCCTGCTGCTCCTGCATGTCGCTACACGCGGCTGCAAAGCGCTATTAGACAACATTTACCTATAGTTAAAATGCGCGATCGATGGGCCGGCTTACAGAATGTTCGAATAGGGTTAAATATTTTCAGCATTTTTCTACGCGAAATGCTAAAAATATTTTTCGTAAAGGGGGAGAATGAATGTGGGTTGACGACAGATTCCTATGAGCAGTGCGATAACTCCTACGGAAGGTAACATATTAAGTCTTAATATTTTTAATCATTTTTCTATATAAAATCTGATACGTATGTTGTTCATTTTTGGCATGTTTCAATCTATAGATTTTACATTACGTATTACAAGTTAGTTTTCCTGTGTGAACAAAATATATTTTCTGTATACATTTTATGTATAGCCGATGAGAGGGATGATGAACGCCTAAAGAAGCAGCAGGTAATCTTCACACAGGAATTTCCTAATTTTTAATTGTTGCGAATGATATAATTAATTTATGTTAGAAATTTGTTTGCCTTGGGGTTTTTTCTATTGTATTTACTCGCTCGTGTCTACTATCAAAGTTGTGCGAGTAAGGAAGGTACGTAAAATATTGAAACTCTTTTTTGCTTGTTTCTAGTTTTTATATAAATGTCTTCGCTTTAATCTTAAATATGTTGTGACACTTACCGTTTGTATGATTATTTATGTGTACTTATCGAATGTAATTTATTAGTCGAAATTCTCATGATTATTTAACTTGCGCAGGGGTGGCACATCCAAAAGTCCAACATTAAACCACAGTCCAACAATGTACGCAGATCATATTATTCAGGTAAGACAAATTAAGTTATTCTCTAATCATAAAATGTTTTGTATTTTCTTAGGCGACGTTGATAGATGATAATATGTCGTTTCTTACTGGAAACGCAAATGTGTGCAGTCGAGATTCCCGATTAAGGGATAGCTCTCAATCACCTAGCCATGATCATATCGGGTAAGCCATCAGTCTGTCATTAGGCTAAAAATTTTAAACAATCTAAAATATAGGGGAGGAATCCACAGATCTGCTCTAAACGGAGGACTTTTAATTAAACAAGAACATGCTTTGGCATCTGAACAACATGCAATGCGCGATTCAGAACATCCCGTACATCACATTATCAAACGTGAGGTGCACGTAGATTACGAGGACATCGATCAAGATCCTCATGTGGATGGTATGGCGGAAGATTTAACGGTTACACCACCTCAAGATCATCATATTCACCATCACCATCAACACCTTCAGCATAACGATTCGAACATAATCGAAGATGCATAGTGTGAGTTTTTGTGAAGTGCGGACCGAGATCCCTTTTCGGAAGGGTTTTTGGCGTTACATTTATTAAAGAATTGTAGTAAAAAGTAGTGGCATATCTGAAAATCGAGGTAGCTTGTGTATAATAAACTTCATTGAATTTGTACAGCTAAGCTAAATGTACATATAACGTTAACCTACTTCAAGATTCATTAGGTGTAACCTCTACGTTCATGGGCGTCTAGCTTCAAAGAGGCTATTCGATTTTGACTTCGGTTATTTAGCATCAAGTGTAACGTATTAAATGTGCGGAAAGTTTTGTTGTAAAGTATTCGCTGTCCCATCATATTTTGAGAAAACTAAAATTCGATTTATCGATCGTCGCGTTGAGGTAACTTGTCCAACGTATTCCTTTAAAACAACTACATAATATACGCGTATGAACATACTTTGCTTCAAAAATGAACTCCTCCGCTATCAAAGCAATCGGGACATTCCTGTCTGTAAAAAACCCAATTACGGCAGAATTACCTATATATTAACAGGGTGATTTTAAACTTGTGACGTATGACGTATCCTGTCGTTATTAGTTATACGGATAACATGCAAACCGTCTTTCAAAGACATTAAAGTGTTATTTTTTTTATGTAATCATATCAGTGACACAACGTGAAGCAGGATGTTAGTGATCAAAGTCTGCGGTACAACTATTTCCATAGATCGTCATCACACGCTTCCAGGCTTCTGAACAATATTATAACGTCTTTAAACTTTGTCACAACGTGACATTTTGTTTCTGTTATTCTTCCTAACTTGTTAAATATTTCACAGCCTTCTATTTCACATGGAATTTTAGTTACTTACGCAGTCTTCTTAATTTGCAAGACTAAAACAGGATATTTACCACTTAAACCCCATCGACTCTCATTTTTCGGTCATATATCACAAGGAGTATGGTATCCAGTAGAGACTTGCTACCACCATAGAGTTGACAAAAATATCACTTACATTTTAAAATTTCAAAGTTCTCTCCAAAATTTACATTATTTCAAATTTTATTGTTTATAATATTGTTAAAAGACCATTTCCATTGGATAGTAAATAATAAACCTTCTACAACCCTCAGATAAAGCTTTTTCAATGAGTAGATTCCCTTAACCCTTAACGCATTCACCAATCAATACGAGGAAATCTTTTATCATTTTCAACGATAACTCTACTTTATGGTTAAAATTCTTTGGGCTATGCTCATTTTCTTTAGAAAACTACTTCCCCTAATATTAATATCGTATTCAGTGTGATCATGATGTAAGTTTTCTATGTATACCGGTCGCGCATTATTGTAAATAATAATTGACGTTAAATTTTATGGGGTTTAATATTGTAAATATCGTCTGTTAGAATTTACTGCGTAGTGTGAGTGTAATATTATTCTTGTTTATACCAATCACTCTACAGTAAATGTATAACGGTTTCTTTGTATCAAACAATCAATTTTTGAATGCATTACGTTAGTAGGTGTCACTTTCTAAAGGTAAGTACCTATTTAATGAAGAAGATTTATATAAACATGAATAAATCTACACAGACGATTCTCTTTGTTTTTGTCAAGTATGATTGTGACAAAAAGATTTTCATATCACTAATTTTAAATGTGGGTATATTATATGTTGTTTATATATGTATAGTATATTTTATATATTAGTTCAGCCACTTATAGATACTGTACATTATAATTGTGTTTATATATATATATGTAAATTTTGAGAGTATATATTATATACTACACATTATATAATATACCACTATGTTAAGAAATACCTACATTTTAAGTTTCAGAAGGGGTGTCTAACAGGAATCCTTTAATGAGACTAAAAATAATTACAAGATATTTTTAAAACAACCTTTTATTAGCTAATATATTTTATGGTATGTATTTGAATCCCTTGTTTACAGGGAATAAAAATAAATCTTTTTATATACTCTGGGTAGACACCCTGCTAATTTTAGTTGTTTAGTAATAAAACTTTCCAAATGCTCTAACATAATCTCCTTTTTAATGTAACAGAATAATTTTTGGTATTTTTTTAATTTATCCTTTTAGAGAATGAATCTCTGAGAGTTTTGTCATGCCATTAGCCCAACTACACTTCGTGTTCTTGTGATAGTATTTTAGTTTTCAATTATGTAATTAGAATTCTTAGATAGTATAAATGCGGCATTGCATGGCAGTGTAATAATTGTTTTGCTGCTTGCAGTGGCAAAAAGTAAATTTCGTGGTACCTACTTCAACTAAGATTGTTTGTATGGGAATATGTGTGTATTAAACAGCTTTATTATCACCGATACACCAGATAAACACATATCATGTTTTTCTCACTTAAATTTATAGAAACCATACAGTTCATTTAGTGTATGTAGGTACACAAATTACTTTCTGCAATCATACGTCTTCATGTAAAATATACATATTGTACGACCCTTCGTATATCAGTTGTTTAAAGAACAATTATTACAATAAATAGAGCAATAATTACTTTGTAAGCTTTCTCATTACCTCCAAAAATAGATAAATCTTTAGTTACGTACTAACCCCATCTTCCCTCAATCATTCAAATATTATTTAAAATGCGCCATCTTACGATAAATAACTACAAGAGGTAATCAATCAAGTAGTTCTTGTCCGTGTAATAGATGTCGCTGTTTTATTGATTATTTACAGCAAAATTCCACAACATGTTGATAAATTAGAACACTATAACAAAAACGGGTAAAATAATATCATGGAACCTGTTTTAATTTACAGATAATATTTGGGTGGAAGACGTACTTGTAGGTCCATCCCAAACATAGAAAAAGGATCTGGAGGAATAGTCCTCTGTTTAATGAAAACTGTTAATTTTAGCGATTGTTGCATATCAATGGGTACATTCAGCGGACGTAACCGTTACAAAACTGTTGTGAAGACGTCTCTTTTTAGGACCGCTACTTTTACAACGTGTTGTGTAGCGGTCGCCATTTTTCGTAGCGCATTTTGCTTTCGCTACTTGAGGTGAACCTATGCAGTGGAAAAGTGCATGTCAGACGACGTAAGAACTGTTACGGTAGCGTATCGGGAGCGTAGCTGTATATGCTCACGTTCTCTGAATGCACCCAATGGCATGAAAAAGAATAATTTTCATTGATGTAGGTTCCTACCTATTTCACACTGTAATACAGAATCCGATACAGAAAAAAGTTCAAACTCAAAAGCCATGTGTATTTTGTAACACCCGAAAATGGCAGTTAGAACTCATTGAAACAAATAACTTTTCTTAGTTAAAATTTGTTATAAGTAGCCTCAGTGCATAGTTATTGGCGTTTTTTTTTGTTTTTCGAAAAATCGTTATTACTCCCTTATTTTAAGGAATATTTAAAAACTACAACAAATTTCAACATATGCTTTCGGTTCTCTAGAATATTTGTAGTTACAATTATTTTCTATTTTATCAAATAACAAAATGGCGACCGATCAAAGATTTCAAAACAAGATATTTTGAAAACTACTCGATCGCTTTTTGAAAATAAAACATTTGTAAAATCCTTATACTATCTACTATAACACCTTCAGTTTTCAGAGTCAGTGAAGTTTAAAGCGGAGTGTAGAAAAATGTTTTATTGTGGAATAAATACACCAGCGAACAAAAATGGCGTGCATGACAAGAAGAATGTCAAACACGACTAACTTAACATTCAGAGAAATGTTATCCCTGTTAACATTTAACTAAAACTAACAGTGCGCGCGCAAGGCGGCGCGGCTAACTTAATGTATAAAATAAGAAAAAATAATTCTTAACATACTCCCCCCGTTGAAGGGATTGTAAATTCTTTCAAAAGAATACATAAACGAACAAATTAACAAAAAATTTGATAATACTACATATTTATCTCCTTTTCCGACACGTCGCAATCACTCGAGGAGTCTAAAGGTAGCGGACAGATCTTAGTAATTGATCTTGTCGTTTCGCCACTAACACAGCGTAGGCCCACAACACGTACGACACCATCCTTACCCGGTATCGCCTTAACAACACGTGCGAGTTTCCATTTGGTTGGTGGAAGGTGAAGCTCCTTTACCAACACAAGAGTTCCTTCCTCTATGTTGGGTCTTTTTAAATGCCATCGAGAGCGAACTTGAAGTTCTGATATATATTCTTTAGACCAACGGCTCCAGAAATTTTGCACAATTTGTTGAATTCTTTGGAAGCATGTCAATCTGTTTTCGGCCGTGGACGTAACATCTGAATCAGGCACAGTTGTAATTGCTCGACCAATTAAAAAATGACTTGGCGTTAACGGCAGCATATCGTTGGGATGGGAAGAAAGGGGATATAAAGGTCTAGAGTTAAGAATACCTTCAATTTGAATCAGTACCGTTAAAAAATGCTCAAATGAGAGTGTAGCATTGCCAATTACTCTTTTAAGGTGAAATTTTGTGGATTTAACTCCAGCTTCCCATAGACCCCCTAAGCTAGGAGAGTACGGCGGCAAGAAAACCCAGTTAAAGCCTTCGTTAGAGCATAATTCAGCCAATTTTCGGTCATTGTTTCTTAAAAATTTTCCCAAATCGTCTAATCTAGTCTTAGCTCCGCAATAATTACGACCATTATCAGAGTATATTTTATGTGGCATACCTCGTCGCGATGCAAAACGACGAAGGCACATCATGAATGCCTCGCTTGTCAAGTCAGTTACGGGCTCCAGATGAATCGCCTTTGTATTGAAACAAATAAAGAGGCACACATAGCACTTAACTGGTTTCCACCCGCGACCGGCTTTGTCCTTGACTAATAACGGACCGCAATAATCGGTGCCAACTATTGAAAATGGAAATTGAGAGGTTGTTCTATCAGCAGGAAGATCTCCCAAAATATTGTGTATGCCCCTTGGCTTTGATCGAAAACATGTTATGCATTGGAACACAGTCTGTTTAGCCAAATTACGGCCGTGTACAGGCCAAAAGCGCTCTCGTACAGAACAGAGTAGTTGTAAAGGACCGGCGTGACATAATCGTTTGTGCTCAGCACGAAAAATTAGTTTAGCAAAGATGTGCTTTGAGGAAATTAAAATTGGATGTTTTTTGTCATGGGTAAAGGTTGGATTATTGGAAAGTCTACCGCCCACTCTCAGAACCTTACTTACAGTATCATAAAAGGGGTTTAACTTTAATAAGGTACTCTTTTTGGATAATGATTTGTTATGCGATAACAGGTTCATTTCATCTGGAAATGTTTCTATTTGTGAAAGGCGGGCTAACTGATTGACAGAGTTTTGTATCTCAGCCACTGTTAGTGTCAGAGACTCGCAGGTCTTCTCTTTTATTGAGGATCGAGAGTTTTTAATGAATCGCAAGCAGTATGCAAATACACGCTGCAGTTTGTTGAGATCAGAATATCGTTCAAACAGCGTTGGTGATTTGATTATAAAGTCAGTAGAAAGATCGAGAGTGGCAAAACCTTGTGTTTTATAGTGCGGTTCCGATAGGAATTCAGGCCCCATCCACCAAAGGGTGCAATTGGTTAGGCTGGTAGCGGATATCCCACGTGTCACTAAATCGGCTGGGTTCTTACCAGTAGGGATATATTTCCACGAAGTAGGACAAGTGAGAGTCTGAATTTGACAAATTCGGTTGGAAACGAATGTTTCCAATGAATGTGGTTCACTGTTGATCCATGAGAGAACAATAGTTGAATCAACCCAGTATGTTACACTATCGATGTTAACATCAAGAGCATCCCTTACGGACTTTACCAGATTAGCCATCAAAACAGCGCTGCACAACTCCAGACGAGGAATCGTTAGAGATTTCAGAGGTGCGACTCTGGTTTTAGAACACAAGAGGCGAATGGTGACTTGATCATAGTCATCAAGTGAACGAAGATACACGCAAGACCCGTATGCAGCTTTACTGCCATCTGAAAATGCGTGGATTTCAATGCGCTTGAACGAAGCACAAATGGTTTGTCTAGGAATGCGTATATCATTGAGTTGCAACAAATCTTGGCAGAAGCTTAGCCAATTGGATTTTAGTGGAGAAGGTAATTCTTGATCCCATGTAGAATCACTTAACCATAGCTGCTGCATGAAAATTTTGGCGGTTATTGTACAAGGATGGAGCAGGCCTAGCGGATCAAATATCATCGAGATGTATGATAGGACGGTACGCTTCGTAACTACCTTGGTGATACCTTCAAATTGCACGATTTCGAAAAAGAATTGATCAGAGTAACTATTGTAAAATAATCCCAATGTTTTCGTGCTTTTAGTTGGACCAAATTCTAGTACGTTACTCGGTATATCGTTTGATTGTATTGTATTTAGAGCATTCGGACAATTCGAATTCCACTTACGAAGAATGAAACCACCAGTTCTTAGAATCGCGGTTAGATTATGGCAAATGTATTGAGCAACGTCAAGGGTTTCACAGCTTGTGATTAAATCATCGCAGTACATATCTTTACGTATGATTTTGGCGATTTGTGGATAGTTATTTTCATGCTGCTTGGCAATTTCAAACAAGCATCTGATAGCTAGAAAGCTCGACGATTTCTCTCCATAAGTCACGGTGCACAATTCATAGATGTCAAGAGGCGAAGAGGGTTCGGGTCTCCAAAATATTCTTTGGAGCGAACGTTGTTCTTTCTCGACAAAAACCGACCTGTACATTTTGGCACAATCACTTGTAAGAATATATTGGAAACGGCGGAATCGTAATAGAATAGAAAAGAGGTCATCTTGTAGAACAGGACCATTTAGCTGGATGTCATTGAATGAGACACCAGTAGAAGTAGGACAGCTTGAATTGAAAACGACTCGTAGCTTGGTAGTGAGACTACTTTCCTTATAAACGGCGTGATGAGGTATATAGTACTGAAACTGTGCGTTATCAGGGTACAGTAGTTTAGTCATGTGTCCTAATGACTCGTACTCCGACATGAAATCCACATATAAAGATTTCAGCTTGGCGTTGGATTGCAGTCGTCTTTCTAAGGACATAAATTGCCTTAACGCATTTTGCTTTGAGCTTCCCAATGCACTTGGGCAGGAATTAAGAGGTATGGAAACGGTAAAAATGCCATCTTCGTTGCGCTTGTGAGTGTTGACGAAGTGTGTTTCGCATTGCTGTTCTTCAGAGGAGAGGAGTTTAGGAGAAGCAATATTTTCAATCTCCCAGAACTTAGAAATTTGACGAGACAAGTCAAGTGTGGTGAGGTAGCAAGAAGTGGTTGTGGATTGATCGTTGAGAGGGAGTTCCCCTGTGACAACATAACCTAATCGAGTGTTCCATAAATGAGGATACCGAGCTATGAATGGCTGTTCAGGCGATAAAACTTGCCAAAAGATATCGACGCCCAATAACACATCGATCTTTGTACTGTCGAAGAAGTCAGGGTTTGCTAAGTTTACATTCTCGGGTGTTTTTAGAGAGTTTGCATTCGAAGCGATCGAAGGGAATTCTCCAGATATGCTTTGAAGAAGTAAAAACGGCAGTTCTGCTGAGAAGTTTGTGTGTATCGATTTAATTTTTGCATATGTGGTTTCGAAGACTTTAGCCTTAGCTTCAGCGATCCCAGAGACGGAGATGTTGACGTTAGATGTGGGCAGTTTTAATTTGTTACATAACGCAATGGTCATGTATGACTTCATAGACGCTGAGTCAAGAAGTGCTAGGCATCTGTGTTGATTACCAGAAGCGTCAAATATATAAATTACCGCAGTTGGGAGAATGGGAACAGATTTGCCCGGTGAAGTTAATTGAGAAGCGAAAGCGGAGGTCGAAGACTGAGCATTGGTGTCAGTAGCTTCCGGGGGCGAATTTATTGTTGTCTTGGCGTCATGCAAGAGAGAGTTGTGCCGTCTATTGCATTTTTTGCAATGACTTGATCTGCAACTAGAAACAGTGTGGCCAGCTCGTAAACAATTGGTGCAGAGAGTGAGATCTTTGGCTTTGGAAAAACGAGAATTTGGGGTTAGATCAAGGAACGTCTTACAATAAATTAATTTGTGGTTGTCATTGCAAAGTGGACACCTTTCTTGTATCTGTGGCGTGTTAGATGCAACATGAGTGAAGGTTGATCTACTGGACTGCGATTTATTCTGTGTGCGTAGACCCTGAGACGAGTAGTTGTCTGGCGGTCTATTAGGCTTATTGATTTTTTCCAATAATCGAGCACGCTTTTCAAGAAAGTCAATTAGGGCAGATGTAGGCGGAGCGACGTCTGTAGTGGAAATTTCAATTTCCCATTCACGTTTGGTATTATAATCTAGTTTGTCGGTTATTAGATATTGAATAAAGCTAGCGCACGAATTAGTCTGCTCACCTAACGATTCAAGAGCGCGAAGATGCGCTTGAATTGTATCTGCAAGCTGTCTGATAGATGAAGCTGATTCCTTTGTGATTTTAGGAAAATCAACAATACCCTTTATGTGAGAATGAATCAGAAATCGCGTGTTTTTGTATCGTTTTTCTAGTAAATCTAATGCAATTTTATAATTAGCAGGAATTACGTCCAATGATTCTATTACTTTCGATGGTTCTGTGTCCAAAACCGATTTTAAATATAAGAAACGTGTGACGTCATCAAATGCGTTATTATTGTGTACAAGGGATTTGAATCCTTCAAAGAAACTAAGGAATGTCTTTGGATCACCATTGAAGGTTTTCATTTGTAAGGTAGGTAACTTTACCACGCTTGAGCGCATTTCAAGGGTGGGCGATCTTGGTGGCGAATCATTCGTAAAGGGTGCATGAGCCACGGGTTGAAAATCAGGTAAAACGTTGCCTGTGATCGAATGAGCTTGAGCATTGACTAAAGAATCTTCAATCAACGGCTTGAGGTTGAGGCGATAATACTGGCATAGCCATTGAGCCTTGCGAACCGTTATTTATTGGAATTGGAGCGCATTGCTCTGCATCTTGAACCCTGAACTGACTGAGGTTATGTGATAGTAATGATTTTGCTTTACTTAATACGTCAAAATAAGTGGTTTCGAACTCGCAATAATCGTCGTAATGCGATTGCAAAAGAGCTTCTGATTCAATTTCAATTATATCTGCATGAATTGCATCGTATTTTGATAATAATTCTTGAAACGAATTTAGTCTCATTTCTAGTTGCAAAAATTCACTTCTAGAAATGCTTTGTATGGCTGTGCTATCAATTGCTACTTCAGACGCAATTAATGAGTCATAAAATGCCTTAAAACTGGTTATCTTACCTTTGACCGTATTCCGCCTACGTATTAAACTGGCTATAGTATTTTGTTGTGACATTGCTACTGTGTATTATTTCTTATTTTTTCTTAAATAAATTGTGCAATTGCACGATTATAAACTAATTATCATGCGATGGAATAAAGGTATTCAAACTCAATTTAATGTTATGGAATGAAAATGTAAATACATATAAGATAAGGAATATGCTACCTGCGACCTGATTTTCCTGTGCAAGCTGGTTGTTGACGAACCAGTGCCAGCTGGATTTGATACTACAGCGGATCTGTATATGATTGATGAGCGTTGTGCTGCTTCACTCCTGTCGTTGCTTTGTGTAATGAACTGGGCCACTTCTGATGCTCTGCTTATCTGCTACTTGTTTGTTGAATATACCGCAATGGTGTTGCAATTTGTAATGCTTCTAATGATGCTAATCTTCGAAGCTGGTTATCAATCATCGGTGAGAAGGACCAAAATTATGTAGAAAAATGCTTTATTGTGGAATAAATACACCAGCGAACAAAAATGGCGTGCATGACAAGAAGAATGTCAAACACGACTAACTTAACATTTAACTAAAACTAACAGTGCGCGCGCAAGGCGGCGCGGCTAACTTAATGTATAAAATAAGAAAAAATAATTCTTAACACGGAGAAAGCAAACATAGCGTTCTGGCAACGTCGATACGCAATCGGAAGACTTTGGGGTCCATCCCCAAAGGCTATCCTGTGGCTGTACACCGCCGTTATAAGACCCATCCATGTTCTGTTATGGAGCAATTGTCTGGTGGCCTAGAACCAGACTATCCACAACCAAAGCACTTTTCAACCATGTGCAAAGACTACCGTGCCTTGCGTTCACGTGTGCAATACGAACAGCTCTTACAGCCATCCTGGGTCTGCCTCCACTGGATCTACACGTGAGAGAGCAGGTCATACTGGCAGCCTTGTATCTGAGAAATAAAGGGTTGTTGAACAGAAAAGGCAATGAGGTGGGCCACTCTCGAATTCTGGGCTTGGCAGCCAAGCGATTACCTATACTAGAAGGACAATCTGACTCACCCATCCCTCGATTTATACTAAGGAAAAACTACCACATCTTCTTTGATGTGGAGGTGGCATCCCAACCAGACATATTCATCTTCACGGATGGATCTAAGACAATGAAAGGAACAGGCACCGGAATTTATTCCAGAGAACTGAACTTCCACATCAGCCAACCGCTAGGCAACATTTCGACTGTCTTTCAGGCAGAACTCGCAGGAATAACGCTAAGTGCAAAAACAATTCTTATGCACAGCATAAAGAATAAAATCATCAGAATCTTCAGTGACAGCAGAGCCGCTCTGCAGGCACTAAATCCATACAAATTCACCTCTAGACTAGGTACTAGAGCAAGTAACAAACAGCAATACCCTTGGGCTTATTTGGTTAAAGGGCATGCTGGAATAATAGGCAATGAAAAAGCCGATAAGTTAGCCCGACTGGCCTCAAAACAACCGTTTTATGGTCCAGAGCCGGCTCTTCCACTTACAGTATCAATTACTGTAAACAACTTAATAACCCAAGACACCCCCAGCACAGGACTAGGTGGAACTTGATGTTAGACTGCCGCCAGGCGAGAGAGGCCTTCAGAGGACCATCTCGTGGCCTGGTGTGCTTCTGTACAGGACTATCCGGAGGAAACCTGGGGCAACTTGTAGGTATACTTTCTGGGTACTGTAAACTTAACAAACACATGCACCGTATGGGGCTGGTAGATTCACCATCCTGTAGAGGATACTACACAGACGACGAGACGGCGCAACACATATTGTGTGAATGTCTCGTACTTGTCGAACTGAGACGATCCATGTTGGAGGAATCCTGGTCGGACATGGGTATGATTAGAGCCGCTTCCCCGTCCAGCATCCTCAGGTTTATCTCACGTGTGGGATAGCTTGAGTGAGGTTGTGGGGTCGAACGACTCTAATCAGGGAGGTAGGCCAAAGGCAGCCCCGGATCTACGATTTTTTCGAACCGGGGCAGAAACTTGATATTGGCGCCACTTCTCCAACGTTCGAGATACATTGTTAAAAAAACTCACAAATATAATATAATGGACCGTGGCATATTTTGTGCCAGGAGAATAAGAACTCTTTAGTAAATTTGCATTCTTTATTGTAACAAGTCGCATGCACTTGATTTTTCATTAATTTCTGACACCAGCTCTTTGAAAACGGCAAGTTCCTGGAAAAAATCTACTGCGGATCCATTTTTCTGTAGATCCTCAGTCGACATATTTAAAAACGCGAGGTTAAGACTGTATGTGCTCTCTATCCTGGTTACGATTTTTGTTAAAATTTCATCGTATTGCCTTTTTTTTGGAAATGCGTTTGTTTTTAAGTATTGGTTGGATTTAAAAACTTTTCTGATAGGGATGCAGCTTCTTTGATGCAATGTTCTATTGGTTTTTCTTTCATTCCTTACAAGATCTTAACAGGTTGACCTTGCATTATCGCCACAGAACGCGAAATGATAATATCCTGTTTTAGTACTTCAACGTTCACCCTGTTAATCTCTCGAGGAATATTATCCCAAATTGTTAAGTTGAAGATTAAAACTCATGTAGTAGGTACTTAAATGGCCAGCTTCATACTTAGATTCTGCGACTAGAGAGGATTCTTCAATTTATTTCAGAGCCTTGACAACTTCCGGTAAATTATTGAACAGAGTTTGATGTTTAGCCGACCATCTGGTTTGACATTTGACTACTTCCTTTTAAGTTTGTTTTATACACTTTTGGATTATTTTCCACCGCGTGGTGGATCTAACAAGGAAACAATAAAGTTTTTGTACAAGCCCAAATAGACTAACTGCTTCTGGACATGATGACGCTGAATGCACGCCCACTAGAAACTAGAATATGCTGTGCACTAATTATCTGGAGTCCGACATATCAATCACATAAAGTAGCTCTAGAAACAATACAAAAAAGTTCTATATGTATATGTATTTCAAAATGTATAAGGAGTATCCCATTAGAGGATACGACCATGCTCAACTGTCATCAACCAATAATCTTGAATCTTTGGAGCGTCGTATGGTAAAAATAGGGCTCTCTTAAAGAGAGACTTAGCCACTTAGGATAGGTTCATAAATCAACGTTTGATGTGTTCAAAAACCAATTGGACGTTTTAAAATCAAATGAATAATCGATAGAACAACGTGCACTGGATGCTAGGCGCTTTGCGTACCTATAAAGTTTCTTTTTCAAACATATTCTATTTATGATTTTGGCGCCCCCTGAAACCGCCGCCCGGGGCACGCGCCCCCGTTTGCCCCCCCTTAGATCCGCGGCTGGCCAAAGGGCCCGAATAAGTGGCCCCGCCTAGGTGCGCGTGGACTTTCCCACCCTCCTGTCGAGATCCAGATCCAGATCTACTATAACATTTGTCTGAAACATCGATAGTTGAGTCGACCTGACGAACTCTCATGCTGAACCCCCTCCGAAAATTATCTGTAGCTACGCCCCTGGCAACAATCATTTAAAACAAAGTAACCTTGCTGCTATTAAACAATGAAACAAAACCCGAATAATAAATACGGCCAACGTAGCCGTTTTTGTAAAGCCGTGAAAAACTGTAACCTTTTAAAAAATGCCCCGTTCCTCCTTATAAAATTTCTTTATTGCTCTCTAGAGTCCTTTTATTCATTTTGACATCTTTCTTTTCACCATGGATTCAATAAAGAAAAGCAACTTTTACTGTTTAAATGGCTATGTATTGAAAGTAAGTATAGATGTAATCAATGGTTATACCTTATACCGTTAATTGGGTTGAGTTCGTGCTGCTTTTTAGTGTTTTCGTATAGGGCCCCGAAGATCTGGGCGCCCCGAAGAGTTTGTGCGATTGGAAAAAAAATCATTGGTCTTCTAAGTAACCGTCTCATCGCTACTCAACTGAACGACGAAATGATTTACTGGAAACGGGTGTTGAGAAGGATTGTCGAGGTCATAACATTCTTGGCATCACGATGATGTCTGGCGTTCCGCGGGGACAATCAAGTCCTCGGATGGCGACATAAAGGATATTATTTGGGCGTGCTGGAGCTGCTAAGCAAGTTTGATCCATTTCTTGCCGATCATTTGCATAATTATGCAAATAAAGCTAAAGCACACTTGTCAGCACTACTTGTCAGCTTCCATTTGCAATGAGTTCATAGAATCATAGCCATAATGGGCAAGTATTGAGCAAAATTATTTTGGAACTGAAGGAAGCGAAATACTACTCGATTCTATCCCTGATATCTTTCATGTCGCGTCGATAAGTTCACTTTCGTCGTGCGGTACATGAAGGAATGTTCCCCAGTAGAACGTTTCCTGGACTTCATACCAATGGAACGGCATGGAGCAGTGTACTTGTCCGATACCGTTGTATCTTTTCTTAAAGAAAAAGGTAGCTATAAGTTTAGAGGATTGCTGTGGGCAAACGTACGACAACGCACCAAACATGGCAGGGCAGTACAATGGGTTACAAGCGAAACTTAACCCCTTCAAGCCCATGTTGCCAAAGGTGGCAACAAATGAATATCGAAGTGCCATCCCAGATTGTCACTTGTGGCAACAAATTTGAAATAGAATAACTAAGTTGGAATAATATTGCAGTTACGTAGATATGCCCTGGGATGGCTATTTACTAACATGAGATTGGCTGGTTCAAGGTCGAACGATTTTACCGACAGCAAGTGTGTTTCATTCCCTTGCAGTAGTAATTTCGATTTTGTCAAGTGGATTTGTGGATAAATATAAGATTTTTCAAACCACTTTTAGTGCAGAAAACATGGTCTTATACCTATAAATTAATAATAAGTAGAAAAAAACAATTTTAAAAAACATCGTTTTTTTTACAAAATCTGGGATTGCACTACAACCTTAGAAAATCGACCTGGGCTTGAAGGGGTTAAGGAACACTCTGTATGTACATGCATTCTTTTCGTCCCATGTCTGGCGCACAGTTTCAACCATGTCGTCGGGGAGACCGCTGAATGCGTCATGGAGGCAACAGACTACTTCCAGTTTCTGCAAAACTTTACACTTTCTTCGCAAGTTCTACTCATCGTTGAAACGTGTTGAAAGTCTCTCGGGCCAGGCATAGTAGTGAAACGTCTTTCGGATACCAGATGGACTGCACGCGCGGATACTGTAACAGCGTTACAGAAGTGTACCCAAGCATCATCGAAGCTCTGAGGACTATGGATGACCAACAAGATCTGCCGGAAACGCGAAACGAAGCTCGAGGTATTTTGAAGAAAATGCAAATGTTGTACACTGTTTTGCTGACCGAGATGTGGAGCAACATTTTGGTCAGGTGCAACGAGACGTCGAAGAGTGTACAGAGTGGCAGTCTTCCTCTCGATGTAGAGCTCAAGTTGGTGGACTCCCTGACTGCGTTGGTGAAGGTACCATATCCTAGGTTTTTATCGTAGTCTTAATATAGTGGAGCATTCCATCGTCTCCTCTGACCCAACCCCACCGTTGTGGATCGAAGCGGTCGTTCCCAAGCTATAGCTGGATATGCAAGTACACCCTGCGAAGGTGTTGCCCAGTCGCACCTTTAGTTGGTGAAAGAGAAACAAGATTGGCTCTCGCCTTGGTTGAGGATTTGATGAAGCACGTGTATCTTTGCACATTGAAATCCTTCTGGCTTGGTACGGCTTGATACATATATTATTAGCAGGAACAAATCTTCACCTGCTTGTGGTTAGGGCTTAATGAGGTGTTGTAGAACAAACTAGCAATGGCTCGGGTCTCGTGTTATCGCACCACTAAGAGGCGTGGATGAAGAGAATTGATTCACTGTAGGGGGCCGCCTCGTGTAGAATAACATCGCCTCGGTGCAGGTGTTTCCACTCACAGAGTGTTCATAAAAAAGTTGGTCTTGTTTGGTGGAGTATATAGGATAGTTTATAAAATTATGTCACAATTATTATAGGGGAAACGTCAAAAACACATAAGCGCCATATTATAAACATGATTTGATTCATGTTAGTTCGTTCGTCTTCACGATAACTCGACTTCTAGACTATCTCAGGAAGTCGAGGTTGGTCTTAAAACATCCCTAATTTCCCAACTTAATTTAAGTTCGATGGTAGAACAAATCTATAACCTTTGACCTCAGACTTATGATAACATTACCATAAAGAATAATACACCTAAAATAACAACATTTTAAGGTGGCAACATTGATAACTTGGCATTTGTTAGATAACATTTTTATACCTTAACCTTAAAACATCAAGAGATCTGTCATAAATATTTTTTTACTTTCAATAATAAATTATTATCCCGTCTGTTAGACGGGTCTTAACCGCTAGTAAATACATAAGCCCGAGTTAATCCATTTTATGTTGATCAGGGAACGGTTTTCTTCAACCACTCGAGGGGATGGTTGATCTCACACCTTTGAAGCTGAGCGCTCGTAAAACGCTTGTTGAGGCGAAATGATACTGGTCAAAAATCTTTTATAACACATAATATGTGCGTGGTTAGCTGTCGACTTAGCTATTGGAGGAATTTGTTGGGTCAGTTTGATGTATTTGGCTTCCCTCCTCTTTTTTGCTTAGCGCCCAAATGCGTTTTCCTTCTTCGACCTGTAACTGAGATAGATGTGTATCCTAGGATGCCCCCTCTATATTAGTTTTTGATATAGTTTTATCCATGTCACAGAGTACCCCCCCCCCCCCCCCCCCCCATGTTAGATGTAAGTACGCAATTTTGTTCCCACCCACCCAGAGTTCACAAGCGACGTTTATCCAGAGCCATTAGAGGAATATAGTTTCTAAGGGAAGCGGGAAACAGATTAGGTTTTGCTTGCTAGTAGATCATTGACGTACAAAAGCGGTTAGACTCGACGACACAGCCGATTGATCGACCTTTCGTGTTATGTTAGGGTAGTAAGGTTGTGGCGTCTAGGAAATCTGACTTCGTCCCAAAGGTGATTCAACTACCAGGATCTCATTATCCATTACAGTTTGTTACAATTTTTGTAATTACTCAACATGCAAACAGAGAAAGTACAATTTAGAACTGTCTGTTTTAATCCATGCATGCCGCATGCGTCTAATTGATAATAATTTATGGAAAATGATACAATTTTATAACAGTATTTATATTTTTATATAGTTTATGATCAGTTACAAAGTCGCAAGAGGGTATTCTAGTCATACTCCTGTCCCTGAACTGGAGTCCTGTAAAAATTTTAGTACTGATGATTTGTCTAACCAACAGAATTGAGTAAAGGACATATAGGAGAGTCAAAAAAAGTTGGGTAGACATCACCATATTCTGGACCAGGTTTTCTAGACGCCATTTTCTAAAATGGCCGATACGCATTTGATTGTGCATATATTTCCGCTCCTGTGACAGTCACATTCATCATTTTGGTGTCTAAATATATGTTTTTAAGGACAAGGAATCCATTAATATGGTTTGTGAAGTTGCCTGATAGCTATTTCTTAAAGAAAATCAGTAGGTACAAAGGTACTAAAAGTTTTACAGGACTCCTTTATTACTGCATTCAGAGCACAACTTACCTACTTCAAGAAACTAATTTACTTTAGTGTATTTATTTGGCATTTTTTTATTGTGGGAACGAAATTTCATTGAAAAAAGTACTTTTCATTTGACCGAGTTTGTCTTTTTTAATTTTTTCTTTTTGTATGTAAACTAACAGTCTAACACTGATGAAGATGGATGATCAACAAAGGATGGGAATGAGACTGGCAACTGTTCGGCAAAAAAAACGAAATGTTTTGTTTGATATGGAGAAGTGCGTTTTTTTGTCAAGCGGTAGACAGAAACAAGACTGTTACCACAGTTAATGGAAGAAAAAGAGTACAAGAAGCAACCGCTGTAAGAGATGACATAGTTGCAAACAGACTGAAAGTGTGGCTTATTCTGATGTGTTTGTGTATCATGTGACAAACCAGTGTTATAAAATGTATACTTTAAAGAATCTCTCGAAAAAATAGCAGTAGCAAATGCTAATAGTGAAGTGTTGGAAAGTGAAAGTGATTTCTTTACTGGCATGTTTAGCCAGTAAAGAAATCACCAGGAAAACAAGATCATCATGTGTACCACGAGAGCCTCCTTCATCAACGGTGCACCCAACACATATTCGATGTATTGTCTGTCTGCATTCAAAGTAATAATGGTGTCAGGGACAAATTTCATGTAAGTGAAACTGATGAACGAGCAAAAATATTTTAATCTGCAGCAATCTATTTTCAAGATGATATGTATACTCGTGTGGCAGATCTGAATCAGATACTCAAGTGTTTGGTGCTGATGTAACGTACCACAAAGTTTATTGTTTGGAAGCATATTTAAGAAAATTGCTGTGACAAGGTGTTAAAAAACAGAAAACTATTTCACCAAAATTGGTGCATTTGAAAGTAATGGAAACTATAGGTCCCAAAAGCTTAAAGAAGGATATGACTTACACGAAATTTGTCCCTGACACCATTATGACTTTGATGCCCACAGACAATACATCGAATATATGTTGGGGCACGATTGATGAAGGAGGCTCTCGTGGTACAACAAATGATCTTGTTTTCCTGGAGATTTCTTCACTGGCATGTTTATCTTCACTTACCAACACTTCACTATTAGCATTTGCTGCTGCTATTTTTTCGAGAGATTTGTTTAAAGTATACTTTTTATAGCACTGGTTTGCCACATGATACACAAACACAACATCTCTTATATAGCGGCCGCTTCTTGTCCTCTGTTTTTTCAATTAACTGTGGTAACAGTTTTGTTACTGTCTACAGCTTGACAAATAACGCACTTCTTCATGTCAAACAAAACATTTGGTTTTTCTTGGCGAGCAGTTGCCAGTCTCATTCACATCCTTTATTGATCATCCGTTTTCATCAGTGTTAGTTTACCTATTTAAAAAAAATTAATAAAGACAAACTCAGTCAAATAAAAAGTACTTTTCTCAATGAAATTTCCGGATATTTAGTTCGCACAATAAAAAGAAGCCAAATAAATATACTAATCAAAGTCAATTAGTTGCTTGAAGTAAGTTGTTTTCTGAATGCAGTAACAGAGGAGTCCTGTAAAACTATTAATACTGATTTTCTTAAGAAATAGCTATCAGGCAACTTCACAAACTATCTTAATGAATTCCTTGTCCTTTGAAATATATATTTAGACACCAAAATGATGAATATGACTGCCAGGAGAGCAAAAATGTAAGCACCAGAAAATTGGTGTCAGCCATTTTGAGAAATGGCTCGGCCATTTTGAGAAATGGCGTGCGGTTAACTCAGAGAAATGTTATACCTACTAAACATTTCTCTGGGTTTAACTTCGCAAACCATCTTAATCAATTCCTTGTCCTTATAGATGTCGCAGGAATGTTGAAATATTCGTAAACTTACAAGTTTCCTAGGAAACTTGAGCGCCTGGATCTCAAACTTAACCTTAACCTTAAGCTTTTCCTAGGAAACTTGTAAGATTACGGATATTACAACATTCCTGCGACATAGACACCAAAATGATGAATGTGACTGTCACAGGAGCGAAAATATATGCACAATCAAATGCGTAACGGCCATTTTAGAAAATGGCGTCTAGAAAACCTGGTCCAGAATATGGCAGTGCTTAAATCGTAAATAAAAAAGGGACGGAACGCATTTTGCAAAAAGGGATTCATGATTTCAAAAAGGGATATTTGTTAATTACCCCCCCCCCCCCCAACCGAATTTTTAAAGAGCATTTTTAAAAAATCGACCGATTTGCTAAAGATCTTGTTAAAAATCGTTTGTTCTGGACGATATTTATCAAATTAGCTTTTCTACAGTTTTCGTAAACATTCATTTCGCATTTCAGCCGTTAAAAAAGAAGCTAATTTGATAGATATGCTTATGACCTGATTGCAAGACCTGAAAATGGTCGAATTTTGTAAAATGACATGGCAGAAAGGGAAGAAGCGACCTCTGAGACCGTCAACCGGAGCGCAGTGCACAAAAGCAGGAACGCTAATGAAAACGAACGGAACGCAAGACAAAAGGGATAACCGGAACGGCGTTCCGGTCAGCAAAAGAAGGGCCGGAACGCCGTTCCGGTGCGTTCCAACTTCCAGCTTGATTTAAGCCCTGGAATATGGTGATGTCTACCCAACTTTTTTTGACTCTCTTATACTGCCGTGTTAATTCAAAAGGGCGTATCTGCAAATTCGACAGAAATTGAGTTAGACGTATTTTTAGAATCCTCTTTAAAACTACTATGTATGTGTTAAGAAGAGATTGCGTATCTCAATGTTATATAGGCAATAACTCGCTTTTAAAGAAATTCCTATCTACAAATTAGCCGCCTTTGTTAGATTAAAAAGGCGTATATGATTTTGTTAGTTGAAAAGGTTGTATCTGTTCACTGTGTACTCACAGTATAGGTACTTGCTGCCAGTGCCAGTTTTATATTCATAGAGTTCACTGTATTCAATAGTATAAAATTAAAATTCCTCTATGCATAAATGATTTGATGGCATAACTGAAGATATTAAAAGTCAATTTTCTCAGTTTTTATGTTATTGTAGATATTTCCCTTTGAATTAACACGACGGTATATGTCCTTTACTCAATTCTGTTGGTTAGATAAATCAGTACTAAAATGTTTACAGGACTCCAGTACATTACTGTATTACATTGACTTTCTACACTATAGACAAACGGTAAGATAGGGAAAAGTGAAAACTACTATTTAGTGAATTTTTGCGTTAAATAGGCAACTTGTTATACATACTGGAATGCAAATATTATTGATTTTTTCAGTATGGAACGTCATTACATAAAAGGCACCTTCATTCACACTTGTTATAATTGTGACGATGTCTATGTCACATACCTATTCTCACCCACATAGTTTATTCGAAAAATGTGTTTATAAATTCATCGCAATGCGTTCATTTTTTTAACACCAACAAATCAATTTTTAAAATTTGTTTTTTGAAAAAACCTTACCTCATCGGCGTCGAATCACGAAAAGATTATTTGTTTTTTGGAATCCGTGGAAATGTTTAATTTTGTTTAAGTTAAAAATGAGATGTTCATTTTATTTTGTTGCAGCTTAACATTCGTTAAGAATATAATAGCTATCCCTTTCCGGGAATTACAAATCCGTTTGCCGGGGTGGTTAAGTCCCCACATAATACATTTTACATGTCACTTCATCTTTCTTACTCATTTCTAATCTTCTTTCTTATCCTGTTTTCTCATCAGTCATCAGTCATCACCCTTTCCCGTTGCTGTCCTTCATTCCTCTTTGAGTTATATTACCTTGTGTTTTTGTTCTTTTATGAGTCTATACAGTATATTTTTGATTCATTTTTCCTGTTACATGTTTCTATCTCCTGCATTTTTTCGTCATCCATTTGTTCTTTTTGCTCTTGTACATCTTATCACCTTCTCTAAAGCATTTTTGTACTCTTCCAAATCTTCTTTCCGCCCCGTCTTTAGTCTAAATCCCCCCCCCCCCCCCACTCCTTCCTTCCTTACTCTCAAATTGAGAGCGTGATAGACAATTTTTAGAACCAACATCACTCCGTTTTTCATGAATCCTGGGCGCAAATCTCAACAAAAATTCTCCGAAAATATCTGGAAAAATCCGGGACGAAATACTCTAGCGGGAAAAGTCCGCGAGAACATCTTATTTTCTTCTTCTTTTTTTTTTTTAATTAAAATCTCGATAATAAAAAATACTTTAAAAACACTCTGACTTAGAGGACTTTGCTTAATTCAAGAGGTGCAAAACGCAAAGGAGGAATTTTCTCATGGACTTTCCCCGCTAGAGCATTTCCTCCCGGATTTTTCAAGACATTTCGGGAGAATTTTTATTGAGATTTGCGCCCACGATTCAAAAACAACGGAGGAGTATTTTTACATGTTGAAAAGTCCTCTAAAAAATCTAAGGTTATTCTTAAGTAAATACGGTAGTGAAATTTATGCGGTTTGAAATGGAAATATGTACAAAAATATCGGACAGGACACCAACAAATAAAACTACAGCAGAAAATGTTTCAAAGCAAATTCATGAAAGAAGCGTAAATAAAGAGATTGAATTGCAGGTGTTGTTTTGTAACAACACTGCAATTTCCATTGATGTTATCATAGTACGCAAAGAACGTAATATACGTTCTGTGATCGTAGTAAGTAACTGTATTTCTTGTAACGTTATCAGAATATGGGACGGGCGCTAACGTAAACAAGACGTACATTTATGACGTATATATATTTATATAACGAGGGTGGCACTGTGAAGATTTGGTGGCACAGCTCCGAACTAACACTTTCACAGCTCCAATATTTGTCGGGAATTTATAACATTGCACCGTTTGTCTATAGTGTAGAAAGTCAATGTGTATTATCACGTGAATGATTGGAATCCATGAATTACTGGAGAATTAGTAAACGTGGCACCTACGCACAATAATTAATGTTTGTTTTTGTAGAATTGACAACAACGCTTACGAAGTAACATGTCTGCCGTTATTTGATGTTAATTCTAGGTAAATACGAAAAATGATATTATTTTGAATGATAATGTTCTATGTTGCAATTCAACTGTGTTTTGTTTGTTTTGTATATAGTTTTTCTAGTAAATTTGCAATATTTTGAAAAATTATACCATGTAAGGTTAGATTAACCATGTGTGATGGAAATTCTGTTAATCAAAATATGGTAACAGTCTCTCCAACAGATATTCAAGAGTTATTAAATTACTTTTCCAAAAATACTTATCGAGCTAAAGAAGCAGATTCCGTTGTAAGTATTTTTTTTTTAACAACGATATAAAGAAATTTACGGCACTTTTGTTCTTAGGGTAACGATGCACTGTTACAGAGCATCGAGCTCATGAAAATTGATTACAATTTATTTTTATTAAATAATGTTAGTGGAGAGCTAAGTAGTCATTATCCGGGCCAATTAGTTATACTTGAATGTGAACATGCTCCAAACCAAAACTTACCTTTGGTTAACCAAGTTTCACAAGCGACACAACGTACAACCAATACAATATATGAGTGTATGTATGACTCTCAAAAATTACGAGATCTTATTATGAAAGCTCGCTTTGCCAGGTAATTACACTTTTTTTTTTGTTCGTTTTAACTGTGTCCGTATAATTTGTAGATGTAGAGCGAGATTTCCCTTACCAGTCATTCTATACAAAGGCAAATATATTTGTCGCTCAGCTACCTTATCAGGTGGACCAGAAATTTATGGTCGATCTGGTATTGATTATTTATTCAATGGCGCCGAACCCGTTTGTGAACAATACGACAATGTGGATGAGGATTTAGATACAACGTCTCAATCAGATTGGCAATTATTTGATCGAGTTCGCAGCCAGGATATAAAACTATTAAAAACCTTCAACGTGGGTACAATTATAGACTTTATGGTCGAAAAGAAAAAGTTAAGTTTGGAATGAAGTAAGTCACAAGTTTGGTTTGTAATTTTATACATTTTTCTACGTAAATTTTAGTGTTACCTCATCTGAAAAGGTCGATAAGGAAAATAGATATTCCGATTTTACAATAATATCTTTACCTTATCCGGGTTGCGAATTTTTTAAGGAATTTCGCGATAGTAATTATACTGCACAAGACTTAATATTTGACTGGTCGCAAGCACATGTCGATGCGTGTATTTGCGTTCCGGAAGACGGCATCTCTGCTCAGTTGGGTATTAAATGGGAGGAATATAAGGGTTGGGATCTTGTAAAAATTACCCAAAAGTATATGAGACTCCTGTTAAAATATTTACAGGTGATTTTTTATTTATTTTTTCTTTGTACGCTAAAATTATAGTTATAGGATAGTAGTTCTGGACTACTTATTCACTGTATCAGTGGCTGGGACAGAACACCATTATTTATCTCCCTTTTACGCTTAAGTTTATGGGCTGACGGTTTGGCACACCAAAGCCTCGATGTTCCACAAATTCTTTATTTAACAATATCCTACGATTGGATGTTGTTTGGACATCATTTATGTGATCGCCTAGGTAAAGGAGAAGAAATATTTTTCTTCTGTTTTTACGTTTTAAAACATTTAATAGACGAAGATTTCAGTATTTCGGGTACTACGAGGTATTTTTTTAAATAAATACGATGACCGCGTGGGTCTACTTGAAAACGTTTTTAGGCACAGAAGTTGCAGTAAACTAAGTGACCGAAGTACCGATAAAGCTGTTATGAGGACGGATAGTGATTTACAATTGGATGGAATGTTATTAGATCTGGATTCACGGGGATCAAATGTTAGTCTCAACTCGTCCTGTTCATCGGTTAGCAGTAAGTCCCAAGAACAACCGCCAGTTTTATTTCATCTTCCCGATGAAAATACAAATGGGTAATGCTAATCTTCTATCTCTGCGAGTTTTTTTTTTTTAAATTTCACATTGTCACTACAAATAATTTTCTAATGTATCCAATTTCATTAAGGTGCGTGACTATTACATGATGATATCATCCTTTTAAAGCACTGTTACAAAAAATAATGTACTAAATGAAAAATATCGATTTTGCAATGGTGTACTAATCAAATATTCTTCAAGGCAAACTTTTTTTAGCCTTTATACAGGGTGGGGCACCACATATGGCATGGAATTTGGTGCCTAAACTGTAACAATTTTTTTAAATCTTTTTATATGCAATGCATACATGTAGGTCAATAAGAGCTACATTTAAAAAATACTTATATGTATACAGAGTGGTTCAAAAAAATGTGGCGTATCAATGTTATAATTTTTTTAAACCCTATATATATTATCACATTTGTCAAAATAATTTTCATTCGAGCCATTACTTGGCTTCATCATACCTAATTTCAACTCTAATTTTCCACAATGGCTTACCTATGATCTCCCACGTTTTTGTTTGTTAATTAACTATTTATAATTCCTCATGGCCATCACCTGTTTTCCATTTTAATTTTTTTACCTGTGATTTCTTGAATTTATGACCATTTACTTTGATGAATGTCGATAAGTCGATAAGTTCTATTATTCATCTCCATTCTTAAGCTAATTCTTGTAACTGTTCAACATGTATCAAACCTAGGCTGATAATGATATTTTCATATTAAAACTAGTAGAAGAAGAAGATAGCCCTTTATTTTGTTATAATAAAAATCGAAACAAAAGCTTCTTATTAACTACTTAATTAAGTAAACAACCAAATTTCAATTTAAAAAAAAAACTTAACTTTCTCCTCAACTGACACTAAATCTATTCCTGGCTCTTTGGCATCAACTTATCCCTTCGCTCCATCACCCCCTTCATCCACCCCACTCCCAACCCGTTCCCACCTCAGATCACCTTTATTCCTCTCCCCTCTTCTCTCAGCTCTTCACACTCCCTCATCAAATGCCACACAGTCTCTCGTCCCTTACCGCACATTCTACACATCCTCCTCTCGTCCTCCCACCAGTATCTATTCTCGTTCTCTTCATTGCCACATCTAAACCTCGCCACCATCCTCTTCTCCTTCAACTCCATTTCTCCCATCAGATACTCGACCTTCCCTTCTTCTATAATTTCCTGATATCCGCCATTATATCTTCCATTACATATTCTCACCCTCCTTTCCTGTGCTTCCACATCTTTATCCCTTCTTACCAGCTCATCCACCATATCTCTTCCCCCCTCTCTTCTCCCTTCTATCTCATCCCTCGCATAACCCACTCTCTCATGGAACCGTCTTCTGTCTTCCTGCCCATACATTATCCGTTTTTTTGCCACCTCTCTCATGCACTCCTTTACTCCAACAATATCTTCCTGCTTTCTGATCATCTCCTCATATTTCACCGCCCTCTCTCACTGCCCTTATCCTTGTTTTCTCTAATTTTACCTCTTCCCCTACGATATACCCTGGTGTCTCCCTGTCCAACTCTAATGTCCACCTCCAGTACTTCTCCTGAATTCTTTCTATTTCTTCCCATTCCTTCCACCCCCATATCTCCGCCCCATACCCCATCACACTCTTCACCAACTTGTCAAACAACCATCTTCTCTTCTCCATATCCTTCCCAAACGCTCTTTCCCCCAAACCCCACACTTTCCCCACTATTCCACTACCCTTCTTCGCCAATTCCCTCACATGTGCCCCATCTTTATTGTCATACCACACTACATACCCTAGGTATTTCCACTCCTGTACACTCTCTATTAAAACTAGTAGCTTCTTTTAATTCATTATTATCATATATTAAACGATACATGGGGAAGGTCTCTTTCTTAACAATTCCCTATACCTACCTTTTATGGTTTTCGAGGTATCTCGGTTTTTCTCAAAATACAGTAGATCACAAAAAAAAGTATAACGACAAAATGGCTGGGGGTACAAAAAATTGCTTTGGATCAGTTGATTTGAAGCCTTTTGGCAACTATTTGCAATATTTACCATTATTTAGAAATGTACAGGGTGTTCCGAAACGTGCGAAATATCATTCACTCCTGCTAACTTAAATAATTATTTTTTTACCCTCTTTCAAACGATGTTAGGGTTCCCTATAGCCAAGTATAGTATTTTTCACGGAACCAATAGATAACATGTTTAAAGTCAGCTCTATGTGTTTCTCTTAAGGAGTAGTAGGCTGGGTAGTATTCTAAACAATACCTGAAATTATTACAATTACTGGCAATGTTATAGTTGTTGATATTTTTCATAAGCTTCACTAATTAAATATTACGTACATTAAATTATTTACAGTTAATTCATTGTAATTTTTGGTTTCAACTATTTTAATATTAAACTGAAATAATGTAGATAAAGTACAAATCAACAACTTTGCTGTAGGAGAAGTCTAATAACAGTAAATTTAATAATTTCAGTTATTGGTTAGAATAATACCCAACCTACTACTCCTAAGAGAAAGACATAGAGCTGACATGTTATCTATTGGTTACGTGAAAAATACTATACTTGGCTATAGGGAAGCCTAATATCGTTTATTTAAAAATATCGTTTATTTAAAATAAGCAAGTTATTTAAGTTAGCAGGAGTCAATGATATTTCGCACGTTTTGGAACACCCTATACATTTCTAGATAATAATAAATATTGGAAATAGTTGCCAAAAGGCTTCAAATCAACTGATCCAAAGCAATTTCTTTTACGCCTACCCATTTTGCCGTTACTCTTTTTTTGTGACCTACTGTATTTCGAGAAAAACCATAAAAGATAGGTAATTGTTAAGAAAGAGACATTCTTTTTTAACGTAAAACACGAAAATGTGATGTTATATAGGGTGTTCCATTTAAAAAAATATAACTGATACGCCAAATTTGTTTGAACGACCCTGTATATTTATAAATATTTTTAAAATGTAGCTCTTATTGACCTACATGTATGCATTGCATATAAACAGATTTTTAAAAATTGTTATAGTTCAGGCACCAAATTCACTTTCTGCTAATCCTTCCCTTCTCCCTCTGTCTTCCTCTCTCAGTTCTTCACACTCTTTTAGCATATTTTCCACGTTCTCTTCTCCTTCCCCTTCTCGTTCTCCTCCCTTCTATGCTATATCTATTTACGCTCTCCTCATTACCACACCTAAATCGTGCTATCATGATTTTCCCACCTTTTAGGTATACCGGTAACACCATTACCTTTCTATATTTGTTGTTATATTTGTACTTCCCCCTGTTTATCTACCTTCCTATCTCTGTCCCTGATCTTTCTCCCCCTTTCTCTTATTCTTTTCTTTCCTTTTGTCCATGTGTCTTTCTCCCCTCTTTTACTTCCCTCCAGCACTTTTTCAATATAGTGCAACCCGTCCTCTCTATTCCTTCTTCATGCTTCACTGCCGTCTTCCCCACTTCCAATCTTATCTTTTGTATGTTTGTCTCCTCTGCTACTATATATCCTGGTATCTCCCTGTTCAACCACATTACCCACCTCCAATACCTCTCCTGTCTCCTTTCCACTCCCATATCTCCGCTCCATACATCATCCCGCTCCTAACTAATTTGTCGAACACCATTTTCCTCCTATCCATCTCCATTTCAAAGACCCTTTCCCCCATACCTTTTTCTGCCATATATCTAATGTTTGCTTCTTCCCTGTTTCCCTGTGTGAATACCTCTTCCTCTCCCTGCCTCCATTCTTCTGTTTTTCCCTTCTGCCAAAATACCACCACTTTTGCCATCATCACCACATCATCTCTGTATGCCAGCGTCCAAATCGTTTTTCTTTTTCCTACTACCACCCCGCCCCCCTTAGTTTCTCCTCTAGATCCATTGTATATATCGCCAACAGACTTGAGCTTAGCGGGCATCCTTGTCCTTGAGTCCCTTCCTCGTCCAAAATTTCTCACTGCTTCCCATCTGCTTTTCTTCTATTACTCATCTCCCTATAGATGTCCTCACTCTTTTCCTTATCCTCTCACTTGTTCCTTTTTTCTCCATGATATCCTCTAATTTCTCCCTGTTTACTTTGTCGCGCACTGCCGCCATGTTTAAAAACATTTTCTATAGCTCTCCTTTTCCTAAAACCCGCCTGTCTGTCTGGTAGTATGTTTTTTCTTTCCTAAATTCTTCTTACAATCTTTTCTCTATTACCTTCTATCCTGAATTTAAGAGGGCAATTCCTCTGTAGTTTTATCTTATTCTCTTTGTCCCCTCTCATATATGTATTATTGCAGTTGCATTGTAATATTGCAAATGATACCTTCCCTCCATTCTGTTGGGAAATGCATTCTTCATTTTCTATCCCATCCAATCCCACCGCTTTTTTTTTCTTTAGTCATCTGCTTCCTGCTCTTTTATCTTCTCTCCCTCTTTCCTCCCCTCCCTGTACCTTTCACTACTTGTTTTCTCCATACTCTTAGTAGTAATTTCAACATTTCATTTTCACATAGTTTTGTTAATCAGTGACCTTTGAACATTTCAAAACATTCTGCTTTCCCCTGTATTTTGTTATAAAGCTTTATCACTATCGCTGTACTATTAACAAGTTATTAAGCGGCGAAGCACGAATTGTACATCAAAATGTTGGAGGGAATAGCATGAGCGCACTTGTTATACTTGAATGTCACCAAGACATCATTGCATTAATATGATTGGTCGAAATTAGTACATTTAATGAACTGTGTTAAATTGCTGTTATTTTAAAACATTTTGCTATAAAGGGGTGGTGATCGATGTTTAAAAAAATGCTATACTTAATCCTATTTTCCTTATGTCTCAATTTTTGTTAATTTTTTTGAGCTTAAATGTAAAATGAATCTTTTCTTATTAAGCGCAATAGTTTTGGATATTGTCAGAGAGTTTTTAAAAATTATTATCATTACAGTGTGAAGCGAAGTTCTCAATACACATAAATTAATTTTTCTAAAATAATACTGGCTTTGTTCAAAGCTGGATCTCAGGAGCTTGTGATGCTTTAATCCATCTAATTTTAATTTACACCTTCTTTCCATCCTAAAAAAAGGAGCAATTCCTGTTTATCGTATACAGCGAAATATTTATTGCTTCTCTATATATTTCAGAAATAGTTTTCCATGCGACATGTCCAATTCTATGTTGTGGTCTCCACAAACCAGACGCACATCTCCTGTAACTGTCCCTGTCGCTTCTCGTTTCAGACAAAGGCAAGAGTCATCATCTTCACTTAGTGTAGGCAGTTGGCAAATGATAAGTGGGACTGGAAGTTTGAGAGGATCTGATTCAGCATCTACGTCCACCATCGATTCCAATGGCACTAATAATTCCAACAGGTTACATTTTTTTTTATTAGAGAAAATTGTCGTTTATTACATTCTCTCATCGTAATTATAATATTTTAGATACGAAGGTCAGTCTTCACAAGATTCAAGCTGTACTCTCATTGACGAAGAGGATACTGCAAATTCATGTACTGATGGAGTGTCGACGTAATATTTCCACTTAATTTTTGTTATCGTAATTCATTTTTGTTTGTTTGCAGACGCAAGGAAAGATTATTAAAAATTAGAGCGTTGTTTTATCACTGCTACAGTACCACAATTGGCCTTAAATTCAAAAATGGCAGTGATTCGGCGCTCAGTTCCTTATTTGGAAATTTTGCTGAAAAGGTTGGGTTTTCTCAGAGAACATCAGTATGAAACGGGAATTGTTATTTATTGTTTTATTGTTCGACGTTTAATTATTACCATTTGTTTATATTCAGATTCCACGTTTAAGATTGTTTCTCGTTTTCAAACTTATTAATTGTATACTGCCATTATATTACGTGATGCATTATGTTCAGTAATAATAATCTGAACTTGTTCATTTAACCATGTGCCATTAAAGATGAAATGTATATTGAGACTGTTCACAATCGGTTTTCTAAGCGTGTACATTGTTACTGCCGGTCCATTTAAAATCTTAAGTTTCTCTGTACGTTAAAATGATGGTATCGGATTCATGCTGTTGACAAGTGAAGCTTCAATACACATTTAAAGTGCATTCCAAACATACTTTTAGTTTATTAAAATTGAAAAAAAAATTATATGACAAATGTTGAATTTATAGAGTTTTCTTTATGGCAGTACAAATCAGATTTATATAAAAGTTTATAATAAAAACATCTCGTATTATTTCAATTTAAAATTTAATTACTGCTCAATTAAACCTTGTTTTTCCCACACATGCAAAATAACGGGAGAGCTTTGATCATACACTGAAACATTGCCAATATGAAACAGAATTTTCCATTCTGTGTTTGTAGACTGTTAATTTTTCTTGCACTATTGTTACTGTAAATACGCAATGTTATAAAAAAAAACAATGTCTATTTTTAATATAGCAGTATTTACAAAGTGTTTCTTTTTCTTGTGAAAGGTACCTATTTTTAATTTGTTGAGAGACATGACTTAATAATAGGCTACAATTTTTAACATTACTATACTTGTAAATATAATTTGAGTTTCAAGTAAACCTTCCGAACAGTGACGTTTTATTACACTTAGAGACTTGTAATGATTTAATGTAAACTCAGACAATTTTTGAAAAAAACAGCTTTTCACTTTATTCGTGTTTGCAGGTAGCCGGCCATATTTCTAATATTGATTCCTTCGTTAACTATTCCTAATTTTTTATTTAAAAAATCAAGTTTCAATAGTAAAGTCAAAATACTGAGATTGGACCATTTTTCTGAAATTGCTGACACAAAAAGTAAGTGAAGCTGTGCATTTGTAGTATCCCCATATGTGATTAAATTACCCTTCTACTGATGTATACAAGAAATATGTAAGTACACCCAACAAGATAACAATCGACACATAACCATGTGACTTTATCACCTGCAATGATGATACAATAAAAACATTGCATGTGGTTTTGTCCATCTCCATGTCAATCAATCGATCCGAAACTATTTGTTTAAATATACATTATTGTACAAGTGAATCTTATTCATCCCTTCCTCTCACATAATTGTCCCAAATAAAATAAACTATCCATATACTGGAGAGAAACCACCGATTCTGAATTACATAACCGTGTATTCTTGATTAACACAGAATGGCGGACATAGTTTTGTGTTACCTCCCTGATTAAGAGTCGTGCAACCCCATAACTGTACTAAACTGAAATCACGTGGGACAAACTGGACAAAGCTGTAAGTGGAAACCTCTGTAACAGTAGCCATGTTTGACTTGGATGCTCTCAGTTGTACATTTACATGTTTCCTAAGTATCGTAAGGCAACTACTGCCATCTCCGTCTTTATTTCATTTTAGAGCGGTCCAGCAATATTGTTAAGTGATGATTGAGCATTTTAACGAAAATTGTATGAAGTGACGAAATAGTTTTAGTAGACTTACCTGCAAAGGTTATACATTAATGGTAATAAAGGGTGTTTTAAGTCATTAAAGATATTTATTTAACATTTCTTACAGAATGGATATTAAATAGAAACAATGAACAAAACAATTTTGGTCCTCTCGTACCATAACATAAATTGCAATAAACATTTTGTTGTTTAATACAAACAACCTCACCACAGCTTAATGCTATACTTATCTTTATACTGTGACCTCACCTTTTACTGTGTTATACCCTTATACGTCCTCGAAGAATTCGTTGTAGTATATGACAGAGAACGTAACTGCATGGTTCCCTATCAGATTGTTCCAATGACGTCTGATCCACAACATGTATTGTACTAAAGTGTATGTAACCAGTGGTCGTAGTGTAGTGAAATATTTGATAATCATCGTAACTATAAACCCTACACTCATATAAGCAAGAACTGCTATAATGAGTATTGTAGTGACAAGCAGAGAGTCTTCTACAAACATTTTAATTCAATTTAATAAAAGTACTCATACCCTTACGCTCAATATCACCGGTTGTAGTTTGGTTTATTCCATTAATTGCCATGGTATTGGATCCCTCTTGATGTTCATTGATCGTGGTAGTAAATTTTTCAATGAGTCCGCTGTTTGATTTTTCAATCGTAATACCGATGATGTTTGATTTCATAAGGATTATCAACCACCAAAATTTGATTAACGCGAACATTTCGAGACAAAAACTACAAATTTCGTTTTACGATACAACAATAACGTTAAAACTATATAGGTAGGTATTCCTATAATATAACTGAAGTGCAAATTTTTTTCGCGTGCCCGCTGTCATTGGCTCAGCAATTCAAAATAAGAAAAATGGACCAATTGAGAACTAATAAAATTGTTCTACATTAATTCTGTGGTCGGCAGTCAAAAGGTAATAAGTCATTTTTTTTCCAAAATGGACTTTATGTATCAAAATAAACATGAATATGCCCTCTATTGGCCTGTTAAAAGGATATAAGTGGAAAAAATATACTTATCAAGTTATAATGTTGTTCATTTGGACATAAGTTGAAAATGATAACATCTAGGACCATCATAGAGATATAAATATACTTATTTATGTTTAGTTTAATATATTGTACTTGTAAAAGGATATATGTACAAATAACTCTGCTTTTTGGAATGTTTCCTTGCATATAGGGATGGTTTCGCACAATCGTAAAGGAATAAGTTGACTTATACCTTTTTGACGGTATGTCGATAACTATTATTCTGGAAGTGAATCAGTCAAAAAGCAATGTGCCAACTTATGCCTATTTGTCTGCTATACCAAATTGTGTAAAATGCACAAAATTTGCAGCCATTAGAAGGTACCTACAGCGATTTTAAGTTATGACAAAAAGTCATAACTGCACTTATACCGTTTTACCCGTCTACATTGTTGGGTTTCGGGAACAACAGAATGGCATAACTACACTTATACCGTTTTAACAGTCTAGATGGTTTGAGTTTACAAAATCATAAGGGCTTAAGTTATAGTTTATTAATTTATGCGCAATGTTATCAATTAAATTTTATATTAGTTAAAGTAGGCAATTGTTTTATAACTTAGTGGTATAAAAATTATTAACCTCCTTCATTCGCGTGATTTATGAAGGTTGTCTAAAGTTTAAAATATTCTCCTGTAAAATATGGTTTAACTCACTTACGACCATTTGACTGCCGTCCACAGAATTAGTACGCGAAGTAAGGGAAAACGTTATTTTAATAATATTATAAAATTATCTCTATGTTGCCCCTAATATATTAATATATTACCTATATAATATTATATTATGTAGGTACCTATTATACTTATTAATACGGGTTGTCAAAATGTACGTATATAGGTAGGTACATAATATATACTACGCAGAATTTTTTCAGGCCTTATGCTTATAATTACGTAAGCATAATATAATAGGGCTTTAACAGAAGCGTTTTTTAACTTAGGTAAGGGTATATGTACTAACCTAAAGTATAGGTAGGTAGGTATCTATGTACCTATATAGGTACATAATTTAATTTCACATAGGATGATTATAGAATCAAAGGCCTTGTAAGAGAAGCAGAAGAAGAGATAGGTATTAGGTACCGAAGGATAAAAGAAAAGTCTTTCCTAACTATTAATACTTCAAAAGCATCCCTAAACTGGTACAAGAAAGAATACATCCCACATGAGTACCTACATGACACAATTGTGTAACGTGTACCTACGTTTTATGTTGACTTGTACATATAACGAACGTTAGCAGATAAGTATCAATAAGGACATGTTATAAACGTTGCAGCGACTGCTAACGTTACGTTGTAATAACGTCCTAACAGAGTCTATAGGGAGAACCTAAAGGTCAAGCTCGAGAACTGTTCCGCCGAGTTTAATAGCTAGGCGGAACTGGAGGCCATGGAAGTACCTACACCTTCGAATCGCCATCAAAGATACCTATGAGACAAGTAACAAACAGCAATAATACCCTTGAGCCTGTATGGGTTAAAGGGCATGCTGGAATATAATAGGCATTGAAAAAGTCGATAAGTTAGCCCGACTGGCCTCAAAGCAACCGTTTTATGATCCAGAGTCGGCTCTTCCACTTACAGTATCGACTGTAAACAACTTAATAATCCAAGACACCCAAAGCCTAGCACAGGGCTAGGTGGAACTTGATATTAGACTGCCGCCACGCGAGAGAGGCCTCCAGAGGACCATCTCGTAGCCTGGCGCGCTTCTGTACAGGGCTATCCAGAGGAAACTTGCGGCTACTTTCTGGGCACTGTAAACTTAACATGCACCGCATGGGCTTGGTAGATTCACCATCCTGTTGAGGATGCTACACAGACGACTTGTCAAATTAAGACGATCCATGTTGGGAGAATCTTAGCCGGACATGACTAAGATTAGAGCCGCTTCCCCGTCCAGCATCCTCATAGGTTTATCTCACGTGTGGGATGGCTTGAGTGACGTTACGGGATGGAACGACTATAATCAGGGAGGTAGCACAAAGGACCCGAATAGGTGACCTACGTGCGAGTGGACTTTCCCACCCTCCCATCGAAATTCAGAATCCAGTGCCCTGGTGGCATCATCAGCTAGGGACTTTCTCGATTGCGGACACAGACTAGAAAAGCTTTTTAATAGAGAAAAAAACACGGGGGAGTGGGAGCCTTTTAAGATGAATCATGTTACAGTTCCTTTGATTTACCTGCTGTAGGTACAAGTTTGTGGCTAGAGGCTAGAGCTAGGAAGCTACTTTAACAGTGGAGTGCATTTATTCTTAAACTCAATTTACTTTAACTTTAGATAAGTAGGTACCTATGTTATTTGTGTATGTATTGATAAAACACCTACATGCAAGTCACCACTCACCAATTTATTAAGATTGGAGGTAATGTGAGATTGTAAGAATAGCTTTTAATGCAATACCATGAATGAATAATTAGGGCCGATTATATTACCGCGCATTTAACGTGGAAAATGATTTTCCGCGATAGAATTGCATAGCGTAAGAACGACAACTCTAATTAGTCCAAGAAAATAGACCTTTAAATACGAATTTTGAGGTAAATACTTGAATTTTTGATATAAGTTTCTTTAAATGATTAAAAAACGAATTGTGAAAGTTTTTTTCTAAATCACCCCCGGGGAGGGTTGAAAAAAATAAAAAGAGTGTTTTTTTTTTAATTTTGAGGAAACCGTAAGAACTAGAAAAAAAAAGTTGAAACGAAAGTTGTAGAGCATCCAATTTTAGAAAGAAATGATCTCTTTATATTTTTTGCTAAAATTAAAATTATCCGAGATAGAGTGGTTAGAAGGTAGGGAATGATAGTAACAACTTTAAAAAATCATAAGTTGTTAAAAAATTGATATTTTCAATAATTTTTTTTAATTTACTCAGAAAAAAATAATCTTTCATTCTAGAGATACTTTTTTTTTTTAATTATTTATAACAAAGTTAGAACAATTCAAAATTTTCAGGACCGAATTAAAACAGCTTCACTCGATGAAATTAATTTTTTTCTTTTATTTATTCTTTTATTATTTTATAAACTGACCATATGCGTTGAAATTTTATTTTTACCTGTCTTTTCCAAGCAGGTATAAAATAATTTACCTGTTGACAGATTTCTCGAGGGGTTATAAATAATTAAAAAAAAAAGTATCTCTAGAATGAAAGATTATTTTTTTCTGAGTAAATTAAAAAAAAAGTTATTGAAAATATCAATTTTTTAACAACTTATGATTTTTTAAAGTTGTTACTATCATTCCCTACCTTCTAACCACCCTATCTCGGATAATTTTAATTTTAGCAAAAAATATAAAGAGATCATATTTCTTTCTAAAATTGGATGCTCTACAACTTTCGTTTCAACTTTTTTTTTCTAGTTCTTACGGTTTCCTCAAAATTAAAAAAAAACACTTTTTATTTTTTTTCAACCCTCCCCGGGGGTGATTTAGAAAAAAACTTTCACAATTCGTTTTTTAATCATTTAAAGAAACTTGTAACAAAAATTCAAGTATTTCCTCAAAATTCGTATTTAAAGGTCTATTTTCTTGGACTAAATAATTCGAAACCGAACGCGATCGAGATCTAATTCTATTTCTTAAAACGTTTATGGTTCATTGTCTCAATTTCATTTCTATATCACGGGATGTTTTTATAATTACGAGTAAATGTTTCACATTGTGGAAGTTTTTCATATACAATTTGGCGATATAGTTGTATAAACAATAAAAATGATTTACACCTAAACTATTAATTAGGTCCATCTCGAAAGTAATTAACGATAAATTCTCCCTACAAATTTTGAAAGTTTCAAAGTAACTGGTTTATTGGTTCATTTTATAGAATGAGTTTGAATTAATCCGTAGGAGCGTTGATTGAAATATTAGTATTCAATCAATCAACGCACGGTGCGACACACTACTAGATGATGGCTGCTGTAAAATAATTCTATTTGTAGTTTTAGTCGTAGCGGTACATCGAGAAAATCGCAAATGTCTGTCAAATTGTGCGGGAAGTGTGAAATTAGGTACACTTATTAATTAGATCAAAATAAACGATTTGACCCGCAGCACCCCTATTTTCAACCCTTAGTTTTCAAAAGTGCCCCGTATTTAGTTTTTTCCATCCCCTAACGATAACTCCTTTGTTTACAACTTTTCGAAAAAAATATATTAATAAAAGTTTTAGGAATTCTTATAAGGAACATTTTATATAAGGATAAAATTTTCACAAATATCAACCCTTATCGAGATATGTGGGAAAAACTGATTTTTGCAGTTTCATTACAAAATCGGTCATAGTTTTCTTATTTATCGTTTCTCAGAAAAATTATTCAAATAAAAGATGTAGATATTAATATGATCAATATTTTAGGTATATATAATATTTTCACAGAAAGCAACCCTTAACAAGTTATTTCGATATTTCTGAAAGTAAGCAACCCTTAAGTATGAAATCGCTAATATCTTTTTTATTTGTAACTTATGAGGAAAAACATGTGAATAAATATTATAGAAAATTATCTTTTGGGCATTTTATATCGGTATGAAAATTTCTCAAAAGTCAACCCTTAGCGAGATATATCGAAAAAACCAGAAACTGTCAATTTTCACATAAAATCGAGCATAACTTTTCTATATTTCACTACAGTCACATTATTGTTATATAATTCGGTAGGTATATAGATGTAGAAAATATAAGTAAGGGGTAATTTTTTTACAAAAACTCACCCTTAGCGAGATATTTTGACAAAAACAAACTTTCGGCACTTTTTAGAAAAGTTTTCGTAACTTTTTCAATTGCGATGGTTAATATTATTTCTTCGCGGTTAATAATAGCCAATTACAGTGCGTTTCATGAAATCATAGTGATTTTGCACCATATCACACTGGTGCGGGAATTTTCAACGTACAAAGTGTAGGGTTTATTCGCGGTAATCTAATTAAAAAGAAACAATCTAATTGTACCCAAAATGCAAACATACAATAGGTCGATTTTTATATCAAGGAAGACATATTTTGATGTTATTTTCTGGGGGGTGGTTCTCACCTCCAGCGCTTCACAGGGGGTGACATTGAAATTTCGTCGCGGCGTATGGTTTCGCTCGGGTGTCGCATCTCCTTTTTAGTCTTCTATTTGGTTGTTCTCACTAAAATACGAGTCGGTGAGATAATACTAACTTGCTGTTGAAGTGCTTACCTTTTATTTTCGCATGTAAAATGTCTAAAGGAGATGCGACACCCGAGCGAAACCATACGCGGCGACGCCCGCGACAACGAGCTCGCACACTTAAGGCAAATGTGTTTAAATAAATATTTCAGTATTTTACTTAGCTACTGATAAAAATAAAGTGAAAAAAATGCAAAAATGAAAAGGCCAAGGAATTAGCTTTCCAATGATGTATCACATGACCCGCCTTCCGGTTTGAAATTTCAATATCACCCCCTGTGAAGCGCTGGAGGTGAGAACCACCCCCCAGAAAATAACATCAAAATATGTCTTCCTTGATATAAAAATCGACCTATGTTTGCATTTTGGGTACAATTAGATTGTTTCTTTTTAATTATATTACCGCGAATAAACCCTACACTTTGTACGTTGAAAATTCCCGCACCAGTGTGATATGGTGCAAAATCACTATGATTTCATGAAATGCACTGTAATTGGCTATTATTAACCGCGAAGAAATAATATTAACCATCGTAATTGAAAAAGTTACGAAAACTTTTCTAAAAAGTGCCGAAAGTTTGTTTTTGTCAAAATATCTCGCTAAGGGTGAGTTTTTGTAAAAAAATTACCCCTTACTTATATTTTCTACATCCATATACCTACCGAATTATACAACAATAATGTGACTGTAGTGAAATATAGAAAAGTTATGCTCGATTTTATGTGAAAATTGACAGTTTCTGGTTTTTTCGATATATCTCGCTAAGAGTTGACTTTTGAGAAATTTTCATACCAATATAAAATGCCCAAAAGATAATTTTCTATAATATTTATTCACATGTTTTTCCTCATAAGTTACAAATAAAAAAGATATGAGCGATTTCATACTTAAGGGTTGCTTACTTTCAGAAATATCGAAATAACTTGTTAAGGGTTGTTTTCTGTGAAAATATTATATATACCTAAAATATTTATCATATTAATATCTACATCTTTTATTTGAATAATTTTTCTGAGAAACGATAAATAAGAAAACTATGACCGATTTTGTAATGAAACTGCAAAAATCAGTTTTTCCCACATATCTCGATAAGGGTTGATATTTGTGAAAATTTTATCCTTATATAAAATGTTCCTTATAAGAATTCCTAAAACTTTTATTAATATATTTTTTTCGAAAAGTTGTAAACAAAGGAGTTATCGTTAGGGGATGGAAAAAACTAAATACGGGGCACTTTTGAAAACTAAGGGTTGAAAATAGGGGTGCTGCGGGTCAAATCGTTTATTTTGATCTAATTAATAAGTGTACCTAATTTCACACTTCCCGCACAATTTGACAGACATTTAGATGTACCGCTACGACTATTTTTCAATGTTCAATTGGGAATTGCTTAAAGTGACCATTCGTACTGATTTTATCAGGACAGTACTGATTTTGAGCATAGCTTTCTGATTTTTTCAAAAAAAAAATCAGTACGCAAAATGTCCTGATTTTTTGGTTATTGGGAAGGGCGGGAGGTTTGGTACGATTTTTTTAGGTGCTGATATTTAACGCATTTGATACGACTAAGGAATATTTAAAATTGGGTATATTAAAGAACAGTTATTGGTGACCGTAAAACAAAACTTTATTCTTAACAAAAAAAGAACATCATTATTTAATTTTAATTTAAAAAAATATATATGAATGTCCCAAACATCCCCACGTGGGGGAGGTTTGAACCGACCTGTTGGGAGGTTTGGGACTCTATATAGTATTAACGAATATTATCAAAATCATCCAAATTTTCCTTAAAATGTAAATATTTACTAACTCTTTTGCTTGACCCTTTGGATATTGGGTCATTTAATTTCGCAACAACTTGATCTGCCGATATTTCATCTGAGTCTTCTTCTATAGGGAAGTAAAATTCATTTGTTTTAGAGGTTTTTCGGAGGTACGATATTTGATTCTGTCTGAAGAACTTGTTACATGTAAAGCTTTTCCAATATAATGAACGAAACTTTCCTTTTTCCCTTCCACCTTTAACTTTACTAAAAGATATTCTCCGGTGCAGAATGTCCTGCAATTTGTATTAACTTTAGGCAAGACCTCCTCTTCGTCACTAAAATTCAATTCGGAGCTACTGTCTTTGCAAAGGTCTTTTTCATTAACGCTTTCATCATCGTCGGAAGAACTCTCGTCAACTTTTGTTTCTGCTATTAATCCTAAATTTAGTTTTCTAATAGGGCCTTTCTTGCTTTTCAGTTCCTTTTTTAGTTTTCTAGCCGACTGTTGTTCCTCAATTTCATTTTTTTCAGGCGTTTCAGTAATCACTCTAGTTCTCCCTGGCTTTCGACCAGTATTTCTCTTTGTTCGTGGTGCTGCTTTGGGAAAGGGTAATATAATTTCAGGGCTTATAATGTCATTTTTAACATGTGAGGAAGTTGCTACTATTTGCGAATTATCGCCCTTTTCTGAAACGTCTTCCTGTTGGTCATCTTGCTGCAGGTTGGGTTGTAAGTCAACATCAGCAGTCGAGGAAGTGGGCATTTCACGATCTGTCACATAGGCCCCTAAAAAGTCATCATCCGAAAACGTATTAGCATTAAAAGGATAAATACCGGTTCGCTTGAACCCACTTATAATATTTGACGGTGTAAATGCTTTTTCTATCGCCTCTTTCGAAAGTTCCGGTATGTCGTATATTTGGATCGGTTTACCGGGTTGCCTTAACATTAAACTATCTGCAGCTCCATTATAGTATGTTTTAAATGGGCCGTAAACAGTAACATCGAGGGGCTGAAGCTTATGACTACTGTGTGGTGGTAACGTAAGCAAAATGACCTTATTTTCTCGTGCTATATTTATAAGGTCGATTTGGATATGACTATCGTGGTTATCAAATATTACTAATATATGTCTATTTTTGGAAGGTTTCGCGTATTCAAGAAAGTGTTTAAAAAAAGCTAAAAAGTTGTCCCCAGTCATCCAGCCACTAGGATGAGCGGCTCCCTTGCAGCCAGTGGGGCCACCTGAAACAAAAAATGTCTTTAAGATTGACCACTATACAACATTCATTTTATTTTACCTTTTAACATAATATCCCGGAAATTGACCCTTGGAAAGATGTAAAAAGGAGGGATGGATTGTCCAATCGCGTTAACGCTGCAGCAAACGGTGACCAAAGTTCCACGTTCTCCCGACGTCATCTGGCCCACTTGCTTGCATCCTTTCATAGTCAAAACTTTTTTAGGTTTATGCACAGTTGTCAACCCTGTTTCATCAATGTTCCAAATATCTTCAGGTCTAATCAATTTATTTTCCATAATAGTTTTTAAATGGTTGTAGAACTGATCAATATTAGTTTTATTAAAACTAGTTGACCTGCCCAAACTGGTGGCTTCTGGCTTTCTCAGCGATATATTGGGGTTTCGGGTATAAAATCCTCGCAACCAATCTCTTGTTGCACTCTCGCCTTTATCCCATGCTTTTGGGTATTGAATTTTATTACGTTTTGCAAAATTATATGCCAACTTTAGAGCTGCCTTTCTATTTAACCCATAGTGCAATTTTGATGCCTGAATGTAGTAATTTGCCAACATGGTTTCTTCAGTTTTTGTAAAAACTTGTTTACTGGAATGTTTAGTTGAATAATCACTTCTTTTAAAAATGTGGTTTTTTGATAATCTTAACAAAGTGCTTTTTGGAACACCATATTTGCGGGCTGTTGGTCTTATACCTTTGCCATTTCTGACTTCATGTATAGCTTCATCGACAAGGTTTTGAGGCAAAACTTCGCGATTACCCTTTCTTACATATTTATGGGGCATTTTGACGAACTGTAATAAATAATAAGTGTCTTAATAACACATGTGGGTGGTTTGGGACAAAAAGGAGGTTTGGGACAATGTCCCAAAGCTCCCTACATCAAACGTACCAAACCTCCCATGTACATAGAAACTTTCAACAATTATTAAAAAAATGGTTGTTCAAATTTAAGAAAACTTTGTAGTAATAACAAACAAACCAACATATAACACAACCTAACAACAATACATTAAACTTTGCATCTCTGTTTAACATAACTTTATTAAAAGCAACGTGCACGTCGAAAAATTTACTAAAATGTATGTAAAAATTAGGTTACCTTATATTTCAACAAACGTTGACCACAGACTAAATGTTCACACAGAATCGTAAATATACGACTTAAGGCCGCCTGGTGTGTCAGTATGAAAGCGGTAGAGAAATTTGTTGGCGGTAAAGTTAAAAGTGTCCCAAACCAAACACGTCCCAAACCTCCCGCCTTTCCCCTACTGAATGTACTGAATTTCGGTTGTTTCGAAGCATGACTAATTTTTCGTTAGGTAGTTATTAGGTAATTACTTTTACATTTACAATAAATTACAGATGATATTCCGTGAAATACCTACCCAAATGTTAATTAAACTAAACTTAGATATGCTAAAATAAAATTTTACGGCTATCATAGTTACGAACAGTGACCAATTCACACGATATCGTTTCTAGAACGTTTTAGCACATATTTATTATAATGTACTTTAGAATAATAATTTGTTTTATAAAATAAAAATAATCCTTTAATTTCGCAACAATCTTTTTTTATCACCCCAATAACAGCAAAAGCAATAGTTGCTTTACTTGTGTATGTTATTATTTTTAAACCCCTCCTCTTAGATTTTCTTAGATCTGGTATTTTTTTTTATTTTTTGGAGCTGAAATTAGGGAATCAGTGGTAGAAATATAGTCACTTGAGAGCGTCAAAATGTTCTATTTTAACTCAAATTTTTTGAAATTTTCCGGACGAGTGCCCACGGACCCCCCTTCCCTCGGGGATACGGAGTACCCCCCAGACCCTCCGGTCACGTTCAGAGTGTCCTGATTTTCATCTTATTAATTATGGTCACTTTAGGCCAATTGCTCTTATCACTAACCAAAATAAGGGGTGTTCTCAGCAACGGATTATGTTCTCTTTACCTAAAACATTTCTAATCTAACTCGATAGCGACACTTCGTAATGAGAAGTTATTTATATTTTGTTTCCTGGTACCTATGTACGTATGTATACCTACCTGTTGTAAAAAATGCATAGAAAATTTCAATTTTACTTAAACCACAATTGTATAATCAAACTCTTTGGTATAATATTAATGGTTATACAATTTGCAGGTTGTGGATCAAGGTTACATAAGGAAAAAATGTGAATGATAGCCACTGACCTGTATCATAAAGGACTGAGCATTCTTCAATACAACATTGAAGCAAACAAGCCCCACCTAAATATTAGTTACTTCAGGTGCCAACTAGTGCGTTAGTTATATAATGATGGTAGCTCGGTGTTTATAATGTGTTGGTAGTACTGGTATCAGCTGTTACAGTTTAGCTTGTTCTAACCTATATGCTTAATATCTGGTGAAAAGTAGTTCATAATTATTTAAAAACGTAAATTATTAAAAATTGTATTTTATTGCAATGCATAAACGTAGTTTATACTACGTATGAAACAAGGTTATGTTTATGTAAATAAAAACATTAGTTACAGTGTTACCAATAATCACCAACACAACAAACCTAAATTACTAATTGGCACCTTAAAATACCAGTTTTCAATTTGCTTCAAAAGTAGTGGAGGGGATCATTAGAATGCTCAGTCCTTTAAGATACAGGTCAGTGATGATAGCCCTTTAGTTTAGTTAATCGAAGTTGAAATTTTGAATTGAATGGTCGGGGTCATTGAACTAGTACATTTCAGAGGTAGTAGGAACCGTGTGAACATGTTAAAAGTGACCTATAAAACGCGTGAAACATATTTATTTGTATCATTGTATATGTAAAAAATGCTTACTTAAAACAACAGATAGCAGGCAACACAACATGAATAGGTGTAGTTCATGGTAGCGTCGCTGCATTACAAGGTTGCGCTAGTCGAAGTGTGAGGGCGCCGTACGTAACGCTAATAGATGGTAAATCAATGAAACAAATGTAAGTGATTTTCATAACTTTAGAATACGATATTTTTTATAATGTTACTCTTATTATCTCTACCGATTGATTTAAAAAAAACTTCATTTCTCTCTATTCATTTATCCTCTCCCCTTCAAACTTCTGATCGTTGAAGCCAACATGCTTAATGGTTCTACTAATTCTACCTATTTGTATTTTTTCAATGTTCAATTGGGATTCGCTTGGAACATTAACCAAAATAAGGGGAGCTCTCAGCAACGGATTATGTTCTCCCTAAAAATTTCTAACTTGCAGGTTGTGAATCAAGGTTAGATAAGCAAAAAAGTGAATGATAAGCCTTTTACTTTAGTTAATCGGAGTCGAAATTTTGAATGGAACGGTAAGTGCCATGTAAAGTTGGTAGAAAGTGTCAACCATCAGTAGATAATGAACAAAAGTTAACAGTTTAAAGTTGAGTTGAGTTGATCGAGATAAAAATGTTAAAAATTGGGTACGTGTTGAGGGTTTAGCAACATAAAGATATTAATTGTAATAATTAATTATTACGTATTCAAAGGCAAACCGCTTACTTACAACTTGATACAGGGTGTTTTTTGTGAGCTTTTGAAAATTTGTACTTACGAGTTACTCTGAAAGCCGAATCGATATGTCTTTTCGTTATTTTAAACGGTAACACCCATTTTTTATTACATTTTTGGATTCTACTACGTAATTTTTTAGTTTTAGTCAATATGTTATACTTACTTATCTACAAATTATTGTAAGCTATTTTCACGACATCCTTGAGGCGTTATGAAACGCTGTCTCTCGCTGACGATATCATTGTTTAGGATGTTCACGTTAAAATTTTTTACATGTATTTTTTTTCCAAGATATTTCGTAGTTCGTCAATGAATAGTTAAGATCAATAGACGGCGATCTATTAATACACACAATAAATAATAAATAAAAAATTTCTTCACTTTTTCGCCAAAAAAGCAAGGTTAACCCCTTTGAGTTTTTTCTGGCTAAAAAACGAACTCTCGAAATTTGACCAAGAATGGAGTCCATCTTTTAGATCATTGCACGAAAATTAAATAATTGCAACCCGTTCCATTCTAAGTCGAACCGTTTCGGAGATATCGCTCTTTAAAGATCCAAATAGAGGGTCCCTTCGCAGAGCCCTTTCCTCCATTATCGTACAAATGAGACACTTATAGGTGGACATGGCACACTTTTTCTACTTTAAACTATCTTTTATGAAGTAAACTAACATATTCTGCACTTTTTTCCGATAAAAAATTTCTTCACTTTTTCGCCAAAAAAGCAAGGTTAACCCCTTTCAGTTTTTTCTGGCTAAAAAACGAACTCTCGAAATTTGACCAAGAATGGAGTCCATGTTTTAGATCATTACACGCCAATTAAATAATTCCAATCCGTTCCATTCTAAGTCGAACCGTTTCGGAGATATCGCTCTTTAAAGATCCAAATAGAGGGTCCCTTCGCAGAGCCCTTTCATCCATTATCGTACAAATGAGACTTTAAACTATCTTTTATTTGACCAAGAATGGAGTCCATCTTTTAGATCATTACACGCCAATTAAATAATTCCAATCCGTTCCATTCTAAGTCGAACCGTTTGGGAGATATCGCTCTTTAAAGATCCAAATAGAGGGTCCCTTCGCAGAGCCCTTTCCTCCATTATCGTACAAATTATAATATTGAGCTAAAATTACCACCCTTCTCTCATAGTTAGACGGCGCCTTACATACACATAATATTTTTAAAATTCAACGACCGTAGGCGCCTGGCACACTTTTTCTACTTTAAACTATCTTTTATGAAGTAAACTAACATATTCTGCACTTTTTTCCGATAAAAAATTTCTTCACTTTTTCGCCAAAAAAGCAAGGTTAACCCCTTTGAGTTTTTTCCGGTTAAAAAATCAACTCTCGAAAATCGACGAAGTAAAGATCGTTTATTTTAGATCATTCGTCCACCTGGAGCTGAGGATGGCGGAGCAACGTCATCTTCGAAGCTTTTTGTGAAATTTACTCTCAAATGATTCTAGACATCGCATCCGGGGGTTTCTTGGGTTGCTGATTCCAAATTTTCCTATTACCAAAGTCTCCTATTGAATTTAGGAAGCGAATACAAAAAACCCCATCTCAATCCGTCTAACAGGTCTTATTACAAAAATTTGGTGGGTTCAGTGCTTTATTTCCTCGCCTATTTGGTAATCCTCATAAGGGATTAAGGGAAGATTTTGTATTAAATGTTTTTGTCATAATTTTTTGTTGATAATGAACTTTAGTCGATTGTGAACGTTAAGAACGTTTTCAAGTCAACTTCCTACGCTACGCTTGTGTTTTTTAAAACTGGTATTACATGCAATTAGAATTTCGAGGTAACTATTTTTAACAGAAGAAGCAGTACCTACATTACTTAATATTTCAAAAAAGAAATTAAAAAATTAACCGGGTGTAACGACGACTTCGATACTTCCGCTTTTATGAAGGCTTCGAGTTTCGATCCTTCGAAGGAACGTTTAATTCACAATAATCACAATGCTGTTTCGACAGGGACGCACCGCCCGCACCGTCCATATGGGCAAGGTCGGACGGCGTTAAGGCCTTAAAGGCGCCTACGGTCGTTGAATTTTAAAAATATTATGTGTATGTAAGGCGCCGTCTAACTATGAGAGAAGGGTGGTAATTTTAGCTCAATATTATAATATTAGCGTTATTAGTTAAAATTATTTCGAACGACGACGGCGCCGAAAATACCTGGCACGTCCTTGCCTGTAAATGTGTTAACCTATTTGTATCAGAGGAACAATAAAACATAAAACTTCAAGTTCAAGTAACTGCAATAATGCTGAATAGTGAATTCTGTTCTGATACGTGATACTCCTTCAACACAAGCATTTGTTGACCAGTTGAGTTGACAAAAGTTTTCTTCTATATTTCTTCTTGTATTATTCAACAATTTATTTGACTCAATTTTCTATACATACATATACTGCCATCTACTGCAGTTAACTGTCACTATTTCCAATAAAACCAAAGCTTCATTTACATTAGAGGTCTAACGAGTATTTAGTCTATGTTCTTACTTACCAAACTGATGGAAAGGTTTTATTTATTTATTTATTTATTTATCCAAAAGGTTATTACTAGAGGGCGGATTATATGCAAAATGCATATTGTTGAATATTGATGCTGTAAAAGTACCCTTCCGTATCTAGGTGAATCACATTAATGCGAGTTATATGACACCAATTTAATTTTGCATATTTTGCATATATTTGCAGCAATGTTCATATTTTTGTAAAATGTGTATATTATTGCATAATTTGTGCATTTCTAAATAAATCTGACATTTTACTTAAAAAAATTTCTCTCATCTCCTCAAACGAGCACAGTAAATGAAACTTTTTAAATAAAAAATTAAAATTTTAAAAACAAAACCTTTAAAAATTCCTGAAAAAGGTAAGCGAGAAGCGTCACTGCTATAATTTCGCCGGAGCATTCGATCATATCGAGATTTAGATGAAGCTACCTTGCATTTCTTACAGAGATTTCTCAGTCGCGTCCCTACATCCACTTGATCGAACGGGGATATATTTTATCTGATACGCGACAAGGATTTAATTTAAACAATTTGGAAAAACACCTTATTGTAAATTATTATAGGCAGAAAAGCGATAATCAGAATAATATGTTTAATTCTCCAACTGATCGTAAGATTATTTGTAGTTAATATTAAACAAATACATTATTATTATTTTAATTACTTAATTTTTTAAATTTCATTAAGAACCTTTTTCACATAATAACAGTTTTTGTTTAATACAGGTTGTTTATTATTTTTTTTGTTACGCATATTTTGCATATAATGTTGCATATTTTAACAAACTGACTGCATATATTTTACATATTTGGTGCATATATATGCACATATATGTGACTTTTCATGTGCATATTAATCCGCCCTCTAGTTATTACGTATCGCTTGGGACTAGATTTGTGTTTTAGGTTGACTTTGTACCTTCCTTGATAGATTTTTTTAGTAAAACACGTCCTTATTTGATTAAAAGAATCACTTAATGTGGACGTTTAGAGTTCATTGTGTGTTTTTTACAAGGACGAACAAAGAGGAGACTGTAGTGGTGGCAATTTTTTTCGAATATTCGAATATTCGAATGTATAATCGGGAATTATTCGAATACTTAACAATACCACTATTTGAATTAGAATAAAAACGAATCAAACGAATGAAACGAATAAAACGAATAAAACGAATAAAACGAATGAAACAAATAAAATGAATAAAACGAATAAAACGAATGAAACGAATAAAACGTATAAAACGAATAATGGCCAGAACAAAGAAAATTGTTAAATTAAGAAAAAAAGAGAACTTCGTTGGTTTATTATTGAGAGATGACAGACGGCAGGTAGACCTACTACCTACTTTTCATTTCATGGAATTATTTCTCATTTACAAATTTCTTTCGACCGACAATATTTTATGAATAGTAGATAAAACGTTGTAGGCACAATATTCGTATTGTAAATATAGCTATTTCCGCATTTCTTTTCTGTCAGCTTAAAGTCATTCACTATTCAATAACACCCTTTTACAAGTCGTAATGAACTGTAATTTATTGTTTGTTAGTGTAAAAGGTTTTCGGTAAATCAGTGAACACGTTTCTCTAAACATTACCTACAATAATCCTCAACCACGCAGGGTGATTTTAACTGGAATTATTGTCATGGTGTTGTGAAGCTTGGACTTTGTTTATTTAAGTTTATGCTTTTTACCCGCCTTTGATGATAATTTATTCCTTTAAAGGATTATCTAAGCATTTAAATATAAATTTGTAATTTAGTTCAAATTATTTCTCACCCTAGACGACTACATTATTGTTATTTATGAGTCAAGTGTGGAAATATTTCGTGAAGAATACGAGTGATGCGGTAGTTACTTGTAAAATTTGCAATAAGTGTCTTATATTTAATGGAGCAAGTAGCAACAACAAGTAATTTACTATTCAAATATTTATGCTTAAATGAAACTTCCATTGGGGAATACTCTACTAGGTAGGTAGTATAAAACTAGTCCAACGAATAAAAGGAGTAAAACGATAAAACGAATAAAACGAATAAAACGAATAAAACGAATACAACGAATAAAACGAATAAAACGAATGCAACGAATAAAACGAATACAACGAATAAAACGAATACAACGAATAAAACGAATACAATAGAATAAAACGAATACAACGAATAAAACGAATGCAACGAATAAAACGAATTTTTTTCTGACTATTATTCGAATTCGAATAATTCTATATTCGAATATATTTTTAAGGAATATTCGAATACGAAAAAAATTAAATTTGCCACCACTAGAGGAGAGTGAAAGGAAAAAGTGGGTAGTGTGAATATTAATTACTTTAAAACACTTGTTAGTTTGGTGTCTTATCGTGGAATATCATTTATCTATCATACGATAAGACCTACTCGAGCATTTGAAATTACCTATAAATACGGACGCGTTATATTCTGCAACGAGAAAACCCAAACAATCATCATGAAAACAATTCTTGTAGTGCTTCTTATTACGATTTTATACATGAGTTTATCAGTAGATGCAGGATGCAGGTGCCTCATTGGTAAGAAGTGCCCATTCGGTTGGAAAGGATCGTGAGTATTTTAACTTATATAATAAACACGATTTATTAACATTGCGTATTGCAGGGAGCCATGTGGATGGGCCGGCATCTCAACCGAGTGCTGTCGTTGACCTGGTGAGAAAATGTTACCATGAACAAGTTTCCATTTTATTGTAATCGTTTACAAAAATTTTACTTTGAATAATGTAATGATAATTTCTCAATATAGTTATTACAGTAAATTAATATGACTTGTGTTTATTTCGAATCACATGCAGACGATCCCCCGAAAATCGTTTGTGACATTATTTTTGATTCTTCTCTAAAAGGTTAAAATTGTTTCTTCTTGGTGCTCCGACATTTGACGAATACCTTATGCTAGAGACAATTTCCAACACATTCGCCTATATAAAATATAACTTGCCATTCTAATGAGTAGTTAAGTTAATATAATTGTTAATCAAATAAATACGATGAGAGAAAACCAAATAAAACAAATAGAGAAATAGATAGATGTATAAATAACACAAAATTGTTACTTTGTACGCTTCCATTTCTTCTTTTTAAGAAGAGACAGTCTGGAGCTCTAGCAGTGTGTCAGTGTGTACTGGTCCATAACAGTTGACATAATCAAGGGGGCTTGAGCATTCTTCCTCTTCTTTGTGTGGTAGTTTACCGCACTGACACATTTCCGCTAATGAGCACCATTTGGAAAGTGACCATAGCATAGGAGTTTAAATCATTTCATTGGCCTAGGTACATAGGCCTTGCTTTGTTGCTAAGATACGCGACTATATTTAGTCTTGCAGGTTCGCCTCATTGAAGTTAAGTTTTACTGAAGCAGTTGACGTTAGATTAAAGCCTTCTTTTCTTTTAAACCTTTCAGCCTTTAGCAGGCCCTTACTTTTCAATTGTATTAGTAATTCTTCTTCACTACATGTCGTCCAGAACGTATTATAACTGGTAATCCAAAGGCATGTGGACCTTATGAAACTCTGATTACACGTGACGCTATAATGCTATTGCGGAAACTAGCTACTTATAAAGTTCATTTTGTTGTTGTTTTTGAAGGTAGTGAGGCATAAAAACACACTTGACGATATTGTGAGGCCTTTTGCAGTACTTGTTATTGCTTTAAGTCGAACACCATCTCACTATCCAAAAGGTTACTTATCATTAGGGACTAGATTTGTGTTTTACATATCTATAGGTTGACTTTGTATTGAGTTTTGCACTGGTTAATAACGGAGAGTTGGAATCTATTGCTCACAAACAAAGAGAAAATATTATATTAACGAAACAAACACGTACGGTTAGACAGACTTTTCTCAATTTATGTACTTACTATGGTTACTCCTTAAACATTTGACGTTACAAAACCGTTTTACTAAATTTATATCTCCTCACACTATAGGTAACTTCCTTGATAGATTTTTTTTGAAAGACGCTTCATGCGTCCTCACACTGAGAAAAATGTTTATTGCTGATAAATATATATTCACTGTTCCTAAATGAAAAATACATTAAAATATGGGACAATAATACAGTTCATTTCTAGCCAATAAAAAATTTTATCTGACATTCAAATATTTGTGGTTACTATACTATATATTGAATTATAAATTATTTGTTGCAAATAAAAACTTTTATTTGGCTCTATTATTTAAGTATTAACCATGGATTTCGCGTTTAATTACGCTAAATGTGTCGAGTTATTACTGTTAATATGCGGCTAAATGACTGCAAATGGTAATAAGTTGATGATAGATAATTATATATTACTTCCAGATATGTGCCATATTTGCCATGATCACCAGTGTTTATTAACACCAAATAGCTGGTGTATTAGTACCTAATAAAAAATTGATTTACAGTAAAATGTATATATTTTTAGCTTGTGTACAATTTATGCATTACAAGGGTGAATTAAATCTACATAAACATGAAAAATATAAAAGTATAAACATAAAATATATATCGTACATGACACCAGAAAAGATAAAGAAGACCAAATTTTATTAAAAAACGAAGTTAAACCCTGTATATAATTTAGTTTGAATTTAAAGAATGTTTCATAAAAATATATACTTACTTAAACGTAAATACCTATATATAAAAAAAGAAAACTCAAGTACATATTATTAAAAAAGAAGTTAAACACATTATGTTTTATAAAAATTATAAACAAAAGTAAATATACCTACAACCTACAACAATGAAACAGATATAATCTATAACATAATATAAACTATAATTATACCAAAATGCCCCCAAACAATTAATGTCACATATTTGTTGATTGAAACAGATGAAACTGAAACCCTATACCAAATTATCTGCAAGAAGAAAAGTAATTGTGACGTATTACCTCCATTTTCAATGAACACAAGTTCATCATATGAATTCACAAAGTTTGGATGTCCGTTGCTTCTTTCTTCTAGACATTTTTGACATTCTCACTTCGGATTCTTGTAGAGCATCAAAATTGAATATATTTTTGTAGCGCTCATTTTTTGTCTCATTGGGAAAATGGTCGTCGAAAATTTTGTTCATCATGGCAATGCAAGCTTGCGCATTCTCAACTGGTTTCTAATGAGATAATTTAGTTGTGAACAAAAATAATATAAGGATAACTTACCGTTAAATTGTGGAATATTACAGATAAAATCCCACTCTTGTAATACATTTTCGAACAAACACATTATAAAAATAAAAGGCTGCCGTAAAAATACAGCAGTCGTACACTACATACATGAATATTGAATACTGATGACTGATGCCTCTTGAGTCGAAAACGAACCGAATTCATAACGATGTTTCCGGACTTTAACCAATAAAAAATCATTCATGTTTAATATCCCTGTATCAGTGGCTAATATGTTAATTATTGCTGCCAAAATATTGTATATTTGCGGTAAATAGTTGGCTATTTGTGCTTATTATATGTACATTAGGTAAAGAGTATTGCTCTGTTACGAGTAATCTTATATTAGCGCTTAAGATGTGTATAATTGTCCCAAAAAACACAATATTTGTCCCGATTGACTTGTGTTAGAATTTTTGTTTGTTTCCCTACAATTAACCAAGTCATTTCGTTCTAACAAAAAATATAATATCCACAATTAAAATAGTGTTAATTAAACTGTTTATTTGAACGATTTTTCTCAGTGCATTTGATTAAAAGAAACACTTAACGTAGATGTTTAGAGCACATTGTTTGTTGTATCATAATGACGAATACAATCAATTCAACGCCATTATGTTCCATTTGCATGACATATAAATACAATAACAGATACAATAAATTATATCAGTCAGAAACTGCTCTGCCAAGAACAAAAATTCGACAGAACTTGAAGTGATTTAAGTAAACTTTGGCGTAGTCATCAGAAGTTGTTTTTAGGTAAGCTGTCGCACAAAAGGGAAAAGAGACATTGTTGATGAAGTTCGTCAGTCTCAAAAAGGGGGTGAATGGTAAGTTGTAAAGTAAAAGAGGATTTAGAGCAGTGCCGCGGTGGTATGAGGGACTCTTCCGACCGTGAGCATGGACTATAAACAAAGCTTTTCAATAACGCAAAAAAGCACAAAAAATGGGGTTCATGCCGAACCATACTGACCCAATAGAATGAGACCACTAGGAAAACAAAACGAGACTCTTTTGGAGGAGGCGTTGTAGATGTTTGGAATATGCCAGACTCCGAAAAGGATTACAAGGACGAACGGAGAGGGAGAGTGGTTTATTGATAAAAACTGAGAGTGATATACAAGGACTGTAAAAATGAGGCGTTGAAGAAGAGATATCTATAAAAAACTATAAAACTGACGAAATAGGACAAATAATAGGGCGGAGGCGTTGCTATACTATTTCAGACAACAATCCGCGCTCGATTCGACTGGAAGAATACTTCGGAAGGTTAATGTTGAATGGAAACACCAATAAGGGCACGAGTTCGAGAGCAATGGACGAGGACACAGATTTCTGTGAACCTTCAACAACAAGCGACCGAGTTCCAAGCCGAGGTATATACGCTTCTGATGGTGGATGTACCTACGGCTATTAAAAGAAAACATTGCAAAACGGAAAATATTTGTAATTGCAGACAGCAAAGCAGCGACGCGACGCGACTAGACCAGTAAATCTTTATGTGACAAATTCAGAGGTAATCTTTGAATGCACATAAATAATGTTAATTACTTATGGAAAGAGTTATACAAGAGCAAGCAAAATCAGGACTTTGTTAAAGATATAGTAACCCTTAGGGGTAGACGATAGGGGGAGACACAACACCTAAATGAATAGACGATATTGCATGGGCATGTTAAAGAGTCTCATATGAATCTCTATTTGATTTCAAAATTTCGTAAAATGTGTCCTGTTTGTGTTTATCCCACAATTTTTCCAATGTCATCCTTATCTCTCTACACGTGTATCTTTACAGGCTTAATCAACGTTAAGTCAATTAAGCAATCAAGTGTAAAGTAAATAAAAATCCATTAATTTAATTGTAATCTTAGAATCGCATTTCGTCTTCTCTTTGTTTGATAAATAGACCAGGCAAATCTTATTTTTTCAATGAAGTTTAAGGGGACATTTTTTTTTCAATGGGAATCGATAGGTTTTATGTTTAGAAACAAATATATAAAAATCCCAAAAAATCCGTTGTGAGCTAAAAACGCCATCTTGAAAAAACATGGCCGCTCATACACATTTTTAAAAATGAAATATCTTCTTATCCTTTGGAGCAATTTTAACATTTTTTTACAGAATTTTAAGCTTAACACTACAAACAAATTATCTTTTAATTTAGATATAACCAAGAATGTAAATTTCCTAACAAAAAACTGAAAAACGAAACAATTTTTTTTTTGATTTTTTTGTCACTTTTTACATTTAACCTTTTAAGCCAGATTACTATAAAAATAAAAACTCAGTCATTCAACAGATCTTGGTCCAGAATACAAGCATATTTGCAGTCTATCCCATGGCAGTGAAGGCACATAAAACTGCAGCGTCCGACTTGTGAACATACACTTTTTTTTGCATCCGTTTCTATATTTACAGTAGATCTTGTGGTGCAGGAAGTTGCTACATTGTGATTGGAAACATTTCATTTTTTGATACCTTCCATTGAGAAAATACGTTTTCCGTTCTATTCGGTATTTTAGCAGCCACAACAGATGCTCATACAAAAGCGTACTAGAATAAGTAACTGCAAATCCCAATTTTTCAATTACATACTTCCATCAATAGTTTAGAGGGAAACTTTCGTTGCAAGAAAACACCTAGTGCAACTTGTAATGGCAAAACGAAGGAATTCGGACGAATCGTCGATATAATAGCATGGGATATACTTGTCGCTTTACTATCCAATTTTTCGTTTTTAGAGGATTTCAGAAGACTGGCTAAAATACCTTTAACAATTTTTAATTTTTCGGGAACTTGCTGCTTGCATTCATCCCGCATATTTTCATCAAAACTAAGATACTTTTCTAGATTATAAACTTGTCTTTTTATATCCTCTCTTATAACCTCAGCTTCCGCTTTAGCAATTCTTGATTTTTCTTGGTAAATAGTTTCGTATTTCTCAGTACAAAACTGTTGTGTACGAATAGTTTGCAAAGTGTCTGTTAATGTGATGAATGATAATATTATCTTTTCTTGGAAGTCCTGTAACTGTTATTTTCTCGCCAAAGTGACGTTGCAATTTTTCTTTTAACCATCTACATACATAACTGCCTTCGGTGTCACAAATTCTTCAAATTTGTTAGCAAGCTTTTCAGTGAAAATTGACAATCATCACAGTTTTCCATATAATTACACAATTTTAAAAAGGCAAATTGCCTTCCCCCTTTTTTTTGTGAATCTTTGGAAGAGCCTGCCTTATCGCGCACTAAATTTTTAAATCAAATCATATGATATTTCCCTTCTCTAGCAACAAAATCTAATATTATGTTTTCTTTCATATTTAGTTCAGTAAATATAATATTCCTTATTTCTTGTCTGTATTGCTTGGGTTTCTTTTTCTCTTTTTGGAAACAAATAGATTCACCACAGATCAGACAATTTGGTATAAAATCAAAACCTTTTACAAAAGATCTGAATATTTTTTCATTTTTACTCTCATCTATGGGGTAAATTCTTTCTTATGTATTCCTTTCTAACATAGCTGTTCCAACAAGATTCATAAACTGTTATATTGGATGCGTTTTTCAACTCCTCCAAAATGTTGTCACCTTTTTGTTTACTTGCAAGTGAAATTGACTGAAGTCCCTTTGCACTCACATTATAACAGTTTTACTGACACTTACCTAACACTTTTTTAAAAAACAGACAAACATTAATGCTATCCATTTTACATATAATATTTTGATACTAATTAAGAAAGTCTTCAAGTCCTTTAAAGGAAACTCGTAATAAATAAAACATAAACTAATTTACAATCCAACCTCTTACGCACCGCGCCAGACTACCGTAAAACATTAAAATAATATAGTAAATTAAAAATTAACCTAATAAACATGGATTAGTGAGTGGGGTGTCAATTCCAGACGTATGGAATTTAATCGGACGTACATAAATTTAACTGGTAATTATAGAAATAATAGATTTTAAAAAATACAGCGAGCGGCCATGTTTTTTAAAATTGTGACTTTAGCTCACTTGCGATTTTTTGGGATTTTTAGATTTGCATTTTGTGATAAGAAAGCTATCGTTTTCAACAAAAAAATAAATATCCGCAAACACTTCACACTTAACCGTACATTTTTATCAAATTTGCGTGGTCTAAAAAGTTGGATAACGTTATTGCAAAACATACTAAAAATAGACTTACAAATTTAATCTTTAGGTTTGACGATTTATTAATTATGTCGACTTAGAAATAAAAATTATTTTGAAAATAATTTTACAAAACAAAGTTGAGAAGTTCCTTATAATCCCAACAAAAGTTAATATTAAGCCACACCACATCCTCCTCTTTCTGATCTCTCAGGGTTTTGGGGAACGTTGTGTTACCTATAATCAAAAAGATAAACTTTACCCGCCAACAACACAAGCTCTGAACATGGTAAAAATTCGCGATTCCCGTGCTCGATGGGGTCGTGAGTCTTCGGTATCCAACCAATAACAAATTCCGAAGAAATAGATATCTGAAAAGGGCGCCAAGAACGATTTCTGGTTTCTGGCGAATTCTATCTGGGTTATGTTAATTCGCTCTCGCTCTTCACTTTTTTGCAAAAAAGGCACTGTGAATTTTTTCTCGATAAAAATCCAACTCTCGAAATTCGACCAAGTAAAGATGTTTTCTTAAAGATCATTATGTGACAAATAATTACAAAAAGTTCCATTCAAAGTCGCACCGTTTCGGAGATATCGCTCTTTAAAGATCACAATAGAGGGTGGTTTTCGCAGACCCCTTTCCTCCATTATCGTACAAATGGGACACTTACAGGTGGACATCGTACACTTTTTCTACTTTAAACTATCTTTTATGAAGTAAACTAACATATTCTGCACTTTTTTCCAATAAAAAATTTCTTCACTTTTTTGCCAAAAAAGCAAGGTTAACCACTTGGTATTTTTTCGGGCTAAAAAACGAACTCTCGAAATTCGACCAAGTAAAGATTCCATCTTTTAGATCATTAGACGCCAATTAAATAATTCCAACCCGTTCCATTCTAAGTCGAACCGTTTCGGAGATATCGCTCTTTAAAGATCCAAATAGAGGGTCCCCTCCCAGAGCCCTTTCCACCATTATCGTACAATTGAGACACTTATAGGTGAACTTGGTACACTTTTTCTACTTTAAACTATCTTTTATGAAGTAAACTAACATATTCTGCACTTTTTTCCAATAAAAAATTTCTTCACTTTTTTGCCAAAAAAGCAAGGTTTGTTTAATGGTAAATTGTTTTTTGTTATTAAAGTGGACTGTATGCTTTTTTGTTTATTTATTTATACATTATCTTACATTATCTTACATTCTGTTCTGTCGTTCTGTTGTTAGGAGTTGAAATATTTCCTATTTATACACAAATTGTACCGTTGCAAATTGTACCGTTACACCTAACGGGTGTAAAGTATCTTACTCCTTTACCGTTAGGTCCGTTAGTCGCCACGTCTACCTACTTAAAGTTGACCCTTTCTTAGGGTAATAATTGGCCGTAACATACCGGCCGCCTTGAACAATGTGAATACATTTTCAATTATAAACTACACCTAATTGAAACATAAAATACTACTAAGTGGATTAAAAATACATAATGATAACGCTATTACAATAATAATATTAATCTAAGAAATGAAACTAATTACATTCTACTACTACTACTCTAATTGTCTTCGCCTGGAAAAACACATAGTTTTGCTACCGGTCTTTTTACTACTCTTTTGTTCACTAGCACCGATACAACACGCACAATTTTATCACTTCCTGGATGCAGCCTTGTGATGCGTCCCATGTGCCATTGTAATGGTGGTGCATTGTCTTCTTTGATGAGAACGATGGTCCCGACCTTTACTTGTTGTTGGGCACTTTGCTTCCATTTGCTTCGGGTTTGAAGTTCCCCTAGATATTCTCGGTGCCATCGTGCCCAGAAGTGCTGAACAATTTTTTGCAGCCGTTCATACCTTTTTAATCGATTTTCCTTTCTCTCAATGTAACACCTTTCCGGTAACGCAGTTAATGGGCGTCCCAACAGGAAATGTGCGGGTGTTAGAGGAGTTAGTTCATCGGGTGTGGAGGAGAGAGGACATAGGGGTCTGGAGTTTAGCACTGCTTCAATTTGAATTAATATGGTTGCAAACTCTTCGAAATTTAAATGTGATTCGCCCATGACCCGTTTTAAATGGTATTTTGTTCGTTTTACATTGGCTTCCCAGATACCTCCAAAATGAGGTGCTCTGGGAGGAATAAAATGCCACATAATGTTTTCCGTCGCCAAATAATTGTAAATTAAATGTGAATCCTTTCGTAACAATTGTTCAACTCTCTTTAATTCGGCACTTGCGCCAACAAAGTTCGTGCCATTGTCACAGAATATATTTGCGGGTTTACCCCTCCTACCAATAAACCTTTTTAACGTAGCAATAAAACAATCTGTGGTTAGATCTGAGACTGCTTCAAGGTGTATCGCTTTTGTAGCAAGACATATGAACAGACACACATACCCCTTAATTAATTTTGCACCCCTTGAAGCTCTAGTGTTTCTATCCCTCAATTGAAATGGTCCTATATAATCGCACCCGGTATTAAAAAATGGGAAATGTTGACTTACTCGATACGCGGGCAAATTACCCATAAGATTGTTAGCTAAACTAGGCGGGTTTACTCTAAAACATTTTACGCATTTTTGCACCACAGCGCGGCATGCATTACGTCCGTTTAACGGCCAGAATTTTTCGCGAATTGATGCGAGCAACATTGTTGGACCGCAATGCAATAACCTGACGTGCTCCTGTTGCAATGCTAACACGGTTAAGTGATGCTTTGGAGGCAGAATCATCGGATGTCTTTTATCGTCTTTACAGTTTGCCAATTGTATTCTACCCCCTACCCGAACTAATTGATTTTCATCTATAAACGGATTTAATGTTAATAATTGACTCTTTTTATGTAATCGTTTTTCAATTAGTACCTAATTGCTCATAATCTTGTGGAAACGCTTCCTTTTGGCATAATTTAACTAGACCCTTTAAGGAGTTTTGTAGTTCATCACATGTCAAAATTCCTGATTTCTTCCCTAATTGATTAGCCTTTGATCGTAGGTTAAAGATGAACCGTAGAACATACGCAAATGTTCTTTGAAGTTGTGCCATTGATGAAAAACGCTCAAAGTTAACAACATTATTGTAAATTACTAAATTTGTTATAACGCGTTGCTCTGGAATACTTTGAGGAGTTACATTTTTTTTTTCTAACGGTAAATCTGTATGGTTTTGCAGCCATATTGGCCCGGACCACCAAAGAGTACAGTTTTCCAGCTCTTCAACATCTATCCCTCGTGAAATTAGGTCGGCTGGATTGTTTTTAGAGCTCACATGGCGCCACTCACTTATGTCAGTCAAACCTTGAATTTCGCTAACTCTATTGGCTACAAAGGTTTTCCATTTATTTGGGGGCCCTTGTATCCAACAGAGCGTCACTTCCGAGTCCGTCCAGAAATAGACCTGATCAAATGTCAAATGCATAGCGGATTTTACCTTTCCCGTTAATTGTGCCGCTAATAGCGCTGCGCATAGTTCTAACCTCGGAAGTGTTAACTGCTTAACTGGTGCTACGCGTGATTTTGCAGTCAACAATCTGCACTGAATTTCATTTAAATTATTCTTAGTACGTAAATATACGCAGGCTCCAAACGCTCTCTCGCTGGCATCGCTAAATGCGTGCAGCTCGACATACTTATATTCTGAAATTAGAACGCATCGTGGAATTTTGATTGACTCTAATATATGTAATTTTTTCCTAAACCTTTCCCACATTGTGTACAAATTTTGAGGAATTGCCTCGTCCCAAGAAAGATTCGCCTGCCATAATTTCTGAATTAATATTTTCGCTATTATTATTACTGGTCCCAAAAGGCCGAGTGGATCGTAAATTTGCGAAACCATCGATAGTATGGTGCGTTTTGTAATTATATGATTGTTAGCATTCTTGGAAATGCCGTACTGAATGAAATCTTGTCTTGCATTCCAAAATATGCCCAATGCCTTGTTCATATCATTGTCACCTATTGGGAGCATGCTTGCATCCAAGCTGTCTTTAACGCGAAATTGCCTACTTAATTGTGTGCTATTTGATTGCCATTTTCGTAACTCAAACCCCCCGGAGGATAGTATTTTTGTTAAATCGTTTTGCAACTGCAACATTTTGCATCCCGAATCGCTTCCCGTGATTAGGTCGTCCATATAGAAGTCCGACTTTATTACACTACTTGCCACGGGAAATTTGTTCTGATTTTCGATTGCTAACTGATGTAAACATCGTACCGCTAGATATGGTGCTGACGCTGTCCCGTATGTAATTGTATTTAATTGGTAGCATTTAAGTTCTTCCTCGGGGTCTGCGCGCCAAAAGATTTTTTGCAAAGACCTTTGTGATTTATCTACCAGGATCATACGGTACATTTTGGAAATGTCTGCGGTCATTACATACTTATATTTTCGAAATCGTAGTATTATTGAAAAAAGATCATTTTGAATTGTCGGTCCTACATATTGAACATCATTTAAGCTTAAACCGCTGTCAGTTTTCATGCTAGCATCGAATACCACGCGAAGCTTAGTGGTGAGACTAGATTCGCGAATAACTGCATGATGTGGTAACCAGTAGCTAATTTTATCGTCATCATTATCGTAAATTTCTGTCATGTGACCTAATACCAGATATTCGTGCATGAATTTGCAATAATCTGCTCGTAATTGTTTATTTTTTATTAATCGGCGTTCTAAAGAGTAAAATCTATTTAATGCGAGTTCTTTAGAATTACCTAAATCGTTAAAATTCTCTCTTAATGGGATTTTTACAATAAATCTGTTATCGCTGTTACGTTTTAAATTATTTACAAAATGGTTTTCGCAAAACTGTTCTGTATCAGATAAATTTGAATGGGCATTGATTTCTTCAATTTTCCAAAAATTGGTTAGTGTTGTTTCAAGCGTTTCATTGTTATAACCTCCGATTGCACAACAACTGATTGATTCTATTGATTTCTCTACATCTCCGAATTTTCCACCTATCACCCATCCTAATCGCGTCTTTTGCATTGTTAATGCACCTACTTGTACCTGACCCACGCACATCAATTGCCAAAATATTTCCGCACCCAATAGTAGATCGATAGGTCCAGTTTTATGAAAATTAGGATCCGCTAAGTTTAGATTGTTTGGGATTTTTAAATTATTTTTATTGAAGCTGATTATGGGCAATTCGTCAGCAATTTTCGATAAAATCAAACATGATATCGTATTCTTGTAGGTTTTATTAAGAGACAACAATTTTAACTTGACGTATGATTGAGCATTAATTTTTGATTGACCTACTCCGGAAATTGCAAAATGGGTTTTATTAAGTGTTAGACCTAATTTTTTCGATAATGCTTCCGTCATAAAATTTTTCATTGAACCGTTGTCAAGAAGCGCGCGACATTGATGTAGATTCCCACACGAGTCTTGTACGTTAACTACTGCCGTTGATAATAGAACTTGTGATTTGAACGAATTATCAGAAGTATGTAAAACGCTCGCTTGATTTGATTGTGCATTGTCTATGTTATTGATTATACCTTCAGCATTGTTACTACAGGGATCGCTATTATTTGAAACGCCTTCATTGTGAATATTATGAGAAGTGTTTGAATTGTCTAAGTGCAATAAGGTATTATGGCGTCGATGGCATTTACGACAACCGGACGCGGTGCAACTTTGCATCCCGTGATTGGGTCGTAAACAATTATAACAGAGCCGGTTCGCCTTTACCAAGTTAATCCTTTCCTTGGGCGAACTTCTAAGAAATGAATTGCATTGAAATACTGTGTGGCCCTTTTTGCACAGGTAGCAAGTTATGGAAGTTGAGGAATTAGAATTGGATGCTTCATTGGGGTTAACGTTCGACACGTAACTGTTCGCCTTACCCTTACCCTTCTTTTCCAGATTAGGTTTCTCTGTTTGCTTTAAACAAATTTTTTCTAACACCTCACATCTCTGCTTTAAAAATTTATTGATATCGTTCATGGACGCAATTTCATCTTCCTTTTCAAACAATTCCCACTCTCGCCGCGTAGATTGGTCTAATTTGGATGTCAACATATAAATGATTAACGTGTCCCAAGTTTCTACCGGTTGCCCTAAGCTTTTTAAACAACGCAAATGCTTTGTGAAAGTATCGAACATGTTTCTTAAATCGACATGAGACTCCTTTGTTAAGGACGAATATTCACAAATTGATCGAACATGGCTATGAATTATCAATGATTTTTGCTCGTACCTTTCACTAAGCATTTTCCACGCGATTTCATAGTTTTCCGCGGATATTTGTATTGATTCAATGATATGCAATGCATCTTTTTGTAAACACGACTTTAAGTAATAGAATTTTTGTATAGCCGAAATACCATCATTATCATTTATTAAAGCCTTGAAGCAATCTCTAAATTCAACCCATTCCTCATATTTTCCTGTAAACTTTGGAAGATTTATGGTAGGAAGTTTAATTTGTTGCAATGTTTGATTTAAACCGATTGACGACGCAGAAGGGGTATCTAAACGCATAGAATCCCTTACACTTTCATTTTGTTGACGCAATGACTCATTGTAAGAAGAAATTAAATGTTTAATGTCCCTCCATAGTGAATAATAATTTGTTTCAAATTGATCGCGTTCACTTTCATCAATAACGCCTGGTGGATCACTCAAACGTTCAATTTCTTCTTGAATTGTTTCAAATTTATCAAACGTAGCTTCAATTTTTTCTATTCTATGGTTTAGCTCGGCTACTACCTTTGAATCAACTTGACCTATTTTATTGAAATATTGTGTGGCTCTAGTCATTGAAGCCTTTACATTACTACGTTGAGATTTCAATTTAGCTAGATCCGCCATTGTAAAATTGTCTTAATTGTAAATTGTATGTAAATCGAACAAAGTACCAAAGTAAAACGAGTGCCAATGTAATCAAATAAATTGTAAAATAAGATTACCAAATTGAAGCATGTAAATATTGTAATAAATGGAAATGACTCACGCTTTTACTGTTGGATTTCGTTGTTACTGCCTTATTGTTTCAGGCGCCTTATTGTTTCAGGCTTCTTTGTAAATTTCTTCGCCCCAAGGTGGTCGTCGAATTCTACTGATGATTGATGATTGTCAGAAGTCACAATTGCACACACACACGTTCTCTTCTTCTTATTGTTTTAATATTCGGCTCGAAGTTACCATGTTTAATGGTAAATTGTTTCTTGTTATTAAAGTGGACTGTATGCTTTTTTGTTTATTTATTTATACATTATCTTACATTATCTTACATTCTGTTCTGTCGTTCTGTTGTTCTGTTGTTAGGAGTTGAAATATTTCCTATTTATACACAAATTGTACCGTTGCAAATTGTACCGTTACACCTAACGGGTGTAAAGTATCTTACTCCTTTACCGTTAGGTCCGTTAGTCGCCACGTCTACCTACTTAAAGTTGACCCTTTCTTAGGGTAATAATTGGCCGTAACAAGGTTAACTTGGTATTTTTTCGGACTGAAAAACGAACTCTCGAAATTCGACCAAGTAAAGATTCCATCTTTTAGATCATTAGACGCCAAATAAATAATTCCAACCCGTTCCATTCTAAGTCGAACCGTTTCGGAGATATCGCTCTTTAAAGATCCAAATAGAGGGGCCCTTCGCAGAGCCCTTTCCTTCATTATCGTACAAATCAGACACTAATAGGTGAACTTGGTACAATTTTTCTACTTTAAACTATCTTTTATGAAGTAAACTAACATATTCTGCTCTTTTTTCCAATAAAAAATTTCTTCACTTTTTTGCCAAAAAAGCAAGGTTAACCATTTGGTGTTTTTTCGGGCTAAAAAACGAACTCTCGAAATTCGACCAAGTAAAGATTCCATCTTTTAGATCATTAGACGCCAATTAAATAATTCCAACCCGTTCCATTCTAAGTCGACCCGTTTCGGAGATATCGCTCTTGAAAGATCCAAATAAAGAGTCCCTTCGCAGAGCCCTTTCCTCCATTATCGTACAAAAGAGACACTTATAGGTGAACTTGGTACACTTTTTCTACTTTAAACTATCTTTTATGAAGTAAACTTACATATTCTGCACTTTTTTCCAATAAAAAATTTTGTCACTTTTTTGCCAAAAAAGCAAGGTTAACCATTTGGTGTTTTTTCGGGCTAAAAAACGAACTCTCGAAATTCGACCAAGTAAAGATTCCATCTTTTAGATCATTAGACGCCAATTAAATAATTCCAACCCGTTCCATTCTAAGTCGAACCGTTTCGGAGATATCGCTCTTTAAAGATCCAAATAGGGGGTCCCCTCGCAGAGCCCTTTCCACCATTATCGTACAATTGAGACACTTATAGGTGAACTTCGTACACTTTTTCTACTTTAAACTATCTTTTATGAAGTAAACTTACATATTCTGCTCTTTTTTCCAATAAAAAATTTCTTCACTTTTTTGCCAAAAAAGCAAGGTTAACTTGGTATTTTTTCGGACTGAAAAACGAACTCTCGAAATTCGACCAAGTAAAGATTCCATCTTTTAGATCATTAGACGCCAAATAAATAATTCCAACCCGTTCCATTCTAAGTCGAACCGTTTCGGAGATATCGCTCTTTAAAGATCCAAATAGAGGGGCCCTTCGCAGAGCCCTTTCCTTCATTATCGTACAAATCAGACACTAATAGGTGAACTTGGTACAATTTTTCTACTTTAAACTATCTTTTATGAAGTAAACTAACATATTCTGCTCTTTTTTCCAATAAAAAATTTCTTCACTTTTTTGCCAAAAAAGCAAGGTTAACCACTTGGTATTTTTTCGGGCTAAAAAACGAACTCTCGAAATTCGACCAAGTAAAGATTCCATTTTTTAGATCATTAGACGCCAATTAAATAATTCCAACCCGTTCCATTCTAAGTCGACCCGTTTCGGAGATATCGCTCTTGAAAGATCCAAATAGAGGGTCTCTTCGTAGAGCCCTTTCCTCCATTATCGTATAAATGAGACACTTATAGGTGAACTTGGTACACTTTTTCTACTTTAAACTATCTTTTATGAAGTAAACTAACATAATCCGTGAAATTAGCAGAATCTAAAGCACAAACGTCGAAATTTGGTCCATAGGTTAGTGCCGCGTTTGTGCCGTTTTGTTCCGTTGCAAACTTTTTTGGCAAATCAAACGACTGCCGAAATAAGGCCATTATTTGGTGTTCTGCTAACTTCACACCTTGTCAACGGCACAAACGTTGAAATTGGGTTTATTGGATAGTGCCGCGTTTGTGCCGGTTAGTGCCGTTGCAAACTTTTTGGCAAAACAAACGACTGCCGAAATAAGGCTATTTTTTGGTGTTCTGCTAACTTCACACCTTGTCAACAGCACAAACGTTGAAATTGGGTTTATTGGTTAGTGCCGCGTTTGTGCCGGTTAGTGCCGTTGCAAACTTTTTGGCAAAACAAACGACTGCCGAAATAAGGCTATTTTTTGGTGTTCTGCTAACTTCACACCTTGTCAACAGCACAAACGTTGAAATTGGGTTTATTGGTTAGTGCCGCGTTGGTGCCGTTTAGCGCCGTTGCAAACTTTTTTTGGCAAAACAAACGACTGCTGAAATAAGGTCACTTTTATGGTGTTCAGGTAACTTCACACCTTTAAAGATTCCTGGTTAAGCGTGAAATTCCTTTAGTTAGGCAAAATTCTAGTAAGGGTCGTGCTAATAACCAAAGCAGTTGATGCGCGTAGAGGTGATTTGAAATTCGCTTTTCCTAGATCTCGGCCCATAATATAAATAAATAAATAACACAAACGACTGCCGAAATATGACACTTTTGAGGTGATTTGTTATTTTCACAACACTTACATCGTAATAAAGAACTGAAAATAATATCATATTTATATTATGTACTAAAATGAAACAGGAGATGGTAGAGCTGATAGAAGGAACACAATGAGAAAAATAACAAACACCTCATTATAGTGTATAATTCAAATGCTCACCATACTCCATGGGGGAGCACTAGCGTAAATCCTAGGGGTAATACCAAGTGAACGCACTTCTATGACTACCCAAAGTCAGAGACTCTGATCGACCTTAGTCTGGACTATACATATAACGAACTGGCAATTCACACAATGATTTTCTTTTAAATGAACCACAAGGGAGACGTTCCAAGGAGTTCCGGTAATCCCAAAACAACGAACATTCTCTTATACAAACATTTCCTTGAAGAAAGACTAAAAGAGCACCCTCTTGAGGGACGTCTTTTGAGTCCTGCTGACCTACAGGACGAACTTGACCTTCTGTCCCAACTACATTAAGGGGCTGGATAAACTGTTCAGCAAGGCAAAGAAAAGAAGGTCGAGCCACAGTCGTCTGGGAGGTCTATAAGGCAAACCTAAGACAATACAAAAAGGTTATTAGGAGGCGTCAAAGAGAGGCATGGAAGAGTTTTTGCGCCTCCATAGACAGCTTATTGAATTCATTTGTTTTTCTGCAATAGGTATGATAAATGGTGTTGGCAATACTATTTACTTTCATCACAAGTGAGGAAAATGCAACTTTCCTCACTCATTTTATAAAAGAAAATACTATTTTCTAAGGCAGTTTTAGAAAAAGCATTTTTCTGTTATAATTTTAAATTTATTATGGGTACTAATTGGTACAAATCAAATACCTACCTACATTTAATTAACTGTTTTAAGCAATAGGACTTATAGCTAAGGTACAGCACGTACGGAGAAAGATTGCCCCAAGGTCGGATGCGCACTCGTATAATATGTAAATTTTCCAAGCTTGGCAATCATATGATAGCAGTGGTGTCGCCGCTAAATTCCGTTTAATTAGTAACATCTGGCTTGAATATTAAAAAAAAAAAAGATTTTTGTCTTAAATGAGTATATGTGATTTAATTTTACATGTACACGTATTTTTTCTTAGGTACTTATGTTACTAAAATATAAATTTAAAAACACTGCGAGTTTTATTTCCTCATAAAAATCGACGCCACTGTTAAACGTGGAAAAAGCAGTTTACATGCCGATCGCTTCCGAATACACGAAGTTCACCTGCGCACCCGAAGCAATCTTTCTCCGTACGTGCTGTACATTATTACATAACACGGTGCAGGTTTGAATTGGTTACGATAATGATTTCTTTCGGGATTTCTGTTCTGAAAAATGTTCTATTATACCCTCAAAGTCTGTGTTTTATGTGAGCCATAGGTATTTTTTACTATTAAAATGCTAAAATCTGATCTGGCGTCAGGTGCCCGATTAATATTTCAATTTAGAAATGTTGACGGAAAAAAATGCGGTATTGAGAACAAGCGTTGTATCAGTCTCCCGGGGCTCTCTGAGGTCGGGGGCCCTGGGCACGGGCCCCGTGCGCCCTTATGGTAAAGACGGTATTGTCTACGACAGTGATTCTTAACAGGGGGGCCGCGGCCCCCTGGGGGGCCGCAGACAATGTATATGGGGGCCGCGAAAATCTTAACATTATAAAAAATATACATATATAAATGTTATGTTAAGCTCTGCTTTGACTTACTTATGAATTATTGGTACAATTTGAGTGTATTTTTTGTACGAGTATATGTTACCTAATGGTGGGGGTAAAGGTACTGGCCGCAGATATAATTTCGGATTTTAAGGGGGCCGCGACTAATAAAAGGTTAAGAACCACTGGTCTACGACGTATTGTCCTTTTCATGGGTCTAGGACACAACGGCCACTGGACACAACGGCCACACAGAATTTAGTATGCCCATATCGGCCACACTGGACACATCGGCCAAACGTGATGTGTGGACACAACGGCCACCTTGGACGTTACGGCCACAGCTCTAGCTGGACACAACGGCCACCTTGGACACTACGGCCACACAGAATTGTAAGGTAATGTTGGCGATAAAGATTTCACAAATAATAGGAGTTTTCTATTTATAAGAAAAAAAAATACTAAATCTGCAAATAACCTACGCGCTTTAGCGTCAATCTACGTATCTGATATGTGGCCGTAGTGTCCAAGGTGGCCATCGTGTCCAGCTAGAGCTGTGGCCGTAACGTCCAAGGTGGCCGTTGTGTCCACACATCACGTTTGGCCGATGTGTCCAGTGTGGCCCATATGGGCATACTAAATTCTGTGTGGCCGTTGTGTCCAGTGGCCGTTGTGTCCAGTGGCCGTTGTGTCCAGACCCCCTTTTCATTGTAGACAAATTTGGTAACCGTCCGCTCGCTGCTGAAGTTATATCCTGGACCACATTACTTGTCTCCATTACATGCTGCTAAATTCTGGTTATGATTCCCAGAATATTTTACAATAACTTCGACACTGATAGCCCGTCCACTACATTTGTTCCTTTTATATTTGCTCACACACCTAATAACCTTTATCACCAGCAGTTTTGTCTTTCACAAATAGGTAGCGGTAGCCATCAATCTACAGTTTTCATTTGCCCTTCTCGCTTTGGACGTATTGTATAGCCATATTGACTATTCAACGTTAGAGAAAATAATAGCGATTTTTAGAATAATGCAGCTTATATAACGTCATTTTCTAAGTAGCATGTCAACTGTTAGTCAAGCTTCATCAGCGATTTTAAAGGAATATGGAATAAGAGTCAAATTCATCGTTTGTTAAGTACTATCATTAATTATACTATTATTTATTTCTTGAAATACGACCTGTATTTCACTTTAAACAAATAGCACCTCATTAACCACAGAATAAAGCACAAGTGATCCAGAACCAGAAGCGACTCTCTCCTAAATCCGTGTTGCACATTTTCTTATCGCTCGAACAACCGCTCCGCCTTCTGGGTGTGGGTTTATAGCGAGCGCATTGAAACATTATAGGTACATTTCAGCGTATGTAGCGGTGTCCGGTGCGTTGCAAATTTAAAATAAAAATAAGGACCGTTTTGGAAATTTATTAATGCCGCACGATGAATTTTACAATTATGTTAAATTATTGGAAGAAGAGTTTGTGCTACACTTAGAAAGTGTAATTGTTTCTAATAATGTTGGCAAATTGATGCTTCAGTGCTCGGAAAAGATTCCGTTTATCCCTCCTTGGCTCCTTGTAAAGATTTTCCCACATATTGTATTTATTGAAACTATTTATTAGAATGAGACTCTTTTATACTTTGAAATGTGCTAACGGAGATATAAAAGGATCGCATATTAAAAATTTACAGCTTATTAAAGTATCAAATTTATAAAACTAAGCATATATTATAATAATTATATAAGTACCTAACCTACATAATCTTTAAATACCTACGTATCTATTTGTAAATTACATGCTAATAAAATACTGCTTTTTTCTGCATTATTGATTTGAAGTAGGCATAACGGCGAATTAAAAATTAAGTCAACGTGAGAGTAGCATGTGGTAGTATGCTGAAGTTACGGTTACCTTCACTTTCAACTCTTATTGCGAGAATTCTATCGGAATTAGTTTTACGGTGAACCGCCTATCAAATGCGAAAATGTATGGCAAATATTTTTCGTTTATGACATTTTTTATACGATTTCAAATTTAGATAATAATGCCAAAAACTATAAACCACTCCTCTTTTTACTAGCCTTGCTAATGCAACAGACAAGGAAGTTTGACAAAAATGGGCGTGGATGCCCCGACGAGCCCGCCTTGCACCGGCAACATAACTTCAAAGGTGCCGACGGGGAGTGTCGCTTCTGAATCACTTGTGCTTTATTCTGTGTCATTAACATACTTCATTACAAGATGTGAATACTGAATAGGATACGCAAGTAGAATGCAAAAAATAGGAATTCTTGTCATTGTATGTCTTCAAAATTATTTTGAAAAATAATTTATTTTTACATTGCATGATATACAAGGTGTGTATAAATTGACGAAAAATGTATACGCTGCGATATTATTCGTTAAATTCTGAATCGAAAATCCTAATGTTAAATTGTTGTATTATCCTTCGTATGTCTTCACTTAAATGAGACATATATAACAAAACAATAACAAAGAACGCAAAAAACCACGAAGAAACACAAGAACAAAGCAAAAGTACACAAAAGATCACGAAAAAACCAAACGTTATACAAAAATGAAACAAGAAAGTTATAGTTGAAATCTGTTGAAATCACATTAGAATGGAAACATTGCCAAATGTGTTTCTCGTAAAAATACGTTGCTAACCCAGAAACCCAATTTCGACGTTTGTGTCGTTGACAAGAACCCCAAAAAAGGCCTTATTTCGGTAGTACCTTGTTTTGCCAAACAGTTTGCAACGACACTAATCGGCACAAACGCGGCACTAACCTATAAACCCAATTTCGACGTTTGTGCCGTTGACAAGGTGTGAAGTTAACAGAACACCATAAAATGGCCTTATTTCGGCAGTCGTTTGTTTTGTCAAAAAGTTTGCAACGACACTAATCGGCACAAACGCGGCACTAACCTATAAACCCAATTTCGACGTTTGTGCCGTTGACAAGGTGTGAAGTTAACAGAACACCATAAAATGGCCTTATTTCGGCAGTCGTTTGTTTTGTCAAAAGGTTTGCAACGGCACAAACGCGGTACAAACGCGGCATTAGCCAATAAACCCAATTTCAACGTTTGTGCCGTTGACAAGGTGTGAAGTTAGCAGAACACCAAAAAATGACTTTATTTCGGCAGTCGTTTGTTTTGTCAAAAAGTTTGCAACGGCACTAAACGGCACAAACGCGGCACTAACCTATATGGACCAAATTTCGACGTTTGTGCTTTTGATGTTCTGCTAACTTCACGGACCCTTACAAATTTAATCTTTAGGTTTGAAGATTTATTAATTATGTCGACTTTCAGAAATCTTATAACAATTATTTTGAAAATAACTTTACAAATCACAGTTCAGGAGTTCCTTATTATCCCAATAAAAAATAGATAATAGTAAGTCATATATCACATCCTTCTCTTTTTGCTCTCTCAGGGTTTTGGGGAGCGTTGAATTTTCAATGAATGTCAAGAAGTAGATGGTTTGGTCAAACATTCTTCCTCACAATTTATCAGTCTTTTAGTTCTTGTGATTCTCTCCTATTGAAGCGTTGTGTGTGTTTGTAATGGACTTTCTGTAATTAAATGTTGTGTATGTAACAATGTAACATGGTTTCAGTTTGTGAAGGCAGAATTGAGTGTTGTGTTTCATTTTGTGTTTGGGTGGTATTTGTTGAACATGTACTACCTTTTGTAATTTTTCTCTAAACCTAGAATGTGTAAATTGTGGTGTATTGTTATTGGTATAACTTCACTCGCACTAAAAATAATGGGCACTGCAACAACAGTGGTCCCATTATCCATGGCGCTCTAAAGTGACTGAGCTATATCAGTTTATTTGCGGTGCTTAATGTTATTATTATTAAAGGAAATTTAATAGTTATTGCATTTTTTTATTAATTTCACAATTTGCAAGTAACTAATTTATTTAACTACACCTACACTACCCTATGAGGAGATACAACGTAGAAATGGTGTTACATTTGAAGATATCAACTTCCCATCCGATCGGAAGTTCCGTAGCTCTAAAGCGCCAGGGATGCGTTACGGCGAAATGGGAAAAAAGACAAAGAATGTTCCCTCGTAGCTACGATGTTTCCGAAATGTAGAGGACAGTGTATAGAGGTTAAAATGATCACAAAGAAGATGTAGCCTTTGTTAGTTTATGAATTGTCGCAAAATTGTGTCACTTACTTTATTAAGTAGGTACCTATATCACTTAAGTTGAAGAAATGCATTTCACTATTCATGTCTATAATCGTATAAGTATTACAATATAAATATTAAATTAAATTAAAAATTAATTCTAATCTAATTCGAAACAAAAAGGATCAAAGGATCTAAGTCAGATATTTCGAGAAAGAGGAAAATTGGTCGCGACGTACCAGCATCGCATTTTATCTATTGTCATAGACGTCACACGCTACGTTCTACGCTTTCGATTGCGGTAAACAAGTTCAAGTACTTTATTTTCTAAATTTTTTGATCTCCAATAAAAGATAATGCCTTTAAGTTATGAGGTCGGTGATAAGTTCACACCCAAAAACTGACAAACACGCTACTTGAAATTGAAGAATAAGCACGTGTAATATTATGATCCGTTTTTCTACGTGATGATGTGGAAAGCTTAAGCGACGGAATAAAAGTTGTCTTCCGTTTAATTGGTAAATTGATCAAGGTTTGGAGAAGAAGCCGTCGATATCTTCTGTCCAAACGGTAGTTCACAAGTACCGTTGATGTTTTCAATTAAAAAAAACGCAAATTGTGAAAATTTACTATATCAGCTCATCTGTAAAAGCTATTGTATACTTATCTACGAAGCAAGGTCAATGAAAAATTAAAACGTATAATATTTGGAAAACAAAACAATTGAGATACTACTTACCTGTAAACAACGTAGCAAAATGCGACAAACACTCGTGTCTATCTACGATATGGTAAGATACGCATTTCCAAACTCACTGATAAGTCTGAAGATATTAAACTGCAATGAACTAGACAGATAACACAATTATTTCTCAAATCGTAATTTTTTGATCTCGCCCTTTTGGAAAATGAAGGCATAAACGTTACTGTGTTGTAAGGTCACAATAATAACGAAATGTAGGTTTGATTCTTCAATATAAATGAAATGATAGAGAGGCTAACTTTAAGTGCACAGAAATTAAGCACTTCTTAAGTAAGGAAGAAGGCAAAAGCAAATCTGAATATATTTCTGGCGGTAATTGTAGGAGTATTAGTAAAAATGTATCAAGTAATTTTAGTTTGCACTTTTACATCCTTTGAGGATATTTGAAGTATCTGTATCGAACTCCAAACCTGATCTTCATTCTTATCAATCCATCTGGACGTTATTCCCTGATAACTGACTGTAATTATGTATTCTTCTAGTACGATCTTCTGCTCATCGTCTCTCATTCTCTGACGGAGTTTCGGCAAGACATTGTTGGCCACAGTTCTGTAAATTATGGATATATCTCAACATCCATCCGTAATATAATATAAATACGTTTCAGTTATTAGTAAGTTCGCTCGTAATGCATGAGGATGAATTTGGTCGTTTTTCCCTTCCTTTCCAAATTATTAAGAGGTGTTTCATTTGCCTCGTAGATTGATTTAGGTCATTTTTTAGGATTATAAAGCCAATCTTGACTATTCCACGATCGAGATTTAAGAAATTCCTCGGGAGAGCCATCATGTGAAGGCAAATCCGCGGGATTCCTTTCACCCTCAACCAAATTCCAATCAGATGTGCTAAGTGACACAATTTCTTTCGCCCTGTTACCCCCAAAGGTTGTCCATCGCTAATCCTTTTATATCCAAGTAGCGTCGTTGTGGAGTCACTCCAACATTATAAGGGAAGTTTTGACTGACGAATGGCAATTTTTATATTGTTTAAAAGGCACACCATTGAATCCAAACCTGTTGAATTAGTTTTTTTAAAGGGACTCGAGCAGGACGGGAAAATTTGTGTAGTAGTCTATTCAGGAACTAAATGGAGTATTACCTTGCTGAAGTATTGTTCTTACTTACCAAACTGATGGAAAGGTTTTATTTATTTATTTATCCAAAAGGTTACGTATCACTTGGGACTAGATTTGTGTTTTAGGTTGACTTTGTACCTTCCTTGATAGATTTTTTTAGTAAAACACGTCCTTATTTGATTAAAAGAATCACTTAATGTGGATGTTTAGAGTTCATTGTGTGTTTTTTACAAGGACGAACAAAGAGGAGACTGTAGTGGTGGCAATTTTTTTCGAATATTCGAATGTATAATCGGGAATTATTCGAATACTTAACAATACCACTATTCGAATTAGAATAAAAACGAATAAAACGAATGAAACGAATAAAACGAATGAAACGAATAAAACGAATGAAACGAATAAAACGAATAAAACGAATAAAACGAATGAAACGAATAAAACGTATAAAACGAATAATGGCCAGAACAAAGAAATATTGTTAAATTAAGAAAAAAAGAGAACTTCGTTGGTTTATTATTGAGAGATGACAGACGGCAGGTAGACCTACTACCTACTTTTCATTTCATGGAATTATTTCTCATTTACAAATTTCTTTCGACCGACAATATTTTATGAATAGTAGATAAAACGTTGTAGGTACAATATTCGTATTGTAAATAGCTATTTCAGCATTTCTTTTCTGTCAGCTTAAAGTCATTCACTATTCAATAACACCCTTTTACAAGTCGTAATGAACTGTAATTTATTGTTTGTTAGTGTAAAAGGTTTTCGGTAAATCAGTGAACACGTTTCTCTAAATATTACCTACAATAATCCTCAACCACGCAGGGTGATTTTAACTGGAATTATTTTCATGGTGTTGTGAAGCTTGGACTTTGTTTATTTAAGTTTATGCTTTTTACCCGCCTTTGGTGATAATTTATTCCTTTAAAGGATTATCTAAGCATTTAAATATAAATTTTTAATTTAGTTCAAATTATTTCTCAGCCTAGACGACTACATTATTGTGATTTATGAGTAATGTGTGGAAATATTCCGTGAAGAATACGAGTGATGCGGTAGTTACTTGCAAAATTTGCAAGAAGTGTCTTAAATTTAATGGAGCAACAACAAGTAATTTACTATTCAAATGTTTATGCTTAAATGAAACTTCCATTGGAGAATGCTCTACTAGGTAGGTAGTATAAAACTAGTCCAACGAATAAAAGGAGTAAAACGATAAAACGAATAAAACGAATAAAACGAATACAACGAATAAAACGAATAAAACGAATAAAACGAATAAAACGAATAAAACGAATACAACGAATAAAACGAATAAAACGAATACAACGAATAAAACGAATGCAACGAATAAAACGAATTTTTTTCTGACTATTATTCGAATTCGAATAATTCTATATTCGAATATATTTTTAAGGAATATTCGAATACGAAAAAAATTAAATTTGCCACCACTAGAGGAGAGTGAAAGGAAAAAGTGGGTAGTGTGAATATTAATTACTTTAAAACACTTGTTAGTTTGGTGTCTTATCGTGGAATATCATTTATCTATCATACGATAAGACCTACTCGAGCACTTGAAGTTAGCTATAAATACGGTCGCGTTATATTCTGCAACGAGAAAACCCAAACAATCATCATGAAAACAATTCTTGTAGTGCTTCTTATTACGATTTTATACATGAGTTTATCAGTAGATGCAGGATGCAGGTGCCTCATTGGTAAGAAGTGCCCATTCGGTTGGAAAGGATCGTGAGTATTTTAACTTATATAATAAACACGATTTATTAACATTGCGTATTGCAGGGAGCCATGTGGATGGGCCGGCATCTCAACCGAGTGCTGTCGTTGACCTGGTGAGAAAATATTACCATGAACAAGTTTCCATTTTATTGTAATCGTTTACAAAAATTTTACTTTGAATAATGTAATGATAATTTCTCAATATAGTTATTACAGTAAATTAATATGACTTGTGTTTATTTCGAATCACATGCAGACGATCCCCCGAAAATCGTTTGTGACACTATTTTTGATTCTTCTCTAAAAGGTTAAAATTGTTTCTTCTTGGTGCTCCGACATTTGACGAATACCTTATGCTAGAGACAATTTCCAACACATTTGCCTATATAAAATATAACTTGCCATTCTAATGAGTAGTTAAGTTAATATAATTGTTAATCAAATAAATACGATGAGAGAAAACCAAATAAAACAAATAGAGAAATAGATAGATGTACAGTAGAAGTCCATTAGTCCGGCATCCAACAGTCCGGAATGCCCGATAGTCCGGCATCGCTCCGGAAATTGGTTTTCTCCAAAAAGCGTGTCTTTAAAGCAAATAAAAACGCTCGAGAGCTATTCGGAGATCATCCGGAAGCGCTCGGTATTGTTCGGAAACAATTAGCGGCCGGTTAGTCTCAGCTGTCACAACAAATTCCGGTGCAGTACAGTACATACGTGTACATACATTATATGAAATGTAAAATAAACTTTGTTGTATGTATTTGCATACTGTATTTGTAGTTTAATTATTAACCTAATTGTTCTTATAATTAGCGCCCGATAGACCGGAATTTTCGGTAGTCCAGCACCGAGCCGGTCCCGAACGTGCCGGATTATCGGACTTCTACTAAATAACACAAAATTGTTACTTTGTACGCTTCCATTTCTTCTTTTTAAGAAGAGACAGTCTGGCGCTCTAGCAGTGTGCCAGTGTGTACTGGTCCATAACAGTTGACATAATCAAGGGGGCTTGGGCATTCTTCCTCTTCTTTGTGTGGTAGTTTACCGCACTGACACATTTCCGCTAGTGAGCACCATTTGGAAAGTGACCATAGCATAGGAGTTTAAATCATTTCATTGGCCTAGGTACATAGGCCTTGCTTTGTTGCTAAGATACGCGACTATATTTAGTCTTGCAGGTTCGCCTCATTGAAGTTAAGTTTTACTGAAGCAGTTGACGTTAGATTAAAGCCTTCTTTTCTTTTAAACCTTTCAGCCTTTAGCACGCCCTTACTTTTCAATTGTATTAGTAATTCTTCTTCACTACATGTCGTCCAGAACGTATTATAACTGGTAATCCAAAGGCATGTGGACCTTATGAAACTCTGATTGCACGTGACGCTATAATGCTATTGCGGAAACTAGCTACTTATAAAGTTCATTTTGTTGTTGTTTTTGAAGGTAGTGAGGCATAAAAACACACTTGACGATATTGTGAGGCCTTTTGCAGTACTTGTTATTGCTTTAAGTCGAACACCATCTCACTATCCAAAAGGTTACTTATCATTAGGGACTAGATTTGTGTTTTACACAGAGGTTGACTTTGTATTGAGTTTTGCACTGGTTAATAACGGAGAGTTGGAATCTATTGCTCACAAACAAAGAGAAAATATTATATTAACGAAACAAACACGTACGATTAGACAGACTTTTCTCAATTTATGTACTTACTATGGTTACTCCTTAAACATTTGACGTTACAAAACCGTTTTACTAAATTTATATCTCCTCAGTCCTCACACTATAGATAACTTCCTTGATAGATTTTTTTTGAAAGACGCTTCATGCGTCCTCATTTGATTAAAAGAAACACTTAACGTAGATGTTTAGAGCACATTGTTTGTTGTATCATAATGACGAATACAATCAATTCAACGCCATTATGTTCCATTTGCATGACATATAAATACAATAACAGATACAATAAATTATATCAGTCAGAAACTGCTCTGCCAAGAACAAAAATTCGACAGAACTTGAAGTGATTTAAGTAAACTTTGGCGTAGTCATCAGAAGTTGTTTTTAGGTAAGCTGTCGCACAAAAGGGAAAAGAGACATTGTTGATGAAGTTCGTCAGTCTCAAAAAGGGGGTGAATGGTAAGTTGTAAAGTAAAAGAGGATTTAGAGCAGTGCCGCGGTGGTATGAGGGACTCTTCCGACCGTGAGCATGGACTATAAACAAAGCTTTTCAATAACGCAAAAAAGCACAAAAGATGGGGTTCATGCCGAACCATACTGACCCAATAGAATGAGACCACTAGGAAAACAAAACGAGACCCTTTTGGAGGAGGCGTTGTAGATGTTTGGAATATGCCAGACTCCGAAAAGGATTACAAGGACGAACGGAGAGGGAGAGTGGTTTATTGATAAAAACTGAGAGTGATATACAAGGACTGTAAAAATGAGGCGTTGAAGAAGAGATATCTATAAAAAACTATAAAACTGACGAAATAGGACAAATAATAGGGCGGAGGCGTTGCTATACTATTTCAGACAACAATCCGCGCTCGATTCGACTGGAAGAATACTTCGGAAGGTTAATGTTGAATGGAAACACCAATAAGGGCACGAGTTCGAGAGCAATGGACGAGGTCACAGATTTCTGTGAACCTTCAACAACAAGCGACCGAGTTCCAAGCCGAGGTATATACGCTTCTGATCGTGGATGTACGGCTATTAAAAGAAAACATTGCAAAACGGAAAATATTTGTAATTGCAGACAGCAAAGCAGCGACGCGACGCGTCTAGACCAGTAAATCTGTATATGTGACAAATTCAGAGGTAATCTTTGAATGCACATAAATAATGTTAATTACTTATGGAAAGAGTTATACAAGAGCAAGCAAAATCAGGTCTTTGTTAAAGATATAGTAACCCTTAGGGGTAGACGATAGGGGGGGACACAACACCTAAATGAATAGATGATATTGCATGGGCATGTTAAGAGTCTCATATGAATCTCTATTTGATCTCAAAATTTCGTAAAATGTGTCCCGTTTGTGTTTATCCCACAATTTTTCCAATGTCATCCTTATCTCTCTACACGTGTATCTTTACAGGCTTAATCAAGGTTAAGTCAATTAAGCAATCAAGTGTAAAGTAAATAAAAATCCATTAATTTAATTGTAATCTTAGAATCGCATTTCGTCTTCTCTTTGTTTGATAAATAGACCAGGCAAATCTTATTTTTTCAATGAAGTTTAAGGGGACATTTTTTTTTCAATGGGAATCGATAGGTTTTATGTTTAGAAACAAATATATAAAAATCCCAAAAAATCCGTTGTGAGCTAAAAACGCCATCTTGAAAAAACATGGCCGCTCATACAAATTTTTAAAAATGAAATATCTTCTTATCCTTTGGAGCAATTTTAACATTTTTTTTACGGAATTTTAAGCTTAACACTACAAACAAATTATCTTTTAATTTAGATATAACCAAGAATGTAAATTTCCTAACAAAAAACTGAAAAACGAAACAATTTTTTTTTTGATTTTTTTGTCACTTTTTACATTTAACCTTTTAAGCCAGCTTACTAAAAAACTCAGTCATTCAACAGATCTTGGTCCAGAATACAAGCATATTTGCAGTCTATCCCATGGTAGTGAAGGCACATAAAACTGCAGCGTCCGACTTGTGAACATACACTTTTTTTTGCATCCGTTTCTATATTTACAGTAGATCTTGTGGTGCAGGAAGTTGCTACATTGTAATTGGAAACATTTCATTTTTTGATACCTTCCATTGAGAAAATACGTTTTCCGTTCTATTCGGTATTTTAGCAGCCACAACAGATGCTCATACAAAAGCGTACTAGAATAAGTAACTGCAAATCCCAATTTTTCAATTACTTCGATCAATAGTTTAGAGGGAAACTTTCGTTGCAAGAAAACACCTAGTGCAACTTGTAATGGCAAAAGGAAGGAATTCGGACGAATCGTCGATATAATAGCATGGGATATACTTGTCGCTTTACTATCCAATTTTTCGTTTTTAGAGGATTTCAGAAGACTGGCTAAAATACCTTTAACAATTTTTAATTTTTCGGGAACTTGCTGCTTGCATTCATCCCGCATATTTTCATCAAAACTAAGATACTTTTCTAGATTATAAACTTGTCTTTTTATATCCTCTCTTATAACCTCAGCTGCCGCTTTAGCAATTCTTGATTTTTCTTGGTAAATAGTTTCGTATTTCTCAGTACAAAACTGTTGTGTACGAATAGTTTGCAAAGTGTCTGTTAATGTGATGAATGATAATAGTATCTTTTCTTGGAAGTCCTGTAACTGTTATTTTCTCGCCAAAGTGACGTTGCAATTTTTCTTTTAACCCTCTACATACATAACTGCCTTCGGTGTCACAAATTCTTCAAATTTGTTAGCAAGCTTTTCAGTGAAAATTGACAATCATCACAGTTTTCCATATAATTACACAATTTTAAAAAGGCAAATTGCCTTCCCCCTTTTTTTGTGAATCTTTGGAAGAGCCTGCAGTATCGCGCACTAAATTTTTAAATCAAATCATATGATGTTTCCCTTCTCTAGCAACAAAATCTAATATTATGTTTTCTTTCATATTTAGTTCAGTAAATATAATATTCCTTATTTCTTGTCTGTATTGCTTGGGTTTCTTTTTCTCTTTTTGGAAACAAATAAATTCACCACAGATCAGACAATTTGGTATAAAATCAAAACCTTTTACAAAAGATCTGAATATTTTTTCATTTTTACTCCCATCTATGGGGTAAATTCTTTCTTATGTATTCCTTTCTAACATAGCTGTTCCAACAAGATTCATAAACTGTTATATTGGATGCGTTTTTCGATTCCTCCAAAATGTTGTCACCTTTTTGTTTACTTGCAAGTGAAATTGACTGAAGTCCCTTTGCACTCACATTATAACAGTTTTACTGACACTTAACACTTTTTTAAAAAACACAGAAACATTAATGCTATCCATTTTACACATAATATTTTGATACTACTAATTAAGAAAGTCTTTAAGTCCTTTAAAGGAAACTCGTAATAAATAAAACATAAACTAATTTACAATCCAACCTCTTACGCGCCGCGCCAGACTACCGTAAAACATTAAAATAATATAGTAAATTAAAAATTAACCAAATAAACATGGATTAGTGAGTGGGGTGTCCATTCCAGACGTATGGAATTTAATCGGACGTACATAAATTTAACTGGTAATTATAGAAATAATAGATTTTAAAAAATACAGCGAGCGGCCATGTTTTTTAAAATTGTGACTTTAGCTCACTTCCGATTTTTTGGGATTTTTAGATTTGCATTTTGTGATAAGAAAGCTATCGTTTTCAACAAAAAAATAAATGTCCGCAAACACTTCACACTTAACCGTACATTTTTATCAAATTTGCCTGGTCTAAAAAGTTGGATAACGTTATTGCAAAACATACTAAAAATAGACTTACAAATTTAATCTTTAGATTTGACCTTCGAACATATAACAAAAGGAAGGAATATCCCTATAGTTTAGTAGATGGTACAATGCAACGGAAGTTACGCAGGCTTTACGTCACAGTGACGTAACAGTAAACCATTTGTGATTGGTCAAACGGGTGTAGCGTGCAGTTTGTCGATTTAAAATAAAAAAATTACCAGTAGCGTAGAATTCATTGTACGGTTAACCCCTTCCACTCCAGGTATCCAACATGTGGATATTTCAAGGTGTGCATCAGGGTACCATGATATCCACATATGGATACGACGCATTTGAATTATGTAGCCTTAAAGAAGGATGGGATGGCACGTGGAAATTCATATTAGGTCTGGTATGGTACAAAAAAATGGTATGGGGAAGATACTTTTAAAATTACGGCTGGAGTGGAAGGGGTTAAGAACATAGAGAATGTGCAAAAATTAGAAATATGCATACCAAATTAATTTTGTTTAAAGGGCAATAAAATTTAAAAAAAAATTATGCATTTTATTTTGTTTACAGCAGGCGCGTAAACATACAAATGTTAGATTTACGACCCTGCTTAACAGTACACCAATGACTCGACGGAATACGTCACAGTAGGTAGCGATATTGGTAAACCATTAATGTTACTCATTTTGCCATATACATGTTCCTTCCTTTTGTTATATGTTCGAAGGGTTTGACGATTTATTAATTATGTCGACTTAGAAATAAAAATTATTTTGAAAATAATTTTACAAAACAAAGTTGAGAAGTTCCTTATAATCCCAACAAAAATTAATATTAAGCCACACCACATCCTCCTCTTTCTGATCTCTCAGGGTTTTGGGGAACGTTGTGTTACCTATAATCAAAAAGATAAACTTTACCCGCCAACAACACAAGCTCTGAACATGGTAAAAATTCGCGATTCCCGTGCTCGATGGCGTCGTGGGTCTTCGGTATCCAACCAATAACAAATTACGAAGAAATAGATATCTGAAAAGGGCGCCAAGAACGATTTCTGGTTTCTGGCGAATTCTATCTGGGTTATGTTAATTCGCTCTCGCTCTTCACTTTTTTGCAAAAAAGGCAAGGTTAACCGCTGTGAATTTTTTCTCGATAAAAATCCAACTCTCGAAATTCGACCAAGTAAAGATGTTTTCTTAAAGATCATTATGTGACAAATAATTACAAAAAGTTCCATTCAAAGTCGCACCGTTTCGGAGATATCTCTCTTTAAAGATCACAACAGAGGGTGGTTTTCGCAGACCCCTTTCCTCCATTATCGTACAAATGGGACACTTACAGGTGGACATCGTACACTTTTTCTACTTTAAACTATCTTTTATGAAGTAAACTAACATATTCTGCACTTTTTTCCAATAAAAAATTTCTTCACTTTTTTGCCAAAAAAGCAAGGTTAACCACTTGGAATTTTTTCGGACTACAAAACGAACTCTCGAAATTCAACCAAGTAAAGATTCCATCTTTTAGATCATTAGACGCCAATTCAATAATTCCAACCCGTTCCATTCTAAGTCGAACCGTTTCGGAGATATCGTTCTTTAAAGATCCAAATAGAGGGTCCCTTCGCAGAGCCCTTTCCTCCATTATATTATTATATTATATTATTATCGTACAAATGAGACACTTATAGGTGAATTTGGTAAACTTTTTCTACTTTAAACTATCTTTTATGAAGTAAACTAACATATTCTGCACTTATTTCCAATAACAAATTTCTCCACTTTTTGGCCAAAAAAGCAAGGTTAACCTCTTGGTATTTTTTCTGGCTAAAAACGAACTCTCGAGATTTGTCCAAACAAAAGAAAATTTTGCGTTAGGAGCTTCATTTTATTGAAACTTGCCGCCAGAAGTTTCATTTGATTGAAATAAAGTAGCAAGTCTAACTTTACGGAAAACTGTAAATACATTGATGTTTAAATAAAAATTTATGTAGATACCTACAGCAGTTTTAAATTTTTTTATTTTTATTTTTAATATTTTTAAATAGACGTCGGGAGTAATAAGCACCGGTGAATTAATATGAAACTATGTGATTTGTATGTACTATATATATCTATATATGTATAATTAATAAAATAAATTTACAAAATTAAACGAAATAAATTCTACAAGAAATATATAAAATAAAACAGTTGAATGAAGTTAATATAATTCAAACTTCGTAGGCGGGTTACGTAGCAGTTGCCTCTTGTGCATTGATGTAGAACTCTGCAAAGAAAGTATTTTCCATGAAAATTGCAAATAGGTAACGACATACTATACCCAATGAATTCATTGACTATGCCAGTATGTATACTTTCAGATATGGTTAGGTATCATGAGAACGTTGTAAGAGATGAACCATGGACCGCAAATGGCAGCGACCTATTAATGGAATAAATAATTAATAAAAATTCACGTGCAATTGAGGCAGGTTGCGATCGAGGAGTTGCGGGTAACTAATTTAGGGGTAAATCATCATAAGTTTACGCAATTATAATAATTAAAAGGACTATAATTGCTCTTATAATTCCGATAACAAAATAAATACCTACAACTGAAAAAAAACTCTAGTATGTACTTTCAATGCAACCTTTGGTGGAGAAAGTAACACGTTCCTTATAAGTAGAAAAAAAAGAGTGCTTAACAGAACATTGGACCTCAATATCAAATACCTAAACATAAACAACTAGACAGTTTTGAACTGTGTGCAATATCAAATTTTAGTTGCCCTTTGTGTGTATAGATCGCCTATTGATCTTAACAGGGGTTGGACAAATCCCGGATTACATTAATCCAAAATCCGGGATTTGGATTACGGATTGCAATCCATAATCCGCAATCCCTACAATCATAATTGACCACGTAATCCGTAATCCGTAATCCCAACAATCATATTATTGACCACGTAATTCGTAATCCAGCTTTTACTAAAATTGCGAATTTTGTGGATTACATTCACACATTCTACCAATACGAATAAAACAAGTGATGTTAAATTGGGAAATCATTTGAGCGTGGTTTTTGTCTCACTTTCCCCCCAGACCTGCTTAGTCAGAGCAGTGCAGTGGATTGAGCAAAGCAGAAATAAACAGTTGCATTTTTAGTGAATGTACCATACTCCATACTATACGTTCGTTGCGGTGCGTTAAACTAAATATAATAAAATGCCCACAGTTATAATGTATACAATTGTTTGATTATTCATAGTATTTACTTTTTTGCTTCACCCAAGTCTATAATCTGTAACTAATTTAACATGACGCTAATTGTATGTGTAATCCGTAATCCTTAATCCAATGCGAACCTAATTATGTGTGTAATCCGTAATCCAACATGAACCAAATTTTGTGTAATCCGTAATCCAACATGAACCAAATTTATGTGTAATCCGTAATCCAACATGAACCAAATTTATGTGTAATCCGTAATCCGTAATCCAAACGCTAAAATCTTGGGATTACCAACCCCTGGATCTTAACTATTCATTGACGAACTACGAAATATCTTGGAAAAAAAATACTAGTAACAAATTTTAACGTGAACATCCTAAACAATCATATCGGCAGCGAGAGACAGCGTTTCATAACGCCTCAAGGATGTCGTGAAAATAGCTTAAACAATAATTTGTAGATAAGTAGGTATAACATATTGACTAAAACTAAAAAATTACGTAGAATCCAAAAATGTAATAAAAAATAAGAGTTAGGTACCGTTTAAAATAACGAAAAGACATCGATTCGGCTTTTAGAGTAACTCGTAAGTACAAATTTTCAAAGCTCCCAAAAAACACCCTGTATATCAAGTTGTAAGTAAGCGGTTTGCCTTTGAATACGTAATATAATTACAATATCTTTATGTTGCTAAATCCTCAATACCTACCCAATTTTTAACATTTTTATTTCGATCAACTCTCGAGATTTAAACTGTTAACTTTTGTTCATTATCTACTGGTTGACACGAATACCAAGTTTACATGGCACTACCTACCATTCCATTCAAAATTTCGACTCCGATTAACTAAACTAAAAGCTTTTTTGCTTATCTAACCATGATTCGCAACCCGCAAGTTAGAAATTTTTTAGAGAGAACATTTACAGCGAACATAATCCGTTGCTGAGAGCTCCCCTTCTTTTGGTTAGTGTTTCAAGAGATTCCCAATCCCAATTGAACATTGAAAAAGAATTTAAATTAGGGAAACGCTTACTAAAGTTATAACAGTTAAAGATGATATTTTACGTCTTGTAGCGCCATGGGAAAAATAAGTTTCAGAAGGATGTTGGCTTCAACGATAAGTTTGAAGGTGCAAGATGAGAAGACAGCGAAGTAGACTTTTTTTAAACACATCGTTACAGATGACAAACAGAACATTTTATAAGAAAGAAATATAAATGTAAACGTAAACGTATAGTTATGAAAGGTACTTACGTTTTATTTATTACTTTACCATCTATTAGCGTTACGTACGGCGCCCTCACACTTCGAGTAGCGCAACCTTTATGGTGGAGCGCCTCTACCATGAACTACACTGATGCATGTTGTGTTCCCTGCCAACTGTAAAATGATGCTTTCTTAAGACTCCTACCATTGAATAAATACCTTCGCTCCTACCCTTGTTTATATACCTTAAGGCTTAAGGTTAAGGTATATAAACAAGGATATTACGTACAGAGTGGGCCATTGAAAAAGAAACACGCCTGTTTTGGGACACTTGGACCAGTTTCTTAAAAAAACGCTCGGACACGTCGATTTTTCATTTTTGGGGGACAACTTTTGATGTTAAACTTAACACTGACACATCAACCCTCTAGCCCCAGCAACCCCTAACTCAAGAATTTAAATAGGGAAAGGGTGTCGAGCGACCCCTCATTTGAAGCGTCTTTTAATTCTCTATTCGACAGTGCAAATGAAAATTAGTTTTATTCAATTTTTTTTCGCCCCGATGAAAAGCATCCTCTAGAGTCTAGATTAACGAAGGTGGGGGTGTTGTTTAGGAAAAATCCTGAAACACGTCACCTTTGACCTTTTGAACGGCACATTTTGATGTCAAATTTGACTTTGTCAGGTCAACCCCCTAGCCCCAACAACCCCCAACGAAAACATAAATTACGCTAAGGTGGTCGAGAGACCATCATTTTAAAGGTCCCCTGAGTCTCTATGTAGCGCAATATTGTTTTTAGGTTTATAAAAATTGAAAAAAAAAATTAAAACTTCAAAACTCAATGTCAGCAGAAGCATTTAATTATTAGTTAATCTGAAGGGTGCTTTTCTTGGGGGCGAAAAAAAATTGAAAAAAACTAATTTTCATTCATACTGTCGAATAGAGAATTAAAAGACGCTTCAAATGAGGGGTCGCTCGACTCCCTTTCCCTATTTAAATTCTTGAGTTAGGGGTTGCTGGGGCTAAGGGGTTGACCTGACAAAGTCAAATTTGACATCAAAAGTTGTCCCCCAAAAATAAAAAATTGACGTGTCCGAGAGTTTTTTTAAGAAACTAGTCTTAAGTGTCCCAAAACAGGCGTGTTTCCTTTTCAATGGCCCACCCTATACAAGTTAATTACCGAGTTTAACTATATGTGGCGTGATGTGGCCCTTTTACGCCTTCGTATAAATGCAGAGAGAAATTAATATCCCATTCTAAAGTTTTGAAAAGTACTTACGATGTAATTCATTTCTTACCATCTATTAGCGTTACGAGTGGCGCCCTCATTCTCAGAGTAGTGCAACCTTTTAATGGACGCTACTATCATGCAAGCTTCCATGTATGTTGTGTTGCCTGCCATTTATTATTTTAAGTAAGCGTTTTGTAGCTTTTTTAGTCATAATAATTACATTTTTCCTCAACACTCCCAAATAAAACGAATGTTACCCACACTGATGTTACCATAGAGGTCGGACAATCAAGTGACTTTGACAACTCCGAGAACACACAAAAGACGTATTTTCAGTTTACATGGGCTAAAATGACCATTACGCATCCAAAAGTGTAGGACGTATATTGAATGAGAATTGCAAGAAGAGGAAAGAGACTGGTTGATGATTATAGGATCACGAGGGGGAGGAATAGACTGCATGAAAGATGTAGGGAAGGTGAATTGTAAACAAGTAGGGGACATGTGTTAGTTAGAGAATAGAATTCTATTGCTAGTTTTCACACCGTGAATTCAAGAATGAAAAGTATTTTTTTATCTTTATTTTTATTAATTGCAAATGTTTAAATGTAATTTACAGCAATTAAAGAGGAAACTGACCTTGTCACTAATATGCCAGCGACGGGTTTCTCCCATTTAAAATGCATTGCCTATGCTAGCCATGCTGAATTCTCGGTGTGAAAAGTACAATAGTCAAAATGTATAAATGACAATAAAAATACAGTTGACTGGCGATAATACGACAGTTACTGGCCCAAGGGGGTGTCGGATTATCAAGTGTCCGTTTACCAAAGGTTAGTTTTTTTAAAACTGAATTCTCACTATAAATTTAAGTTATGTGTATGTACATATTACTATGTCTATAGGTATGTATTGTTACAATATACATATAAGTACATATTTTACGTCATTGAGGGTATAGAGGAACTTTAAACAACGTTAAAGGAGCACGCACAATACCACATTGAATATTGAAACTGTTGTGAGTCATTGAGCAGACAGGGGAGGCGCCTGTGACAATATGTCAGACTACCGAGCGTGTCAAATGTGGGATTATCGCAAGTCAACCGTACAATACACTTTCTTTTGATTTCTAAAGGAATCAACATGGACACCAGGCACAATTGTTAGATCAATTCTCAATCATTAAATCAGGTATGTTTAGGGATGGCAAAAATAATGTATACATCGATGAATTGCATCGTATGATCTATCGCAACCACATATCGATGTGATCAATGTATCGTTTGAAAAAAATCGATGTATAGTCAGCACCAAGTGTTACAAACTTACAAATACAGAAATATAGAAATAATGGTTTTAATATGAATTAAAAAAAAAAGACAAAGCCAATAAAACAAAATAAAGAAAAAAACAAAGTAAACTAATTAAGAATCTAAAAGAGGGAAAGAATGCAAAAATAAAAGTTTTGATAGCCGTTTTGACGTAAGAAACATTTTCCGGGAATCAATTCTGAAAGAATCTTTATGCCGATGTTTAAATCGATATATCGTATGACTAACATTGATGTAAAAATATCGATTTTTCGACAAAAATATCGATGTATCAGTGCCATCCCTAGATATGTTGTAGATGACAGTAAAATAAAAGTTACAATTAGAGAAACAGAAAACGTTTATTACTGTTTTAATGTGTACAACTCAATACAGCTTTACACAATTTTTCAGACATCGATTTCAAAGTGATTCTATTTCATAGTGATAGTGCTCCTTCTTTTTAATTAGCGAATATATTGGAAATAGTAATCACTTTGAATGAATAAATTTGACTGTGACGAATAATCAGATAAAATAACATGGAGATATGCCACTCGTTCACTCCATGTTATCTTACTACATGTAAAATAAATTAAAGACAGGCATAAATTATTGTTTAGTTTACTAATTCAGCATTAATTAACTGTAGTTAGTATGATAAAATTGTGTACATCAAACAGCTGTTCCTTTTTAAATATCTTATACCCCCTATTCTTCGTATCATTTATCAGAAAATATATTAAATATGGAAACTTAGAACTATAGTGTAGTACGACACATATTAATAAACATAATAAAATACTAAAAACTAACATTATGTACAAAATATTTATATTACCGTATATTAAAAAAATAATATAAATCGAATATTTGTATTATTAAATTAGTTTGTTCAAAACGCCACATTTGATTCAAGCAGCCATTAATGATTATCTTACTTCCCAGTTTTATTGTAAAAGGACTAGAGATTTAAGTATTCTTACAACAACACTTGATTTCTTCGGTAACTATAGACTGCATCACTTAAAAACGTACAAATGTAAAAAATTAACTAGAAACTAGATTCGTCATTTTCACCCTACACAGTATTAGGAAAAATTACAAAAAATAGTTACGCGTGTAAATTATAGTACGTTAATTTGTGCTTTTCAACAACGAGAAGATACAAAGTAAAGCAACTAAACACAACAACAAAAAATGATGAGTGTTATACATTTGGTATATGTTAAAATCGTCATAGATTTAATGAAAAATAAGCTTGGCAACCAACTCAATACTGCAAGAGGGTTTTATTATTATTATTATTATTATAAACAAGGAAAATTAGTACCTAACATATTTTTTGCCTACTCAAAAATTCTTACTTAGGCCAGTAATTGTATAAAATAAATTTCATAAATTTTTGTTTTATTTACAAATTGTTGATCTCTCATAATTCAATATGTAGATTTCTTAATTTAATATATTTAATCTATTCAAATTGCTTTTCTTGTTGATACACATGTGGCAGTTGTGATAGTACAAAATGAGAAAGCCGACAAATAACGTGTGGATATATTACTATTAGTTACAAAGTGTAAATTGTAAATAATATTTTTTACTTTCACAATCGCCTTAAAAATGTTTTGCAATATCACTTCTTGTGGATGGATACTTAAGACTTAAGACAAAAAAAATTGTTTGCGCTTCTACTTTAATAATAATAATAAATGTTGCGTAACCATTCTGAATATGTCCACAATTATTTGTTAAAATGGAACAAATTTGTTAAAGATATAACTAAACAGTTATAATTTGTTTAAATTGTATACAATTCTAATCACAATGTGATATCGGGACAATTTAGATGTAACTTATGTATAATATCAAATTGTATAGCTGCAAGTAATATCAAAATCATTGAATATAAATATAGCTGATTAGTAAATTGTATAAAAATTTATTTACATATATCAATTTAGAATTTCTATTGTTAACATTTATACATACAGAGTACATACCGATGTTCACATTTTAAGACTGTAAAATCTGTAATTACACACATAACAATGCCCTCGGTTAAACCAAAATTCAAATTTTGTATGTGACTTATTCAAACAAGTTAATACGATGAAAAATTATTTAAAAAGTATTAACGAAATCGTAATGTAATTTTATTCATTTTTGTTATCATAATTTAAAGATTTGTTAAATTAAAACTATGTATTCGTACTGTCAAAATTTCTAAAATCCTATGACAATTAATCCTCTTTACACAGATACATTAACAAGTGTTATATAAACAAACAAGTTATGTGTAAAAGTGAACGGAAGTAAAACACTTAAAATATGAACGTCGTTGTGCACAACAAAATAATTGTAAAAAAATGTTTTTTGGTATATAAAAGAATTAAAGCCATTTTGATTATACAATAACCAATAAACGAGGAAAACACGAAGTCATACATAAAACATTAATTTTACATCGATCTAAGAAAAACAATTAAAAAACATCAATCGACAATCCTTCGAATTAAAAGTAGTTAAGGGAGCTACAGTAAATTTGCATCTCAGCAATAGCCGATGACTAGGGCACAACATTTTGGAGAAATACATCTATTAGTAGTTGACATACCTGTAGGTACTGTAAATGGTTGTAAGTTTTTTTTTTTTTTGTAAATTAAGCTTGATTTCAGGCATCCGTTTCCCCTCCTTTTAAGCGTAATCTAGCAAAATCTTCAAATATGATATCGTCATCATGATCTTGAGCATTTTCTACATCACTGAAACATACATTAATAATAGTATTGTTTGCACAGTATCAAGCCTAATTTCACAAAGCAAAATAAATTATTGTAAATATTGAATTTTATATATTCAAATATAATTATAAAAAATACAATTAAAAATAAAGGTAGGGGGCAGTAGTAAGGGGAATAATCTGAAAATGGGGTATATCAAGCTGATGATAACTGACAGTTGTAATGGAATGCAGAAAAAACTAAAAGAAACAAACAAAAAAACAAAATAGTAAAAGATCAGATGTTCAGAAGGTGAAGAGCAATAACAAGAAGAAGACAAAGCAAAATAAATTATTGTAAATATTGAATTTTATATATTCAAATATAATTATAAAAAATACAATTGAAAATAAAGGTAGGGGACAGTATTTAGGAGAATAATCTGAAAACGGGGTACATCAAGTTGATGATAACTGACAGTTGTAATGGAATGCAGAAAAAACTAAAAGAAACAAACAAAAAAACAAAATAGTAAAAGATCAGATGTTCAGAAGGTGAAGGAGCAATAACAAGAAGAAGACAAAGCAAAATAAATTATTGAAAATATTGAATTTTATATATTCAAATACAATTATAAAAAATACAATTGAAAATAAAGGTAGGGGACAGTATTAAGGGGAATAATCTGAAAACGGAGTATATCAAGGTGATGATAACCGACAGTTGTAATGGAATGCAGGAAAAACTAAAAGAAACAAAAAAAAACAAAACAGTAAAAGATCAGATGTTTAGAAGGTGAAGAGTAATAACAAGAAGAAGACAAAGCAAAATAAATTATTGTAAATATTGAATTTTATATATTCAAATATGATTATAAAAAACACAATTAAAAATAAAGGTAGGGGACAGTAATAAGGGGAATAATCTGAAAACGGGGTACATCAAGTTGATGATAACTGACAGTTGTAATGGAATGCAGAAAAAACTAAAAGAAACAAACAAAAAACAAAATAGTAAAAGATCAGATGTTCAGAAGGTGAAGAGTAATAACAAGAAGAAGACAAAGCAAAATAAATTATTGTAAATATTGAATTTTATATATTCAAATATAATTATAAAAAATAAAATTAAAAATAAAGGTAGGGGACAGTATTAAGGGGAATAATCTGAAAACGGGGTACATCAAGTTGATGATAACTGACAGTTGTAATGGAATGCAGAAAAAACTAAAAGAAACAAACAAAAAAACAAAATAGTAAAAGATCAGATGTTTACAAGGTGAAGAGTAATAACAAGAAGAAGACAAAGCAAAATAAATCATTGTAAATATTGAATTTTATATATACAAATATAATTTTAAAAAATACAATTAAAAATAAAGGTAGGGGACAGTATTAAGGGGAATAATCTAAAAACGGGGTATATCAAGCTGATGATAACCGACAGTTGTAATGGAATGCAGAAAAAACTAAAAGAAACAAACAAAAAAACAAAATAGTAAAAGATCAGATGTTTACAAGGTGAAGAGTAATAACAAGAAGAAGACAAAGCAAAGTAAATCATTGTAAATATTGAATTTTATATATACAAATATAATTTTAAAAAATACAATTAAAAATAAAGGTAGGGGACAGTATTAAGGGGAATAATCTAAAAACGGGGTATATCAAGCTGATGATAACCGACAGTTGTAATGGAATTCAGAAAAAATTAATAAAAACAAACAAAAAAACAAAATAGTAAAAGATCAGATGTTCAGAAGGTGAAGAGCAATAACAAGAAGACAAAGCAAAATAAATTATTGTAAATATTGAATTTTATATATACAAATATAATTTTAAAAAATATAATTAAAAATAAAGGTAGGGGACAGTATTTATTTATTTATCTTTTCTTTATTTTAACATGTAGTGACTACAGAGTAGCATCTACTCCAGAAAAGCCACAATGCATTACATAATAATAAACTAAAAATACTAATCATGTAATGTTTTTTTTTTGTTTTTGTGTTGCGGGACTTATACCAACTTATAATTATTATTAATTAATTGATATGTATTAAGGAGAATAATCTGAAAACGGGGTATATCAAGCTGATGATAACTGACAGTTGTAATGGAATGCAGAAAAAACTAAAAGAAACAAACAAAAAACCAAACAGTAAAAGATCAGATGTTCAGAAGGTGAAGAGCAATAACAAGAAGAAGAAGACAAAGCACAAAATAAATTATTGTGAATGATGAATTTTATACAATTCAAAAATAATGATAAAAAATACAATTAGAAATGAAGGTAAAACGGGGTGGGGATATCAAGCTGATGATAACTGACAGTTGTAATGGAATGCAGAAAAACTAAAAGAAACGAGCAAAAAGCAAAACAGTAAAAGATCAGATGTTCAGAAGGTGAAGAGCAATAACAAGAAGAAGACAAAGCACAAAATAAATTATTGTGAATGATGAATTTTATATATTCAAAAATAATTATAAAAAATACAATTAAAAATGAAGGTAAAACGGGGTGGGTATATCAAGCTGATGATAATTGACAGTTGTAATGGAATGCAGAAAAACTAAAAGAAACAAACAAAAAACAAAACAGTAAAAAATCAGATTCAGAAGGTAAAGAGCAATAACAACAACAAGAAGAAGACAAAACAAACTATTGTGAATGATGAATTTTATATATTCAAATATAATTATAAAAAATACAATTAAAAATAAAGGTAGGGGACAGTATTAAGGGGAATAATCTGAAAACGGAGTATATCAAGGTGATGATAACTGACAGTTGTAATGCAATGCAGAAAAAATAAAAGAAACAAACAAAAAAACACGAAAAACAAAACAGTAAAAGATCAGATGTTCAGAAGGTGAAGAGCAATAACAAGAAGAAGAGAAAAGATAAAGAAAACTAGGAACCTGAGTGAAAAAATAAATGAGACTATAAAACAATTTATATATAGCACATAATAATCGTGAGATGAAAGGAGGAATAAATAGTAGATTATGAAAAACACTCGAAAGAAATTGGAAAAATATACAAACAATTCTGAAAATTCTGGTCAGATGTAACTAAGGAGAAAAACGTAAAACAAGAAGTGGAATGAATAATAGAAGCGAATAAACTTAACGAATCATAAAAATTGATGTACAACTATTAAGTGAAATGTAGGAGAAAATGACAAATTCTATGAAACAGTTGATCCAAGGGAAGGCAATTTAATAAACATAATAGACTTAAACATACAGGGTGTACCAATCTTACGACAAAGTTCGGTATATGGCTTATTTCAAGAGATATCAAAAAATGTTGTTAAGAAAAATAATAGATGTCTTTAAGGACCATATTTCTAAATAATGTTGAACTATACAGGGTGTTGCATAACTCCGTTACAAACCAAACATGATTTTTTAATTAATAATTATAGTTTACAATAAATATTAAAAAATAACTCTGTTTTTATAAACTTTGGGTATAGGGAATGCTTAACAAAAATTAAAGCTACATAATCAAAGATTGTATTATTATGCAATTAAATACAGGGTGATCCATTTAAAAGAAGAAAGAAAATGAAAGGTCCGAGTTTCGATCCACCCTGTACACAAAGAGTTCCAACAAGAAATTAGTTATATCATAATAGAAGAGGGATAGTAAAACAACGTATTTGAATTTTTATTAGTTCATATTTGTGATCCCTACGCGTCTCACGATCGCCATATTTTTAATGTGGTTTATATCCATGATGTGGCATGCATGCTATTAATTGTGATTGGAACTATACTTTTGAAGATGGCGCAAACTTGCGGTATAGTTAGTCATATTAAAAATAGGTAAAAACTTGGCTCTTTAGATCATACAGGGAATATTCCACTGGCGTGCTGTAAAACATGACCTTGCAGTCGCGATTTTTGCTTACTTGCACCATTGCATATTAAATACAATGCTTGCACTTACAAAATAACGAAATCGTTACATTACAAAATTTTTGAAGTTTTATTATGTTTATGGATGATAAAATATTATAGCAGCACCCGTACCTACCGGTTTTATAATGTTACTATTGGTATTTATCTATCATAGTGAAATGTGGAATCTTCTATTACCTATTTACCTCCTCCTATAATAGATGACAGAATCACTTGTCTTAAGTCTTAATTACCAAAATGCATAATAAGTTGACCTCATCCCTCTACTCCGTAAAATAAACAAATGCACCCTAAATAAATACCATTTTTTTATCTATGTTTTTGTATATGCAGTATGCATCCAAATATTGAAATCGATGTAATAACTATTTCCCGCGGATTTGTTATTCGTTTGTTTGATGCAATTGATGCAAATATCCTCCCATTTTCGTAAATAGGTACGCGATTCCTGCATTGGCATTGCACAATAAAATAAGCATCCTCAGTGACAAACCGCGAGAAGTTTTGTATGCTGCAGCTGCTCGAATTAAGCTTTGGATGGATTATAGTCGTAAATATGACATTGTCGGGCCGTCGGGGTTGTCAAGATTTGGGAGAATTGCGACGGAGGGATACCTCCGCAAAATACGCTATAGTTGTAATGATAAGAAGAATTTTTTCCAACTGAAAGCTTCCTATAGCATTTTATTTTTCGGAAAAGGGCGTGAATAGCAAATCACTGCAACAAATCATAAAAAGCAATTTAGCGCATTTGGAGAAAATTGGTTTTAGTTTTACCGTGATGGGAGTAGTTTATAGTGACCAGTCAACCACAAACCAAAAGATGTTTACTTAGGGATATAAAATGAACCAACATTTACATTCGCGAATAAAAAAATATTTTACCTTTTTGACGCTTCACATTTGATAAAAAGTGTTCGAAACAATATTTCCTTCGAATATATAAGATAAAATAATATACCAGTTGGATAAAACAAACAGAATTGGCAGGGCGTTACTCGTTCAACACACTGCCATAATATGAATCCTAATTCATTCCAATAAATTAGCGTAAAATTGATCACTCTTGTTTTATGTTATAGTGTGTCCAGTGCACTGAAAATTACCGTTAAGGACCAAAAACAGCACTGCCCACTGCCCATTTTGTCGAAGGAATGGATAATTTGGTTGATGTCTTAAACAGCAGGGCAATTTATTCTACCACACCATGTAACTATTCTTTAAGCGATAGCGGCATAGCAGTAGGTCAAGCATTCAAAAAGGACTTTGACATGTCTAGCACTCTAACTAAAATTAATTGAAAATCTAACGAAGCATATCTAGAGCACCCCCCTTTGATGGCATTTTGCAAACTGTTAACGGAGTGACTCAAATGTTTGCCAAACCTAAAAAGTATAATGGTCAGGGACATGAAGAAATACGTTTCCTTATTACTGGTGGACTAAACCAGAACAGTGTCGAACATTTCTTTTCGGCAATGAGGGAAAGAGGAGGATGTAATAGAAACTCGAGTGCACAAGAATTTAAATACTCCTTCCGCGCATATGTTACAACATTAATGGAACTTGCTGATAGTGCTAATTGCGAACCGGATCGGAATTGTTCAATTGCGTTGGTCGATGTTAGAGGGTTTAGAAAGCTGGAAGTGGTTGTCATCTTATAGGAAATTCTTTACTGATTCCAAACCTCTGGTAAATGTTTTGATCTGATCGGCGTACCTAGGGGGGTGCGGTCCGCACCGGGCGGCAGTGGCCAACTCTCGCTGCCCGAACGGCATTTTGTTTATGTTGGTGCTTGGAATGTACGCAGGCATTTATAAATATAAAATAAAAATTATTTAATGGTAATTTTTTTTTGTAAATTAGGTTTTGTCTCATAGGCGGGGAACCTTCGGCCTCCGTAAGTTTCTTGTGGCCTTTAAAAAGTATCTTGTATTTTTATAAAGGTTGCATTTATGCCTCATGCGGCTTTCTTTATTACTGCCTAATTTAAATATTGCATGCAATGGTAAAAAAGTTCCCTACGTACAGTTCGTATTAAAGGCAACTATTCATTTATGTTTATTAATTTATAAAAACCACCATTTGATTGACTTAGAATGTGCGGCAAATTGGAGACCGCCCCGGGCGGCAAAAATTCTAGGTACGCCACTGAACGGCACACCCAATTACAGAAAGTAAAAAACACGCTTCCTTCATTTTATGAAACGTCATGATACGTACACAATACACATCACCCTCACTCCTCTGTCGGGTGGAGCAGGGGTGAGTTTTGAAAACTTAAATAGGAACACCTATTTTTTATTGCGCTTTTTTCACTCCCAACTGCAACCCCTTTTTTGGGGCGGAAAGGGAGAGAAAAACGATATTTTTTTATTTTTTTTTTCTCCAACATTTTTTCGTGATTTACAAATTGTCTGTCAGTGATCAAAAAGTGGAGAGAGTGATACTTGAAAATCGACGAGTGCGAATTTATCCTTGATGTCAGAAAGACCACTATTGACAAGATTGTGACAGAACATTATCATTATCACAAGATTGGTCCTCATAAGATCAGAAACGGTAACGACAAGCGGCCTGTGAATTCAATTGTCACTGGCGGCGAAATCTGAGTCCATTGTACATTGTACGACACCAGAAGCAAAAGAACAGTCCCGTCAGTGGCAGCATTCAGGATCGCCGAAGCCGCGAAGGTTTAAACAAACATTGTCTGCCGGAAAAGCGATGGCGACTGTCTTTTGCGATAGGAAGGGGCTTTCCAAGCAAATAGACGTGTTTATCTTTGAAAAAAATTGTAGACCTTATTTTACGGATAACCCTCGTATATTCCGAAGTAATTCCACCTCGTTACAGAGGTAATTGTACTCATTTAAATGTAAATAAGGGTATAAATTCCTTATTATATTTTTTTGTATAAATATGTGATTCAATCTGTGGTGGTAGTTATGAATTTAAACGTTTGTGTATCTTGCATCATCCTGTATTTCTTAGGTTTTGGGTTTTGTAGTAGAAGCCGATTGGGATGTAAAGAACCTGTCACGTGATCTTTACTCTGTAAGAAACTAATAAGTATGTAGCTGTACAACTTAAAATATCATTAAAAATTGTACAAACATAAAGATTGAATAGTTCTAAATGCAATTAAATTAAGTGCAATTGCACCTTTGAGCGGAAATAATAAGCTGACTATGTATTTTAATTTTCATTCCTTGTAGAGATCACGTGACAGATTCTTTACATCTCAATCGGCTTCTACTACCGAGATAATTACATTTTTTTAAATTTTCCATATTTTTCGGGTCTTTTCTTTTAAATTCACCTGGCTATGATTTGAATTGAATTCGATTGGTTAGGTCACTGCCTCCTATAGGCAGTGGTTAGGTGGTTAAGTAAGGTGCATAAATAAAAATTATAACTGGTGACAAAATGTGCAATCATGCGCCGGATGTAATAACTTAAAAGTTAAAACATACGTATTATTGCAGATAAATTATTTGTGGTATTATAAAAATAAAATCTTTCATTACGCAAACAATGCATTCATTACGTCGAGGCAAAAGCCGGCAATAACGAAAACGATAAGTACGTTTACAAAATTACGCTACTCTCCTCCATTTACATTACGCTACTCTCCTCAAACGGCAGCACATTCTGTACATTATTTTCACTGGCAAAAAAATTGGCGCGAACAGGTTGTTCTACTATCCCTCTTCTATTATGGTTATATAATGTAAAAAATAAAGAACAAGCACTGATTAATATAGAAATACACTTGCCAGGTAGTGGTCAGACAGAATACATCACGGTGTGGGGTAATGAGAGAAATACCGGAAAGTGTGGGTCTTGATTGGCAGAATGGGAAAGAATGAGGAGGGGGCCGGCATCGTCAACCAGGTATCACTTGTTGTATAGCAGCTGAAGCTCAATCTGAGAGCTGAGAACGAAGTCAATCTGAGGGATCAGAGCTAGAGCATCAAGCTGCGTGGAAAGGCTGTTAATTTGAATAACAAGCCGTGGGTCAAGGGGTGCGTGCTGATGTGCTCCCTCTGTAACCTCAGACAAGACAAGGATGTGTATCACTTTGTGCGTTTCTCGCCTATCCTGGGGGGTATGAAGCCATGACTCAATGGCAAAGACTGGACATCTCTCGGGGCGTTTGCATCAGAGGCATGGAGGGTCAGCTTGCGTTTGGAGGCATGTGGACGAGTTAGAGGTGTTACATGAATGATAATTGAAGTGTTGTGTGTTTGTAATCCACTTTCTGTAATGTTATGTTGTGTGTGCAACATAGTTTCAGTTTGTGATGTGGTTCTGAATGATGTGAGGTATCTTCCGTTATGTAAACTGTGGTGTATTGTTTTTGGTATCGGTTGCTTTATGTACTGTAAGAGCGGTGTCGGCGTGCCTATTGGCTAAATTGTTTGCGTTGGGAATGCCAATATCTATTATGTAAATGTATTGTATTGTGTATTTATTTGTTTTATATACATTTATACTTAAACAAACAAATCATTCCAACATTCCAACAATTATCCAGAAATTAACTTAATGCACCCCCCCCCCCCCCAACTACCACCCTAAAAATAAATATACCACAAATTACGTTGCACGGAGAAGCCCTTTTGTACCCCCACGCCAGGCCGACCTCCTCTCATACCATTTTCATTACTCGTTTCTTTCTAACCTCCACCTCCTCCATCCACACCAATCCCTACCGCCTTAACTCCATTGATCTCCTCGTCCCTATCGTATCTCCTCTCTCCTATCCATATTTTCTTATATCCCCTCCTTTGCTCTCTCTCCTCCCTAGCTATTATTCGTAGCTCTTCCCGAATCCGCCTTTCCTCTCTTGTGAGGTCATCATCTATGTAAATGTTAAAGTTCTTCAACTTGCCCTTCGCCGCCATGTCCTCCCTCTTATCTCCCCAGTTCCATTACGATGATCTGGTTGTCCATACCCTTCCCCATTTTCCAAACCTCTTTTACTTCTGCCCTCACGCCCATTTTTTACCCCAGGTTCCGCTGAGGGTTCTCCAAATTACTACCTTTCACTATAATGTTCTTTCTTCTCCTTTGCCTCTCCTGCTTTTCTATCCATCCTTTTACCCCACTGCCCAACTCTTCACTTATTTCATTCCTTTCACTTAAAGCAGAGTAGTATTGAAAGACTAACTATAGAAATGATACTGGAAGTATAGTCTTCTTGTCTATTATGTATATGATTTTTTGTGTTTTATCTATAAGTGTTATATCTGGCCTATTGTTATATACAGTTTTATCTGTGAGTAGTGTCATATCCCAATATAGTTTGTGTGTGGTGTTTTCAAGTAATTCAATTATTGATCTTATATGGTCACCAGGTTCGAACTCAAAACCTACAAATTCTACCAAACTCCATGTGTATATCATATGAAAATGTTTCAGTGACATGTAATAGATTGTTAAGGTTTGTGCTTGTAGAGGCCTATAATTTAAGATCATCCATGTAAAATAAATGTGTAATGTATTTCGTGATTGTGTTTTAAGTTATACCCAAAAGTTTGTGTTATTTAGCATGTGTGAAAGGGGATTATTATTATAGAAATATTCAACGCGGAAGGGAGGATGCAATTTTGTAGGAAATGGAACATAAACATACAGAGTGGGGCACACAATTTGGTGCCTAAACTATTTTACAAATCTTTTTATATGCAGATGTGTAGGCGAATGTGTAGGTCAATAAGAGGCACATTTTAAAAATATTTATTAATACACAGTGTGGTTCAAAAAAATGTGGGATATCAAAGTTATATTTTTTTAGATGGAACACATCACATTTTCGAATTTTACATAAAAAAATAATGTCTCTTTCTTAACAATTCCCTATACCTATCTTTTATGGTTTTCGAGATAATCGGTTTTTCTCGAAATACAGTAGGTCACAAAAAAAAGAATATCGACAAAATGGGTAGGCGTAAAAAAAATTGCTTTGGATCAGTTGATTTGAAGCTTTTTGGCAACTATTTGCAATATTTACTGTTATGTAGAAATGTACAAGGTGTTCCAAAACGTGTGACATATCATTGACTCCTGCTAACGGAAATAACTTGCTTATTTTAATTTCATTTTTTACCCTATCCGATACAGTAAAGGATTAGACATAATGGAAACAAATGCACAGGGTAGAGTGGCTATAATAATCACAGAGGGTAAAGTTAACAATATATGGGACATCAGTGATACTTTATACTGGGATCTGCCCTAAATTAAAATAAAAGTAGTAGAGAAATCAAGCTCCCAAGGAAAAATTCAAAAAGAAATTGATATTGATACTGTAATCTTTGAAATATTGAAACACTTACGCATCTAGCTGTATAAGATTTGTATCGACAGGAACATCTCCCATATCTTTATTTCCACGATGTGAAGGTGATGCGATTCCTAAAGACATCTCCTCTTCGGGTTTAGGGTGCATGAGAATAAATGGCAACTCTGCTACCAAATCCCTTAAAACGCAAATATTGTTACAGTAATTTGAAATATAAAACCTACCCTCCCAGTGCTCCCAGACAGAGTTTGACTTTAACCTTGTACTGCACTATAATACCAAGATTCTCGCGTTGTGTTGGATCAGCTACCCTAAAATTAGAAATTAGTAACACATTAACTTAAGCTAGTGGGTATACTAACAAGGTACTTGATGCCAAATTAGTATCTTCGTGTTTAAGTTGACCATCTAATGCTAAACCCCACTTATCTTTATTGTTGGCCAATAGAGGTGTAAGCGTAAAAACTTTACTTAATGTAAACCCTGGTCCAATCGGGCAACCGTCTCTAAATAAATCATAATTAAAGCTTCCCTTACACAAATATTAAGTTTGTAACTTACTCGCTTTCTGCTTCAGCTACAGTACACTTATATTGAGCAGTTGAGAATAAACAAATATCTGCAAACTGCCGAACGGACACTTTGATTTTTTTAACAGTTCGATTTGAATTATTGGCTATATGAACATTTACAGCGATATTTTCCCCATGATGATAAAGCTCTTTATCTAAAGATGTTTCTAAATGCAATTTATTTGGACTCATCATAAATTCTTTACTAACTTCGGTGGACGGCTGTTCACCTTGCTTGCTTGGTGCATACATAATTTTACGAATAGCTAATCTGTAATTGTGTCGTTAATAAAATTTATTTTCTTACTGTGGGCATAAAAAACGTTGTAGACTGCACTTTGATTAAAGCCTGATTAGATATAAAAATAATTTTATTCTAGAATTACTAGAAAGTACCTCTAAACTGGTTGGCGACTGTCACCAGAAACTTCCCCTTACAGTATCAACAAGACATACAATCCCAGCACAAGGTTTGGGGGAACCTGTTGTTATGGGGGAAACACCATTTCACAGACTAGCGCGTTTCTGTACAGGGCTATCATATGGTCTTAGTCAAATCACCATTTTGATACAGAGATGGCGCAACACATACTTTGTGAATGTCCTGCACAAATCCAATTTTTGTCTATTTTCTCTCATTTCCCACACTCCTGTTTTAACGTGTCATCGCATACGTTAGTAATCCAAGACATCCAATCCCACCACAAAGTTATTAAAAAAGAACCTGCACCATATGGACTTTGCCAAATCACCACCTTGATACAGACGAAATGGCGAGCAACACATTCCTTGTGAATGTCCTGCACATATCATTTGTCTACATTCTCTGATTTCCCACACTCCTGTTTTAACGTGTCATCGCATACGTTAGTAATCCAAGACATCCAATCCCACCACAAAGTTATTAAAAAAGAACCTGCACCATATGGGCTTGGTCAAATCACCATCTTGATACAGATGAGATGGCGCGCAACATATTCCTTGTGAGTGTCTTGCACATATGCAACCATCATTTGTCTATTTTCCCTCATTTCCCACACTCCTGTCAGCTTGTTCTTCCCACATGTTAGTAATCCAAGACATCCAATACCGCCACAAGGTTAGGGCGAACCTGTTGTTATGGGAGAAAAACCATGTAGCAGACTGGCGCGTTTCTGCACAGGGGTATCAAGAAGAACCTGCACCATATGGACTTGGTCAAATCACCATCTTGATACAAACGAGATGGTGCGCAACACATTCCTTGTGAGTGTTCTGCACATATGTAACCATCATTTGTCTATTTTCTCTCATTTCCCACACTCCTGTTTTAACTTGTTCATCGCATATGTTAGTAATCCAAGACATCCAATCCCAGCACAAAGTTATTAAAAAAGAACCTGCACCATATGGACTTTGCCAAATAACCATCTTGATACAGACGAGATGGTGCGCAACACATTCCTTGTGAGTGTCTTGCACATATGCAACCATCATTTGTCTATTTTCCCTCATTTCCCACACTCCTGTCAGCTTGTTCTTCCCACATGTTAGTAATCCAAGACATCCAATACCACAAGAAGGTTAGGGCGAACCTGTTGTTATGGGAGAAAAACCATGTCGCAGACTGGAGCGTTTCTGCACAGGGCTATCAAGAAGAACCTGCACCATATGGACTTGATCAAATCACCATCTTGATACAGACGAGATGGCGCGCAACACATTCCTTGTGAGTGCAACCATAATTTGTCTATTTTCTCTAATTTCCCACACTCCTGTTTCAACTTGTTCTTCCCACATGTTAGTAATCCAAGACATCCAATCCCAGCAGCACAAGGCTAGAGGGAACCTGTTGTTGTGCTAGAAAACCATCTCGCAACCTGGCGCGTTTCTGCACAGGGCTATCAAGAAAGAACCTGCACCATATGGACTCGGTCAAATTACCATTTTGATACAGAGGAGATGGCACAACACATTCTTTGTGAGTGTCCTACCTATATGCAACCATCATTTCCCACACTTCCTTTTTAGCTTGTTCTTCACATTTGTTAGTAATCCACGAATAAAGATAAACATATGAAAATAATTTGTCCTTCTGTGTCTGTATCAACTGCCACATTCCTATATGGATTTATCATAATATATTGGTGCTTTCGTTGTCGAATTTACCTGGCCTGGTTCTGCACCTAAGATTTTCTTTGCATATTTCACTTATTGTACCATTCTGTTCCATTCCTGGTTTTCCTCTCCCTTTTTTCCCAGTTTTCCTTAATTCTCTTGGTCATAAATATAATGAGTAATAGTGGACTCAGAACACCTCTTTGTTTTTCTGTTACAAATGGTTTTGATTCACAGTGCAATGTTCTAACTACATTCACAAATTTACGTATTATGGAGCGATTGGTTTATTTGATATGGATCCACACAGCTCTGTGACTGTACACAATATACTTTTGGTAGTTTTTCCCAGTGGCTCTCAATTCTTCATTTATTGTTGTTCCTTCCTCTAGACTTCTATAGTCTTTTGTTCTTTTCTTTTTTTGATATAGATCATCCAGAGTCATTTTGAATTATTTTGCTTTACAGGAAAAAAAAACAAATTATGACGACTTTAAAGGCCCATTATAATTAAATTTTCTCCATCATTTTTTTAAATTTCCTTTTTGTACTCTTAAATTCATATTTTCAATTAAGGCAGTACTTCTTAATATTTAAAACACTTCTTTGAGTTTTATTTTTTGCACACTTTGTCCCTTTAATAGAAACCTATTTTTCATTTTAAAATATTTAATTACAGCACATAGTGAGATGCATTTATGGTTATCTCCACTTTGTTTTTATACAAAGAATTGCTTTAAAAACTTAATTTTCCAGTTATTAATGAAGTTTCCAATCAATGACTTTCCAGGTCCAACCCAACTACTTCGCAGACCGTATTAGAATTCATTTCCCGACCACAGACAGCTGCTGTTTATCATGGCACTGATGACACAGGATCCATAGCACCACATACTATTGATCAAAGAATACCAAGAGTTGCTCACACATCTAACCAAGAAAAATACATTCTGCAGACTATCAAAAAATATGCAGATATCAACATACTGGCCCTGGCATGCGGTATATCACGTTCAGCATGGAGGGTACTTCACGAGCAGCTCATTTATCATATGCAGAGCCTTGCACCTTACAAAAGTACTCTTGCCTATGGTTTAATACACAAACTGCCAATCCAGTATTTGTCCCTTCAGTTTCGTATGCAAGTGAGGCAAGAGATGGAATAAGAAATTTCCGCAACCAACATAATATAGGTCCAATCATGCCGGAATTGTATGTGATTATCTGGTAGGTTTATGTGTTCTTTCAGCACGTCTTAAAGGTGTTTACATGAACTTTTTTCAAAATACCCCCCAAGACTTATTATAATAATAAGTGCTCCTACAAATGAGAAGAAACATGTGGTTTATGCATGATGGGACTCCAGCACATTTTAGTGCCATGGTTTGAAATGCACTGGTTGATATGTAACAAGGACCAGTTCCATGGCTTGCTCTCTCTTGCAACCTCAACTTTTAACTCTGGAGACGCAACAATTGGTTTATGCAGCAAAAAACCGGGATGCAGAAACCGTTCATCAAAGTGTCATTAGAAGCCTAGAAGCAAAACCATTCACAAGGGTGTGTCAGTTCATGATTCGACAAATGTATGCATGTGTAGATAGAAACACCTTAAAACTAATGTGGAAGGATTTTTGAGCATATGTTTGTACGAAGTAATCTGCTCCTAAAGTAGAGTAAAAGCATTTTTGAATCACCCTGTAGATTTAAAATTCGCTACAGAGTCAAACCTAAACATACAAATTTTTTTTGTTTGTTCACTGCAGTTGCTACAGTAAATTTAATGATGTAGCTAGTCAATGTATAATATTAATCAGATGATTTGATGTCAAAACCTGCACAATGGTTATTTGTTATTACGTTTCAAACATGAGTCTACAAAGTTTTTGCGCCAACGTAAATATGCAACATACATGCATTTTGTATGTTTATTAAGTAAAACCTTCATATAAGAACAAAAACAAATGCAAACAACTTCAAAATACATGAGTAGAAATACATACCTCACAGAATTTCGTTTATGAGGTTTGTCATCTTGTGACTCGCCCACAAATGCTTTAAGCTCATAATCGACACCACAGGGTTTACCTGTATCTCCAGGTGCAGGTTGTAATGTTACAGATGCAGGACAATGTGGCGGTAACTCAAAATAAAATGGGTATGCATTTGGTCCCAATTTTTTAATTAACCGTTCCTACTTATAAAATATTTTATTGTAAAGTTTTAATAAAAAATGAAATATTACCTGCAGTCTAGTTAAAGGCCTTTTATTCACCGCATTTTCTTGTGGAAAAATTTGTTCAAAAGCCAAATATAAATCTTTTCTAAATGTAAGACCCAACACATCCAAATCTTCTCTACCGTAACGAAATGCTGCAAGTACATGACCGAAAACCTTACGATCCTTTACATATTCTGGGTCAATCAGTACGACACCATCTAAAATAAACGTTATTATTTCTAATTATGTGACTTTAAAAAAGATTGAGAAACACCTAACGCTGTATCGTTCATTATATAAATTTCAGAACAGTGCAAAAGATGAGCACGAAGAGCCTCCTTGTATATACAAACACAAGAGAGAGAGAGCTGGAATACCAGAAAAACTTTAAAAAATAGAGGAACACCTTGGGTTTGATAAATACTTTTTTCAATAGTAAGTAATTTAATGAAGGTTCTATTAAAAATTCGTATTTACATACCAATTTCTTTAGGAATCGTACAGTCCTTACTTTAAAAGTTCTGTGGCGTCTCTTCCTGTCTCCTCTTTGGGAGAATGTTGTACCCCACTTATTATGTGGATAAGGAAAAAGAGCTTGTGAATGCAGCAACCTTTGATATTGTCGCAGCCATAATTTCTGTTAATTAACTCTTTTGTTTAGATAATTCAACAGTACCGTGGTTGCGCAATCAACATTACTGCTGTGTAAGTAAAAGGTAAGATTTGTTTGACTACATTTACTGACTGTTGTACAGTTAACAAGTCGGTTGCTGATATATTGTATTTTGTTACCTACCCTCATTTTATTTGTTATTGTGTATTTCAATCGTTCCAAGGTAAAAGTAAACCCCTTATTGTTTCATTTAATGTTGTGAAACAGTGTTGTTAAACATTATTCCAAAGTGTTAACTGTTATATTTGTTTATTATAACCACGTCTACCGTTAGTCCAGTGAACTTCTTTACCGAATACCCATATTTTCTTTCAGCAGTCATATCACTGTTAGATCTTCGTAGTTCTGATTACCAGCTTTAATTTTCTAAAGAACTATCGTAGCGCCCTAAGTTTATTTAATTATATTCGTTAATTTTATATAATGTAACTTTAGCTTTGACTACCCTCTTTTGCTTGCTGAGTTTATACTCATACCTAACCTACCCCCATTTTGCCCCTTATAACTGAGCTTCCGAGCCATTGCGTTACCAACTAATAGTTGTCGTAACACTACGAGGAATTACCTTTTTGAAATAACTTTTGCGTAATTATGAAAAAAATAAAAAAACAAAGTGAGTACACTTACCAATAGGGTCAACATGTGATATATGGTCTACAAAATCCCTTTTTCCTAGATACACTGTTATCTGTAAAATAATCAACCATTACAATACTGCATTAATTATTGAAAATGGTTCAAACAAATTACCTTTCCATTTGGAGAACTCTTTTTAAACACCCTAAAAACAAATAAATTTAATAATAGTCTTTAAACAAAATTTGAAAAACAAACCTAGTAGCCTGCCGCCTACCACTAGCATCGTCCATATCTGAATTTGAAAGTGCCAGGATGAATTCTGTTGTATTTTGGCTAGGTATGTGAAGGCACTAAGTGCCCCACGAATCAATTATTATTCTGAAAATAAAATTATGCTATCACAAAGGTTTTTGGACGAGCTAAAATTAATTGGTATCATTTCCGTCATTCAGCAGCGACTCCGTTAATTCAAAAGGCAATCTTATTTATCAATTCTAAAATATTCTAATTAACGTAATTTGCTTTCAATCTAACTTTAGTTATTTAATGGAAACTAAGTTAAAATCAATTTAAGATGGTTTGGTTTAGTTCGCAAACACTGTTAACGTTTCCGTTAAAACTAACTTTATTACTCTATTACGTACAATCGATACTTCCTCGATCTTACCATCATTTTGCTCGTGTATCTTTACCGAAATGACGTAATAAAGCTGTTACGGCAGAATTTGATGTTTATGGCTATTTTCAATTATTTCATCTAATTCTGAGATGGTTAAAATTAATAGTTAAAGAGCCTTCAAACGTTCATCGACCGCGAACAAATTACCATAAGCTCAGGGTACTTAGGACGTATTCAGTTTACATTCCCCCTGCGCTCATTATTATTCATTTATCTTCGCTATCAACATCGCGCCACATCACTTATACATGCAAAAGAAAAAGGAAACCCTGATTTGAGGTTAATTGAAACATTACAAATACGTTTTTCGAATTAAGCGATAAAAGGTCGCATTTCTACCTTAAGATAGCATTGAAAATTCTTGTAAAGTTCGTTTATCGAAATATATCAACGTATTATATGATAGAAAACAACAAACTAGCATGAATTGCGTGTACGAGCACAGCCACAACTAACTGCAAATGTCTGGTACCGACAGCCACAAATGTTGAGCCTGAGCAGCGTCGCCACCAAGAAGGCATCCTCAGGTGACAATATGGAAGTTAATGGAAACCGAAGCCAGCGTGTCCAAATAGAGGCGTAGGGCTTCTCTCCCCAACGATTCAAGACACTTCGAAAGATTGTCGATTACACCTCGAGAGAACCCTTCGAAACCAAGATACGCGCTCAAAACATTGTGCCACAGATACACCCGATCGGAAAAGAAAGTATCAAACCCACACTTGGATAGGCATTACCACGAGTGCCTATCGTAAAAGTCCGAAGTTGTGCAAATAAACTTTAAATAAAGTGCAACAGAAACAGAGACTTTTTCCTTACGATAGACAGTACAGCTAAAGATGGCGCTTCCGACACATCCGAAGCACTGAAGACATACACGCTAATTCGGCTATCAACACTCTAAAACGTAAAGGATGAAGCCTAATTCTGCACATATAGAGGAGGTGAATCCTCAGATTACTAAGAAAATGGCAGAGGAAGCAATAAAAAGTTAAATGTAAAGAGCAGTTGCCAACGGAAGTTACAGGATGTCTCATACAAGTACAAGTAAGACGAAGGTCTGCTGAGTGAGGGGAAGTAGAGGCCGAGCCAGGTCTAGTAACCAGGAGGCAGGGAAGGCTAAAAAAACTCATACAAAACGGTGGGCTATTGTGGGAGTCGAAGGGACGGCCTCCAGAATAGGAGTTCAACCTTGTAACCATTAGGCCAGTCCGTCGGTTGTATGCAAGATAGTGAGGTAAGTGTCTCTTGCAATGGGATGCCCAAATTAAGTATGCACTTAATAGTCAATAGTGGTAGAAGAGGAGCTTTGAGTGAGTGGAGTTTGGAGAATTTGGCATCTAAAGCTGTTACATACCCCAAAATGTGAGCGTAGATGCAAACGACTAGTTTCTTCTTAATCTAAGAAAAAACAGGGCAAAATACATTACAAATCTTGAGAACCAACATCGAGGGTGATATACTGATAGGGTGCACGACTGAGCTTGACTGAATCTCAATCATTACAGAGGAAAAATGTAGGTGTTTTTTTAGTGGTATGTCGAATCGTGTACACAAGTGAAACAGAGGCTATGCATCAAAAAAACCAAGCACACGAAAAGAAAAGGAAGTGTTGGAAGAAGTAGAAAATGGCTATAAAATAGGTACTAAAGCTTTTAACCTTAAGTCTACCTGTATGTATCCTCTATGGAGTGATGATGAAAGAGGTATAAAAGCTGTTCCGAAAAAGTGGCATTTTCATCTCACGCGATATAGAACTAAAAAGAGAATTACGACAACTTGTAAGTTCATGTTTGAAGAAATCATCAGGGCCAGCTGGCACAGAGAATACCCTCTAGAAAATAGGACTTGGAGGTTCCTACCTCGAAGCATTTTTTCAAGAGGAACCATACATGGATACTCTCAGTTGGAAGAATGTGCACCACCCCTTCTCTGTAGCATGTGCTTGTTTACTTTACAGTCCCCAGAAAGTGGGTCTACGAGCAAGCGTAGTTTCTTCCTTGATGGTTCTAAGCAGACGCCAGAATACGAGATGGCTTTCACATTGTCTTTTAGTCCATTGACCCATACTCGCAATCTGGAGTATTTTTACACATGGCTTTCAACAGACATGCATTTGCTTTCATGAATATACTTTGTGGGCACTGTAAATTAAACAAGCACATGCACCATATGGGCTAGTTCTTATCAAGTTATCACCATCTTGTGGAGGACGCTAAATTGACGTCGAGGTGACGCACCTGAGTGTTGCGCGCTTCTCCAACTGAGACACTCCATGAAGGGAGAATCCTGATCGGACATGATTACGATTAAGGCCACTTCCTCCCAGCACCCTCAGGTTTATGTCACGTGTGGAGTGGATTGAGTGAATCAATACCTAAATTACCTAGAAGCATTCAATGGCAAAGCCAACACAGGAACAGCCACAGGGATCGATGGGATAACGGGGTAGCTAGAAAAGAATAAAAGAAAGCACTTCACAAAAGATTTTAGTACGGTTTCAAAAATGGAAGAGGAACCATGTTTTTCAGACAACCAATAGAGCATAAAGACGAAGACTTTCATTGGTTTAGAAGAACCTTTTGATAGAATGAAACGCAAAGATGTTGGGGGATGTGTATTGAGCCCAATAATGTTCAGGTAACAACTGGAAAATGCCGAGATTAATTCCTGATCGTCGGAACAAACCTTGCTATATATCCTCAGTGAAGAAATCGCAAAGAAAAGTATGAAAATAAGTATTAACAATTTGAACCAAGACAGGAAGAATAAAGTAAACTCAATTCCGCAGTCCAACTTAACGGTAAATGGACTAAGAAGAAAAAAAAAATTTGGTTTGCAATGGATATACACCAACTTTGGAATTCTTGGTCATATAAACAATAATTTTTTCAAATAGCAAAATACATATCGGTTAAACGAACTTCTCTTCCCATTAAATGAGATGTAACCTCAAAGCAAAAGGGGATGCGACAGCCATTTAAGAATACGAATACGAACACTCTGTTGTCTCTTTTGACAAACGTCGCAATACAGAAAAGTTTGCGTTAGGAATAAGTCGGTGTCGGGAGAAGACGAAATATATAATAATGGGAGACACCCAACAAGAAACGGAAAGCTACTTGATGCTGCATTCGGTAAAACAAGAATATGCGTTTGAAAGAGCCGACGAATTCACATATTTTGGAGGAAAAATTGAAGGAAAAGGGGGAACGATGAACAAGAAATAAAATCAAAATTAACCAATCGCAAATATGGAAGTTTAGGGGATTTAATTAAATCAAGAGTGGTGTCATAAAGAACAAAAGAACTTTAAGAAGAGCGAGCTCTCGTAGAGAGATGGGAGCGAAAAGGTACGGAGGGAAGAAGGCTGACGAGGAATGAGCAAAGACGGACCAATGAGGAACTGAAAAGGTTACATGAAGAGAAAATAACATAGAGAAAGTAGGAAAGAAGAAAGGGTAAGATCGTGGAAAACATGGATTAGTAATGAAACAAAACCATAAAAAATTGCTCATTTTTCATCATGATAATGCATTGGGTTGTTTTCCCCTAAAAATTTGGTATATAAAGATTTTAGACATACCTGACGACAAATTATGACTAACGCAGTAAAAAGTTCGTTCTTGTCAGTCGAGACAATACGTTTGACGCTTTTCCCAAAAAAATTTACCTATGAATATAATAAGGATAAGTACTACAATGATTTTCGGAAAAACGAAGTACAATAAGCACACCAATAAAAAGCACCCTTTTGCAGAAAAGCAAAAAGATCAAGAAGAACAATAAAACGAATACATACTACAAAAGGCGCAGTGAAAAAGAAAAGGACCGAAAAAATAGTTACTAAATAGAAAGAAAAATGAAGAGGTAAAACATTAGTAAAAGAAGAAACAATGGCAAAACAAAAAGAAGGCAGGCAGTGAGGTATGAAGAAGGAATGGAATTAAAGAGTAGATAACAAAATACTGCAAGAATGTTGGAGGGAAGTGAAGGAGAATAGGGCGAAGTGGAGTCAACAAAAAAGGAAAAAATACTACGAGAGAGGTTGTATGGCGAGGGAAGAGATGGAAAGGAGAAGGTTGAGGGAGGAGGTGGAAAGGAGAAGAGCGAGGAGGAGGTGGAAAGGAGAAGGGCGGAGGGAAGGAGCGTAGAAGTGGAGTTGCTAATGTGAGATCAAGACGTACAGGGACAGGAAAGGAGAACAAAAGTAAGGGAAGGGAAATATAATGAACAATATGAAGGAATAATGGTAGACGGAATATCTGAAGGGAGGGATGGGAATGAAAGAAAAAAATAGTAGCGAGGTTTAGGTGCGGAAATGAAGAGAGAGTAAATAGGAATTGAAGGGAGGACGAAAGTAGAATGTGTAGACCGTGTGGAGAAGGGTGGGAGAGCTTGGAACATATGATGAGGGAATGTGGGGAGTTGAGAGAGGAGGAAGGAGGTAGAATGGAGATATTAGGCGATGGAGGAGAAGGTGTGGTGTGGACGAAGGAAGTGTTGGAGAGAAGGAAGAAGTTAGAGTATATGTATAATTATGTTATGTAGAATCGAATTCTTTGCTTTAAACGTTTGTAAAAAACAAATAAATATTATATTAACAAAAAGAACTGTCGGTAAACAATATAAAAGACAAGAATCGAAAAATACTCAAAAACGAAAATGAAAAATAGGAAGATGGAAAAAAACACTTTCAAAAATTATTACAAAGTGTTAAACAAGCTGAAAAACAAAGGAGGGGGAACACAAGAACAAGCTTTACAGATATGTGTCATAAAGAACAAAAATGGACCTTAAGAAGAGCGAATATGGCTCTTGTAGAGAGAGTTAGGAGCGAAACGGTACGGAGGGAAGAAGACTGACAAGGGATGAGCAAAGACAATGAAGAACTGAAAAGGTTACATGAAGAGAAAATAACAACGTACATCAAGGCGCATAAAGAAAGAATGGAAAATGGTATTACATAGAGAATGTAGGAAAGAAGAAAGGGTAAGATCGTGGAAAAGATGGATTAGTAGTGAAGAAGCCGACCTAAGAAAAGTGAATGTCACGGAGTGGAAGGCTAAAACCAGAAATAGGCGGTCAGAAGATGAATGCGAGAACTGTAACCTTATTTTTAAGCCTTGGTCTACAAGGCCTGTGGACCTATGGAAATAAAAATCTATTGCCATTATAAACGCCATCTATGTTCAGATTTTCCATGAAATAAGAAACACAAAGACGAAGTTTTCTTAATACTTTGAGCAATCCTAACCCATAGATTATTCGAAAAAATATGGCCCAAACTCATATTTCAAGCCAATTGGTTACAAACGCGAGTCTTATGATGATTTATTTATAGATCTTATAAATTATAAATATTCCGCATTGCAGGTAAAAGAAGTAGAAAAAGAAGTTTCTAAAGGAAACCACATATTTAAATATTGTAAACCAACAAGTGGAAATTCCAAAGTGCTGATGCGCCTTCTTAAATACCTGAAAAGTGATGAAAAACAGCAGACATAAACAAAAATAAAATCAACAGAAGTCATACGATGAAAATAAGTTATTAAAAACTCACGTTAATTGACTTTCGCGGATAGATAAAAAAGAAACACCAAGAGATTTAAATTATACTTCATTTCAAGATGCAATTCGCTTCTCGGCAGAGAAACACCGGATCTCTAGAAATTGTTTCAATTTAAAAGTGTTCTCGCCTCGATTTTGCATTTTCTATCTAAATAGAAAGAATTAATTTCCGGAGTAAAATTGTCGCCATCTTTACCAATTTATCTCCATCTTTAATGCAATTTTAATTTGAGTTTACGTAGAAATGGTTTATGTTTTTAATTAAAAAAAAAAAAAATTTAATTGACGTCAAAGATGAATTTCGAGCAAGGGTTACGTAATTAAAGTCAACATTGAAGGAATAAGGAAACAATTTCAACCTTCAGAAATCATCGCAATTTTATTGACGCAGAAAATATATTTACATTACATCATTAAACATCTCTTTCATCACATGCATTTTTCTCAAATTCGCTACGATTCCGTTTCTATTCATTTGCGACTATACTTTTCTCAGGAAGATTTACAAATCTGATTTCAAGCTTTTTAATTGGTAATTAGTGTTATGTATTTTAAAGTTCCCGTAAGCTCAATATTATTACTATTATGTACTTGTAGCTAAATAGTAAATATTCACCTAAGGACTAAAATGAGATACATATTTAGAACTGAAAAAACAAAAAGATCCCCTACAGAATTGTACTCCAATAAGATCACGACTCACGCGACTTAAAAAAAACGAAAATAGAGCAAAAAAACTGAAAAAATCCATCTCCTGCAGAGTATCTAACTTCCTGAACGACCGATCGATATAGGAACTACGACTTTACTTGCTATTCGAGAAAAAAGGCATTTATAAAATAAAACAGATGCAATTTGGTCTTTTCTCTCAAAAAGCTCTATAAATAGGTGTCTCTTATAAATAAATCTTCTGTAATTCGTAGAGAAACAGTAGGTAAGTAAACATTGTGCATATGGTCATGGTACATCAACATTGAGGTGCACGCACAGGAGTCATAGGATGCTCCCAAGATGGGTTTCTATTACACGTTGTGAATGTGGATGTTTATCCATACTAATAACCCACAAATTTGAGGTTACTCTGTGCAGTCTCATGCAATCTGCTCTCAGGTTCCTTGTCCATGAATCCGGCAAAAAGACGGAGATAGTTCTCTTCACAATGAAAATGTAAGTAGGGGCATTTGAGCTCCCCACCTATATCCAGTGTAATGGGGAAAAACGAAATAGGATTTTCCGGGGTGGTTTCCACAAGCTTAATGACGTTCATAGATTGGCGTGCCTTGTGTGTGTGGGCGTAATGCGAACAAGCCCTTCTAGGTGTGCCTCCATTGAATCTCTGCGTGCGAGAGCAAGCCACGATGGAAACTTTGCGATTGTCTTTCCTGGGGGGGAGGAGGATCGGGCTCCGTCGTTCCTCAATTTACAATCGAGAAGAACTACAACTTTCTTGCTGCGGAAGCGGTATCCCAACCTGACATATCTATCTTCACAAATGGAACTAAAACAATGGAAGGAATAGGCAAGGAACTTCCATATCAACCAACCATTAGCCAAACTTCCAACTGTTTTCCAGGCAGAGCTGGTAGGAATAACGCTTAGTGCAACAAAAGTTTCATAGACATCATAGAGATCAAAGTAACCAGAATGTCCAGTTACAGCACGATTAGCTCTACCCACCACAGATAGCAAACAGTAATACTCTCGAGCTTGTATAAATCAAGGAAAAAAGGAAAAAGGAACTTGATGTTAGATTGTCGTCATGCAAGAGAGATCTTTAAAGAACCATTTCGGGCGTTTCAGTGCAAGGATGTCAAAGAAGAACCCTTGCTCGTGGTCATTCTTTATGGGCACTGCGAATTAAACAAGCATGTTCACCGCATCTTGTAGAAAACAAGACGGGGTACCAAATACCTTGTGAGCGTCCTGCACATTGCACTTGTCCAATTGAGAGGATAAATGTTAGATTATAGTGGTTGCAACCCACGCGTGCGAAATTTTGGGAACAAAGGAGAAGAGGATTACAAAAGCATAAAAAATTGCTAATTTCTCATCATGGTAATGCATTGGGTTGTTTTCCCCTAAAAATTTGGTACATAAATAAAGATTTTAGACATACCTGACGACAAATGATGACTAACTCAGTAAAAAGTTCGTTCTTGTCTGTCTCTAGACAATACGTTTGACGCTTTTCCCCAAAAAAAATGACCTATGAATATAATACGGATAAGTACTACAATGATTTTCGGGAAAACGAAGTACAACAGCACACCAATAAAAACCACCCTTTTGTAGAAGATCAACAAGAATAATATTAAAACGAATACATACTACAAAAGGTGCAGTGAAAAAGAAAAGGACCGAAAAAATCGTTACGTGTAAATAGAAAGAAAAATGAAGAGGTAAAACATTAATAAAAGAAGAAATAATGGCAAAACAAAAAGAAGGCAGGCAGTGAGGTATTAAGAAGGACGGAATTAAGAGTAGATAACAAAATACTGCAAGAATGTTGGAGGAAAGTGAAGGAGAATAGAGCGAAGTGGGGTAAAGAAGAAACGAAAAAATACTACGAGAGGTGGTATCGCGGGGGAGGTGGAAAGGAGAAGGGTGGAGGTGGAGTTGGTAATGAGGGTAGACGGGATACCAAGATATTTGAAGGGAGGGGGGGGGATGGGAATGGAAGAAAAAAAAATAGTAGCGAGGTTTAGGTGCGGAAATGAAGAGAGAGAAAATAGGTATTGGAGGGAGAACGAAAGTAGAATGTGTAGACTGTGTGGGGAAGGGTGCGAGAGCTTGGAACATATGATGAGGGAATGTGGAGAGTTGAAGGAGGAGGTAGAATGGAGATATTAGGCGATGGAGGAGAAAGGGTGGTGTGGATGAAGGAAGTGTTTGAGAGAAGGAAGAAGTTAGAGTATATTATGTATAATAATTATGTTATGTAGAATCGAATTCTTTGTTTTAAACGTTTCTAAAAAACAAATAAATATTATGTTAACAAAAAGAACTATCGGTAAACAATATAAAAGACAAAAATCGAAAAATACTCAAAAATGAAAATAAAAAATAGAAAAATGGAAAAAAAACACTTTGAAAAATTGTTACAAAGTGTTAAACAAGCTGAAAAACAAAGGAGAGGGAACACAAGAACAAGCTTTACAGATGATGACTTACACAAGACTATACGTAAAGTGATGATGGGAAAAATAACAGGAGACGATGATAAAATACGCGGAGGAAAAAGTTTTGGAACAATCTTTACAGAATCATAAACTAGGCAACGGAACAGAATAAATGGTCCAATAGTCTGGCAACAGGCCTATATTTAAAAAAGGAGGTCATCCAGAGTGCAGGAACTACAGAGGAATGACAATTATTAAGCATTCCATGGAATATGCAGTTTAGATTCAACGATGGAAGACTCCGACCAAAGTGGTATTCAAAGAAGAAGAGGGATCCAAGACCAAATGTTTAATTTATGGCACTTAATGGAAAAAGTGGGAAGTTCATATGTGCTTTATCGATCTAGAAACTACTTGTGACAGTTTGCTAGTTCGCTTCAGTCACCATCATGCGTTGGAGTAACGAGCAGCGTGCGTTGTAGTGATGAGGCCCATTTTCATTTTAGTGGATATGTGAATACACAAAATATGTGCTACTGAGCTGCCGACAACCCCCGAGAACTCCATCAGAGACCCTTACATTCACCACGTGTCACCGTTTGGCGCGCTATCTCGTCAGTTGGGAGTATCGACCCATGGCTTTTCGAAGAAAATGGGCAGACTGTCACAGTCACGTGAGGCCGTTATGTGAATATGCTCGAAGAATTTTTTTGCCAAGACTTGATGAAATGGACTTAAGAGACACATGGTTTCAGCAGACGGCAAACACCCCACACTTCAAACGGCATCGATGGCTGTGTTGCGAGAGCATTTTCCAGGTCGCCTCTTCTCATTGAAAGGCGATTTGGAGTGGCCGGCTCGTTCACCCGATTTGGCCCCGTGTGATTTCTTTTTGTGGGGGTATTTCAATCCCGTGCCTATACCAACCGCCCACAAACTCTATAATTTTCTAAATCGTATTTAGAAACATGAATCTGAATTTGCAAGAAGAAAAAAAGCAACTCTGCGAATATTTTGAGTGCTGCTAATGAAGCCTGTTCCAGTTTGCTTCGCGTGGAATCAAAGGAAAAGTATGACAAAATCGTTGCTATGCAGTAAAATACCTTTTTTTGAAAATTATGAAATAGCACCAAAACGGTGAAATAAGTAAATTCAAATTATGAACAATTTGGTTCGGCGAACCTTTCATTCCAATTATTTTTACATTTTTTTGAGATAAGAGAGCTACAGAGCAATTCGTCTTAGGCGCGGCACTCTGTATGAGTATCTACGCCAAATCTAGAACCTCTGCAATTGTTCAGCGGACGATGTGGCCTGAGAGCATTGGTAGACGTTTATTTGCATGTTCTCTTGAAATTGCTCAAATCTTTCAACCGAACTTTATTATTATATCCCATTTAAAATGTGCTACAAGTCAGCTTCGAATTTTTCCCAGAAACTTTTATCTTTTTCTTTTAGCTGGCTCAAACAGAAAAGATTGGTCTGAACTGAAAGTAACGCTGTGTGTTCCGGTTATCTTTGCTCCCCTGGCAATTTGACTTAAACTTAAAATTTAACAGTAACTTGACAACTCAAGTATCTGTAGGCCAATAAGAGATTTATCTTATTATGTCAGTAAAAGATGGCAATGAAGGAGACTAACTTATCTCTTTTGTTGAAAACCATAGTAAGCAAAATGTTACGAGAAATGTATTCAGGAACTGAAGCAGACACGAGAAAAACAAATGAATCCCATCTTTGCGATTTTTTTTTGCCAAGAGCAAATTCTGCTGTAGTATTTCGTAAATCAAATCAAAAAAATCTATTAAAAGTAAAACGAAAGTATAGACGCTTGCAAATTGGAATGTTTCGCAAAACCTATAGCAAGTGGCTTGCTTTGTTTTTTCCCATTCTAATAGCTAAATTACAAAAAAATAAGTGTTTGGGAAGCTTTGGTATATTTTCTTTTTATCTCGATGGTTTTCTTGATAACCACATCTGAAACGTACACCTTTTTTCATTCCAAGCTGTTAGGTTGTTCCAAAAAGTTTGGTTACAGCAATCCTTTGTTATGTAATGTACAAGTTAAACGTCTCTATAAGAAGAAAAGTTGCATTGTATATTGTACGGCGATCGATGTGGGCCAAGTGCATTGGTGGACGTTGTGACCAAGTAGATCTTATAATCAATACTAGAAGCGGGCGTTGTGACCAGAAAAAGAAAAGTGAACGTTACGACGAACGTCGGTGGAGGTTATGATCAAATTTAAAAGTGGACGTTGTGACCAAGAAGGCGAAGGGCGTTGTGTCCTAGACCCCTTCAGAGTTTATAGAGCGTTGCAAGAAAATGTGTACGGAAAGACTACGACAGACGGATTTTTTTTTTCATTTTTTGAATCTACGTATTCAGAGACGCAAAAATATGTAAAAATTTGTATTGGTTAATTTTTTTTGAAACACTAATACTTTTACTTTGTACTCGGGAAGTAAAAAGAGGTATAGCATAAGAAGATTGCTGTAACCGGTTTATTTTCATAAATTCTCTAGCTGTTTAAAAATTTGCCACAACAGTTCATATTCAAGAGAAACGACGTATAGTTTCCAAAACTAGTTGGTAAATGGAATTGCGATACTGCATAAATATACTAAGTGAGCGGGTAAACTTTATACTGCTTTAATAGCAAAGTTTGTAACTGGTAATTAACGCAAAACTTCTCACCTAAACATTTAATGTTGTATATTTTTGTGTTGTTATTAGAAGGTGCAGATTTCCATCAATGAGTAAAACACAATTCATACATATTTATAATGGCAATAATGGAAAAGTTGGTATGTATTACCACAGACTGTGGTATTACTTTTAACTGCAAAACATTGAACAAAAGTTCTTGTTGCTTATTATTATAAGTTATAATTAGAACAAGTTTTTATTTACCAAGTTCCATGAACAAATTGAACTGAAATATTCAGGTGTAATACAGTTTTCATTTATTGTAATACTCGTAGATTATATAAAATATATAGTACTTTTGATTTAACTAAATATAAAACAATGGACAATGACAAATGACAAAAAAGAAGATAACCTACTCGTCACCACAATGCAAAATAAAGGTAAACATACTTATTTTATGGGATATTCAAAAGGCAACCTTAATTCTACACAAAAAGGTTAAATTACACCACCAAGAGGAACAAGGTCCGATTTGACCCATCCAGTGATATTGTTTCCAACGTCTGAATGTTTGAATATTCTAGGAGTATTTTTGGCAGATCTACAATATCATGGATAAAATATACACATCCCAGGTGGTCAAAAAGTCTCATCAAACGATGATGAGAAACATCTTGTAGATGAGAAATTGAATGCTGCCAATTGGAATTTTCGCAATACAAAAAACGATGTAAGATGTAATAGTAAGAAAAATTTTGAATAGAAAAAAGAGTCTCAAAGTCAAAACCAAGGCAAAAGATGGCTGATGGGTTTTCTCAAAAGACATAAACAGGTGTATAAGAAGAGGAGACGAGATAGGGAGTAAGGGGGGAGAAGTAGGGGTGGAGGAGAGATAAAGCGTTAAGAGGTAGAGCAAGCGTTGAAAAAAGTGAAGTTAAGAAAGGCGCATGTGCCGGACGGAATACAAGGAGAACAGTGGAAATACACAGGGGTGAAAGCGAGGGAAAGGATAAGAGGGATATTGAGTAAAGTATGGAAAGGGGAGGAATTTCCGGAGGAGTGGAAGGAAGCAAGGATAGTCCTGATATACAAGGGACGGAAAAGAAATGATGTGAAAAACTATAGAGGAGTTAGTATTACTAATGGTGGATACAAGGTGTAGGTATGCTGAGGTATTGTGAGGGTGGGAGGGTGGTTAAAGAAGGAAATAGAGGAAAGGGGTTTACTGAAGGACTGGCAAGCGGGGTTCAGGGGGGGAAGAAGGGCGGTGGATAACATTTATGTGTTGAAACAAGTGGTGAGCAAGGTTATGGAAAGGAAAGGGGGCTTGTTTTTGGACATAAAGGCAGCCTTCGATAATGTTCGGGCCCGGATTAAAGAGTTGAGGGGCCCAGGGCTCTTTACGTGAAAGGGGCCCTTTTTAAACTCATCGTAATTATTTTACAAAATAAACATTAAAATAAAATCATATAAATACAAATTAAGTAAATAAATGTACCGGGTGGGCCAAATTGAGCACGTCCTTATGGAAATATCCTTTATCTTAAGAGATCCTCCATAAGTTTCTTATTATTAAAGATAATTGATTTTGGCAAAATCTTTCTTAAAGCACTTCTTACGTAGAATCCATTGCGATGAACAATTTTTATACAGGGTGTTTGGTTTTTTGTGTACCACCCTAAACTACAATTTTTCATACGGACCACCCTATATATTTTGGGGTTTTTGAAAAGAGAGTAAAATTTCCTAAACTTTGATGTACTTATCGCTTATTATATTTCTGTTAATTATTATTTGCAATATTGCATTTAATATATGTATTGTTATTTCAAATTAAGAATATTTGGAGCTAATTAAAATTTCCAGATAACTAAGACATTGTCATTTTAAATCAAGCTACTGTTTTTTGATAACCATGGAAACCTAGATGTCTGCAAGCAAAATATTTTAATGCATAAAAATAATATTTTTTAACCTAAATATATTAAATGATACATCAAAATTTAGGAAATTTTACTCTCTTTAAAATCCCCAAAATATATAGGGTGGTCCGTATGAAAAAATGTAATTTAGAGTGGTACACAAAAAACCAAACACCCTGTATAAAAATTGTCCATCGCAATGGATTCTACGTAAAAAAGTGCTCTAAGAAAGATTTTGCCAAACAAAATCACTTATCTTTAAGGGTCTATCACCAGTTGGAATTGACACTGATTGAATGGGTTTTTATGTATACATAAAATTGAAATAATACATTGTTGTATAACCACAACAACTTGTAGAGCCCTTCTGATAGGGATTTTTTAATTTTTTACAAAGTTTATCAACGCACTATGCGAATTTTAGCGCTTGCATGGGTTTAGAAATATACATAAAATTTGGATAATAAATAGCTTTATCGAAATACAAAATATGTCATTGCAAAGAGGAAAGGTTCTTGTAGGGCTCTCGTGTATTAGAATTTTCCATTTTTGTTCGTATTTCTGGTAAAATATTCCTGAAGAAATTGAATGAATATTAAACAACTTCAAACAAATTTTACAAAAAACTTTGTGAAAAATTTAAAAATCCCTATCAAGAGAGCCCTACAATAAACCTTCCTCTATCCATTGACACCTTTTTTGTGTTTATACAACAATGTTTTATTTAAATTTTATGTATACAGCGACACCCATGAAATCAGTTTCAATTCCAACTGGTGATGAACTCTTAATAATAAGAAACTTATGGAGAATTAGAGAAATCGACTAAATTCGAGAAACGCCCCCTAGTGGCCAAACGATTAGAGATAGCTGAATTCTATTTATGCTTATGCCAGTGATTTTCTCATTAAAATCGAGCTCATAGATAGGTCCATTTCTTTCAATCTCTTAAGGTAAAGGATGTTTCCACAAAAAAGTGTCCAATTTGGCCCACCCGGTACATATTTTAAATAAACCAACACATTAATTTATGTAAATTTTTTTTTTTATTTATGTAAATCATATTTTCTTTAATTGTAAGAAATATGAGAACACAAGAGGAAAATTCATAGATTTACTAAGAGGTGAAAACATCAAATTCCCTTGCAATATAACACATTTACTAAGTTTGAAAAACATTAATATTTATAACATCCTAATAAGATTTATAATGGAGAATGACGTACAAATATGAGAAAAAAAAAATCAACAACAACTGTGGTTAAAGGACACTGATCGGTGACCAAAAAAAAAAAAAATTATTCCTTTTTACTAAACATTTTTTTTAAATGGGGGCCCCCTATCTAATGGGACCAGGGCTGTAGACTCCCCTAGCCCCCCGCCATTAATCCGGCCGTGATAATCTTAATAGGAAGAAAATGTGGGAGATAATGAAGAAATGTGGGGTAGGAGAAGATTTGGTGAGGGCGGTAGAAGAAGTGTACGAGGAGACAAGGTGCATGACGAGGATGCGGGAAGAAAAAGAAGAAAGGTTTTGGACGAAGAAAGGATTGAGACAGGAATGCCCGATGAGCCCCATTCTTTTCTCGCTATACATTGGGGATTTAGAGGAGGAGTTGCGGAGATATCAAAGGGGAGAGGTGGTGATAGGGAGGATAAAAGTGTGGTGTAGGCATAATATGCGGACAACGTGGTAGTGATGGCGGACAGTGAGGAAGAGATGTGGAGATTAATGGGAGTGATGAAGGGATATTTAGAGAGGAAGGGGTTGAGCGCCAATGTGAAAAAGACCAAGGTGATGGTATTTCAAAAAAGAAGAGGGAGGAGTGTAAAGAAAAAGTGGTGGTGGGGGGAAGAGGAGATAGAAAGTGTGGATGAGTGGAAATATGTAGGGTATGTTTCACGGTACGATAATAAGAATATGGTGCACAACAGGGAATTGGCAAACGAGGGAAATAGACTAGTGAGGAGTGAGAGAAAGAGTTTTTGGGAAGGATATGGAGAAGAGAAGATGGATTTTTGACAAGTTGGTAAAGAGTGTGAATATGAGGAGTGGGAGAAAATGGAAAAAATACAGGAAAAGTACTGGAGATGGACGTTGGGGTTGGATAGAGAGACGAAAGCGGAAAAAATAAGGAACCAGGCAGGAAAGAGAACAGTGAAATATGAGGAGGAGATCAAGAAAAGGGAGGAAATTATTGGGGTAAATGAGTGTATGAAAGAGATAAGAAAAGAACGGATAAGGTATGGGCATGAGGAGAAGAGATTGTTTTATGAGACAGTGGGATATGCGAGAGAGTAGATAGAAAATAGAGGAGAGGAAGGAAGGGATATGGTAGGGGAATGAGTAACAAGAGGTAAAGATGTCCAAAGCCAGGAAAGGAGAGAGGGATATATGGAGATAATGGTGGAAGGCAAAGTCGATTCTATATTGAGTGACATGGGTTTAAAGGAGAAAAGAATGGAGGCAAGGTTCAGGTGCGGGAATGAGGAAAACGAAAACAGATACTGATGGGAGGATGAGAGAAGGATGTGTAGAATGTGTGGGGAAGGGAGGGAAAACATATGACATATGATGAGGAAATGTGAGGAGCTAAGGGAAGAGGAGAGAGAAAGAAAGGCGATTTTGGGAGGGAAGGGGTGGAGTGGATGAAAGGGGTTCTGGAGAGAAGAGGACAAGAGTAGGAAGCTTTTTGTAAATGTACCTATAGTTAGTTAGTTAGTTTTCTAGTTTTTTAGTAGAAATAAGAAACTTTTGTCACAATAAATAATACATACTTACATACATAAAAAGTAAATAATGTGATTTGATTATACGATTCTCAGACATTAAGGTACTTAATATAAAAAGATGTTCATACAGTTTTTTAAGAAAATTCAATTCCCAGCGTATCCTAATTTAAATATTATCATTCTATGTCAAACTTCCGCAATCTTTTTATTTACCTACTTTATATAATCCATTGAAATATAATTTATTTAAATTTAAGAGGTGCCCGTAAATAAAAGGGAATATTCTTTAACACATACCGTCCTGTCAGATTGCCAATTTATTAAATATCAATTAATTTGTTTGACCATTAAAATTCTTGTAACTACATTTGGTGTAATACACTTACGAAGGTTATTTCTTTCATATTTAAATATAGGAATATAGTAAAGCAAACAAAATCGTATTATCTGAATACAGTTCAAAGTATGAGAGTTTTTATAAAAACCGTAGTAAAACAAAAGCTTTTATCACTTAATTTATGATATAAAACAACAATTAAAAGACGAAGCTTGACAGAAAATTATGAAAAAGACTCACCTTTTTACTATAAGCAGATTTCCTAAATGTTATTTAACTATAAGTAGGTACATTAGCTATATTAAACTTTTAATATCAACTAATGTAACTACGCGCTTAGTAACCACAACATCCAGGATATTAAGTGGCTTTTGTTAACTCTACAAATATAAAGCCCTTACTTGTATTAGTTCAATTAGATTAATGTTTAACGTTTACACAATATTCAAGGCTTTTAAGAATACATAAGACGAGTAGGTACTCGCAATAAACCAACTACTTGCACCGAAGTAATTGAGAAAATTAAATTTAAAACAAGGCCATAATTGAGAACAACATCAAATATTAATCTAATTTATAGTGTTTTAAATAAATTAAAACCTAATCTTGTAGGTAAACAAGAATAAGGATTGTAAGAACACTAACAAGTATCATATTAGATAAGTATAATATCCTTACAGTTAGTAATACTAATGATAATTTTTAGAAAAAAGCGTACCTGTATAAAATTGTCGAAATAACTCTGCTAAAAGCACTTCTAATTAGTAATAAATGGGATGTGTATTATTTATTAACGATAATAAGCGTGTTGAGTAGACGATATGGCAACTTAGTGACAACTGAACGTAGGGATTTCGTTTTTACGCATTTCATACAAAACTACTATTTACAGGTTAGGCAACTTTGCCCAGTACCGTACTCATCTTTAAAATTTAAATATAAAGATACATTACGACACCAGGGCCGGATGCTCCGACGTTCAGATTGCGTCAGACCGTGCGCATGACGTCACAGAGTGAATTTCGTTTGCGGAATACACATTTAATGTGTTTTTCGTCTGTACCGAGTTTATTTTTAAAAATACAAAAAATTTCACTATATGAAATATGCTCCTTGTGATGTCTTTTATATCTTAAAAATAATAGTGTAGCTCAATCTCTCTCAGTTAAGCTGAAAAATACTTGCATTTTGGTAGAATAATTAAGTCTATGATGGTGTTTGCGCCACTAAGACACAAAAACGGTGCTAGATAGAGGAAAATTGCATAAATGAACAAATTTATAGAGCACAAAATTTACTAAAGGGAGGGTGGGAGGGTGTCACGATCTTCCATAGTTTAAGAGTTACAGGCGTCCAAAATGATGCAAAACTTATTCGCGCAACTGTGCACACCGCTTTTTCCCAGAATATTGGAGATAGTTAGACTCTCACCGGACTTATTTGTAGTAAATTTTGTGCATTGCAAAATGGATTCAGTTCATTTATTTCTCTGTATAGTGGTTTTCGCACTTTCGCAGCGTTCGAGGCGATGGTTCGGTCTATTCTCCCATCGCAATCCAAAATCCAGAAATCTAGAGCTACTTTTGATTTGGCATCCATTTATTTATACCTATAATTACATATACCATACCTATGTAATATGTAAATATTTGTTAGGAGAAAATAAATACATAGGTAGAAAAAACCTGTGTCCTGGGATATTTTATGCTTTTCAGTGTCATACTATGGTATATGATGCGTTATTCCTGCCTCCTCCTCTAACCCTCCTCCATATTGAGACCACTCCAATGCTATATTTTGTGGAGATGTCTTTTCATACGAGGAACCCTGCCCCCCTGGCTGAATTACAATAAATTTGCCGCTATTCGAACGGAAGACGCCTCCGGTAGCGTCTTGTAGTATTTCAACTGCCATTTTTTTATATTAGACATTCGTCCCCGTTACGATCCTCTCATGGCACCGTAGCAAGTTTCCCTGTTTCTTCAGCGAGCAGTTGGCTGCGAAAGCTTATATTACGACCGTTCAGAAGTTATTCTTTGCTATAGGCGACACTCCTCAAGGTTTTCCTTCAGGAACTCCTTATATAGGATCCAGTCAGTCAATTTTCATCTTCACTTGGTGGCTCTTCTCTGTTCGCTTCCACCTGGAGGCACTATACTACTGCGGGTGTCACTAGCTCTCCGAATGACAAGTTACATAGTCGCATTGTTTTGATGCCTATTCCGGTATTATACAGGTCCTATAGGTTGACGTACTTCTTCCCTTACTAATTTTGGACTAATGTAAGATCTTTTTGTATCATTTGCGGACTCAAGGCCAACATGACTACTAGAGTGTGATCCTTCCGAAGATTCCTCCAGATTTTCTCCCAGTTACCTTCAATGCTTATTGGTTTCGCAGTGACCTTGAAGATTAGAGTGAAAAAGTTTCATTATGGGCAATGTCCGCTGACTTTCTCAAGCTTATCCCAGGAAGTCTGATTCATCAGTTGCCCTTTTCGTATCGAAGCTCGCCAGTCTTTAGTGGTCATGCTTGGGTTGTCTTTACCCAGCCGGATGAGTATCTTACTGGATTCCTCTACAGGTCCATGTCTGTGCAGGATCATCCTTACGAAACGTACAGACCACTGAGGAGTTCACTGTTAGTTCTCATGTATGATGCTCACAGCAAAACAAAGTCTGCAGATACTGCAAGGATGAAACTATCTTCTGTAATGGAGAAAAGCATAATTTATGGCGTCCTGAGAGAACATATTAAAAGGGTTGTTTTACCAGCCTGGCTGCGGTTATGGAGAAAATCCGACCAGTATGAGTCTCAGCCATCTCTGTCGCTTTTAGAGTGGGGCTGGTTCCATCACCATCCTGTGTAGAGAATGCTACACAGACGACGAGACGGCGCAACACATACTTACTATGTGAGTGTCCGGTACTTGTTGAATTAAGACGATTCATGTTGGATGAATCCTGGCCGGACATTGGTAAGGTTAGAGCCGCTTCCCCGTCCAGCATCTTCAGGTTTATCTCACGTGTGGAATGACGTGAGTGACGTTGCGGGGTCCGACGACTCTAATCAGGGTGGTAAGGGCCCGAATAGGTGACCTATGTGGGCTTGGACTTGTGACCACCGTAATCCACATCCAGATCCGCTATAGTAAAACAATGGAACGGTGGTGGGGAGAAAAGGAGATAGAGAGGGTGGATGAATGGAGATACCTAGGGTATACTCTGAAACACAACAATAAGGATGACAACCATATAAGAGAACTGGTGAAGAAAGGGAACAAAGTGTTAGGGAAGGTATGGGGAATAGGAGAAAGGGTGTTCGGAAAGGATATACAGAAAAGAAAATGGCTATTCGAAAAATTGGTTAAAAGTGTGATCGTATGCCTATATGTTGCAGAGATATGGGGTTGGAAGAGGAATGGGAACGATTAGAGGAATACAGGAGAAATATTGGAAATGGACAATGGGGGCTTAGACAGAGAGACACCGAGATATATAGTGGAGGAAGAGTTGAAATTGGAGAAAATAAGGGTTCAGAGAGGAAGGCGCCGAGCAGTGAGGTATGAAGAAGGAATGGAATTAAGAGTAGATAACAAAATACTGCAAGAATATTGGAGGGAAGCAGTGGCGTATTTAAGGTCTAGGGCCTTGTGGTGCAACAGTAGGGAGGACCACATTATATAGGTGGTAAAAATGGTCTAGTTATTATATTATGGAAAAAACACAAAATGTAATGTCTCTTACATATTATGTATAATTTATTATCATTAATTTTATTTTTTTTGTGCCTGAGGGCAACGTTGTGCGAGGGCCTAGTCGTGCCCCGCACGACTCGCACGCCCGTTAAATACACCACTGGAGGGAAGTGAGGGAGAATAGGGCGAAGTGGGGTCAAGATAAAAGGAAAAAATACTACGAGAGAGGTGGTATGGCGAGAGAGGAGGTGGAAAGGAGAAGGGCAGAGGGAAGGAGCGTTAAGGTGGAGTTGGTAATTAGGGATAAAGACGTACCGGGACAGGAGAGGAGAACAAAAGTAAGGGAAGGGAAATATAATGAACAATATGAAAGGAAGAATAATGGTAGACGGGATACCAAGATATCTGAAGGGAGGGAGGGATATGGGAATGGAAGAAAAAGTAGTAGCGAGGTTTAGGTGCGGAAATGAAGACAGAGTAAATAGGTATTGGAGGGAGGACGAAAGTAGAATGTGTAGACTGTGTGGGGAAGGGTGGGAGAGATTGAAATATATGATGAGGAAATGTGGGGAGTTGAGAGAGGAGGAGGGAGGTAGACTGGAGATATTAAGCGATGGGGGAGAATGGGTGATGTGGATGAAGGAAGTGTTATTGTAATTACTATAACTAGCAGAACATATGTATACAACGTAAGGGACCGGGTTCAGGGGGAAGAACAGGGAACCAATAGGTTTATCTGACCTTGTGCCTATTGATTATGGTGTAGGAACCGTATATAATCAATAAAAGCGATTATTATTATTATTATTATTGTAGTTCGGGTTCTTATCGACACTCAGGACAAGCCTGGTTAACTACCCGCAGGGATCGAGATCTAGTAACGATTAGCCCTAGTAATACATATACCTATACAAAATAAATAAAGTCCCAGCAATACACATACCCATATAAAATAAATTTGAAGTTGCTGCAAAAAAAACATAATATTATTATTTATTACCAGTTGCTCACCTCACCTTTCATCTGAAGAAGTGATCTAGTAACCAGGTACTTTATTTAACTCTATAATTATGTAAAACCACTACTCCTTTTCCTTTATTAAACAAGGTTGTAGGAAGATAAGCTGAGCGCACCTGTTGACCTTTACCATATTTATTATCCTGCACTTCCAACGCGTATCGCCATACTTGAAGTTGTGATAAATCAATATAAAGCATACAGAATGTGGTACCGTGAATGTTTCCCCAAAAAAACCTGTACAGGTGAAGGCTATTTTTATATTGATAGAATATTAATATCGAATCACCCTGTATATAAATTAAACTCAATTGATTTTGGCTTGAAGATGATTTTGGCATTATATCGAACGCAGCTGTTTAATAAATATTTGAACGAAATGAACTATCATTTTATTTTATTGCTAGCATTTAGCCTTTTTTTAATAATCGTATAAATTTAAATGTTAAAGAGAATTAGCGCATGCGCCTTGTAAACGTCATCGTTGCGTGGCGTTTCCCACTGTCACTTTTACTTCGAAGGGTGATTTCTTGTGATATTTTATTGTGAATTTAGTGTTTGAATTATTTTATTAAAGTATTAACTTTGAATATGTCTACTTCGGGTGATTTTGGTAATCCCCTTCGAAAGTTTAAGTTAGTTTTTTTAGGAGAACAAAGTGGTGAGTTCGCTATTTAATACCAGGCGTAGTCCAAATCAATAAAATGACACGTATTTTTGCTTGTTTTTCTTTTTTAATTTCTATAATAAATATCTTTAAGACTTTCTTAATTAATAAAAATATCATTCAGTTATTTAATAACATTTATTATTTCCTCAAAATTTGGTGACAATTTAGGTTAGGTTTTCAACCCTTTGAAATGGTTACAAAGGGTGTTGCATAACATTTATTATTAATGTTTCATTGATCATTGTTGCAGTGGGCAAAACATCTTTAATAACAAGATTTATGTATGACAGTTTTGATAATACGTATCAGGTATTGAATTACTTTCGTTAATAATTAATTACGTAGGTAATTTTTTTTTAATTTTTCAGGCTACTATAGGAATTGATTTTTTATCGAAAACAATGTATTTAGAGGATAGAACGGTACGTCTTCAACTATGGGATACAGCGGGTCAAGAAAGGTTTAGGTCGTTAATTCCTTCGTACATTCGTGATTCGACTGTTGCAGTTGTTGTCTATGATATTACTAGTAAGTTTCATTATTTCGCTCGTTAATTATTATATCATTTCGTTCATAAATTAGATGCCAACTCTTTTCATCAAACATCAAAGTGGATAGATGATGTACGAACTGAACGAGGTAGCGATGTTATAATAATGCTTGTCGGTAATAAAACAGATTTGTCCGAGAAACGGCAAGTTAGTACCGAAGAAGGTGAAAGGAAGGCTAAAGAATTGAATGTAATGTTTATTGAAACTAGTGCAAAAGCTGGATATAACGTAAAACAGGTAATTATCACGCGTATCGCTAATGTTTTTTTTACCTTCAGAAATGTTATCTTTTGTTGAGCAGGATTTAAATAAATAATGGAACAATTTTGTTATCTAGAGATATTACGGAATTTTTTATTTAACTTAAACATGTTTATCACATTTTAAAAAAATATTCTCGCGTAATTATAAAAAAAATAATATAAGTAGAACGTAAATATCACAGATTGTCATCAATTAAAGGAGTATTTTTCCTACCATTTATTTTAATGCTAATTTAGTAGTTTTTTAATATACAGGGTAGCCCATTAGTGTGAGGAAGTCCAATATTTCATTCAATATCATACGGATTAAAAAATGTTTCAAATAAAAGTTGTCGTAGGATACGAACCATTGCATATTTGTAAAATATTTATATTGCGCGCTTCGAATAATCGTGACTCAGTGGCAACCTGTTTTTTTAAATGTAACACCCTATATTTGATGTCATGTCAGCATTCCCAAGGGATGCATGTTCTTCATGATTTTTCTGAAAAAAACGTGGTCTGATTAAAAAATGCTTATGCTCGTTCGGTTTTAAAATGTTGAGTCAATTTTTGGTACACAAATAAGGAAAGGCCGTTCCTTAGTGAATGTTGATTCAATTATACAGGGTGCTTTGCATTAATTCGTAAAGTTTTGTGAATTTCGAATAGGAAAAATGTTGTTATTTCAAATGGAACACCCTCTATTTTGTTATGTAGGACGATAAAGTTTTTCAATCTCTCCAATTTATGTCTGTACTATGTGTTTGCTAAATAACAAAGCTTTTCCTATTCAAAATTTACAAAACTACGATTTATTGCAAATACCCTGTATAATTAAATCGATAAATATTTGTATATTCACTAAGGAACGACAGTTACTAATTTGTGTAACAAAAATTGATCCAACGTTTTAAAACTGAACGAGTCTAAGCATTTTTTAATCGGACCATGTTTTTTCAAAAAAATGAAAAAAATTCATAACTTGGGAACGCTACATCCCAAACAAAAAAGAAAAATATGGACATTTTAAGAAAGCAATATTTTTTAATCCGTATGGTATTGAATGAAATATTGGACTTTCTGGCACTAATGGGCTACCCTGTATATTGATAGGTGAAACTACTTGAAATTTTATAGTTCTTTTGCACTTGTGTATTTAAACTGTAATTTAAATTTAAAGTGTTGCACATTATAAAGCGAAATACAGTTGTAGAATCCATGTAAAAACTATTTGATTCGAAATACTCTTAGTCCTCTTTCTCCATTTACTGTTGAGTGTAGAGAAGTTGCGTTTACTTTCATTTTCTAATTACTGCTGTCTTGGTAACAGTTGCAAAACATTTGGAATGCTTAAGCCAATCAATAATATGATGAAATTAATTGTTCTACTCCAAAACTTCATTGTACTGTATGGGCATAGTGCCAGTTGGACCCTGATCTCATTAGTTTTTGGGCAGCTGCCTCCATAAATATTGCACACATCGTAAATTATTGCTTTACTAGTTTCAAATTTCCTGCAGTCCACAGTGAAATCCCTAATGATTTTAAGGATCTTGTCGAAGGTAATGGAAAAAGTTATTTAATCACAACTTAGGTACAACACAAGTTACAAAAGCTTTCGATACAATTTCACATGTATTGCGTGTATGTTTTATTTGTAAAATGAAAAAAACTCGCACTCTTCTCTCTTTCACCTGTTTCATCCACCCTAAACCCTCCTCAATGTCCCCCAGTATCTTTTTCCAACTCCTCAGGGCATATGCCCCACCCTTCACTACACAATCTGTACTTCCTTCCTGCATCTCCCTCTAACTGCCTCATTCCCCACCTATACCTCCCTATCAGTCTTTTCTTCGTTTACTTAGCCCATCGCATAAATATCTCGGGGTCTCCTCCACCATATTTTTGTTGTTATACCTTCCCTCTCTTCTTTCGTTTTTCTCCCCTGTCCCCATACTTCTTTCTTCTGCTCTGTACCTCTCCACTAGCATATCCTCCCCTTTCGTAGTATTTCCTCCTGCCCATATTTAATTTTCTCACTTTTTACCTCTTTCCAGCAGCTTTGAAGGACCGTCCCTCCTCTCCACCTTTCCAATTCTTTCTCATATTTCATAACCCTCCTGTCTGCTTGAGTTCTTAGCTGTTCCAACTTCACTCTTCCTACACACTGTTTTCTGTTGTTCTTCTCCAAACACTACCCTTTCTTTCCAACCCCATATTTCACCCCTGTACGTCATAACACTGTCCACTAGTTTATTAAATAGCCAGCCCCGTCTTCCACGTCACTATTAAATGTCCTCTCTCCTAGCCCCCATACTGCCCTACCACTTTTTCCCCTTTCTCTCTGTTGTCATGTCTTAACTGGTATCCCAGGTATCTAACTTCCCTACATTCTCTATCACCTTGTTTCCCCACTTCCACTCCTTCCTATTTGCTCCTCTTCCTCTTTGAACCACCAGTAATTTAGTCTTCTTGAACTCCTTCACAGATTTGATCATATCCCTCATTTCAATTTCCCATCTGACAAATACTGCTATGTCATCGGCGTAGGTGAGAACCCACATCTTGCTCTCCCCTATAACAATCTCTTCACTCTACCTTCCCCTCAAAAATACCATAAAATCTGTAACTGATTTCTCAAACAGGAACTTAAACTTAAAAGTAGAATCATTGATTGCAATATTTTTGTGACCATTTAAGACAATTTTTTAACTGTTTAAGTTATGAAACAGTATTGCATTGTCTGTATTTGATTTTAATTGTTTCAGCTGTTTAGGCGTGTCGCTGCTGCCTTGCCAGGTATGGATTCCACTGAAAATAAACCACCAGAAGACAGTATCCTTTTTTTTTACCCTTCTAAAAACGCATGCGCATGCTCATTGCAAATTGATGTTTATTGATAGTTGGCCCCGTTTGATTTAGTTTCATAAAAAATTAAAACATCCAATATTCAGTTATTTAAACAGGCAAATCGTGTATACGTTATTTATTCAATCAGAGCATTATTTTTACAATTCATAATCACCTTAATTGTGCGTATATTTGAATTAGTATATTGGTAGCACTTTGCTATAATGCCAATATTTTTATTATTGGTAAAATTTTGTATTGTGGACATTCTTTAATCAGACTTTAGCAAGAAGAGGCAATGTAATCTAGCAGAGTCAGTTTTTTAAAACTTAAAAATGAAATGTAAACGGTAGCAATTTCGATTTCTCATGTAATTGTGCTATTTGAATAAATAACGCATATTGTGAATATTGGTTGTTTGTCAGGTATAAACGATTTTGAGTTCTCGTTATCTTTGTACAATTGTGTTAATTGCATTTGATAGTTGATTAGCACACGTTTATATCTGCTATATAGGTTTTGACAGCTTTGTTTTGTTATTTTCCTTAATATTTGTGTTTAGTGCAAGAAGTTGTCTTAAAAGATACACCAAATGAAGTGAAAGATCCAGATGGAGGCTGTGCATGCTAACTCAAAATGTGAAAGTTGGATGATTTAGCTGCAGTTTTGTAAAAGAAAGCTTTTTTATTTTTATAACATTTCTTTCTAATGTATATATAAACTGTAATTTAATTTTTTACACACCTCCTTGAATTTATTTAATATTTTAAACCATAGTGCTGGCTAATTCCAATAATGATTGTTGATTTGCTTAACCAAAATTTATTTATAACCGCTTATGTAGAATTTTTCCAATTTGTGAATGGCAAGACTATAAAGCGTAGGCAGCACTAATTGCATTTCATTGTCATAATACTCGCTATCGTAACAACATAAGGGAGAATTGAAACTGATGAATTTTACCTGTATTGATCATATTTTTAACATATCAAATCGATCATCTTTTGTATGCTCATCGAATGTGCGGATTTGTTGCATGTAAAACTTACAAATCAAATATATGTTTAATTTAGCATAGAATTTTGCATTTATAATTGATTGTCGGCTACTAATTCGTTATACATTATATAATGTGCTTGTAATGGAAGCACAAAATTTCGTGGTTCCATATGTAAATTTAACAGTTTTTCAACTCTATTCCAATTTTTATTATACATATGGCTCATTATAAAAAAATGATCGAGGCATGAATTACTATGACAATTTGAAAATGTTAAATAGGAATCAATTAAACCACTACCATATGAAAAGGTTTGAGATTGTCCAATGGCATACTGTTTTTTGTTTGAGAACTCCAGCACTAGTAGTTATTTGAATATCTTCCATGCTTACAATACCCTCAATTTTGTTTGAGAACCAAAATAAAAACATCTTGGAATGCAGTGCATAACCATAACGAACTCAATTCTGTCACTGAAATCTTAGGCTGACTGTTCAATAGAATTCAGTGTTTAAGTTCTGTATTGAATCAATGTTTTATATTGTAATGTCGGCCATTTTGTCCAATTTGCTGATGTGATATCAAACTTCATACTATTTCTTCATCCTACCAACCTAAAAAAATGAGGGTAGTGCGAATACAGTAACAAACAGAGTTAGTTGATTATAGTGTGTTGAGTATCAGGAACAGGATGTTCTAGGATTATAATTTCATAGAGATCGTACCATCTAGAAATATTGTGATAGATAAGGTTTGAGTTACTATACTACTGCCCTTGTGCAGGTTTGCAAACCGCATCATTCTATGGTGAAGGTATTCATTTGTAATTTATGTTAGACACAGTAAAGATTCGTCAATCTGGATTTATCAATGCTTTACCAGATTGTTTCATTTGGGTACCAAGCCAATCCTACCCCCTAACAGTAACTGAGACACTAAGTAGGGATCATAGTGATCTCTTGGCTAAAGTGTGTTACAGTTCTGAACTTAACCCTAGCTAAAGTAGGTGAGGGTTGACCAGTTTTTTTTTGTTAGCTAATGTGACTGATGCTGATCCAAATTGGTTAGTGTCCTAGGTGAAGTTCCTCTAAACAGCTTACTTGTCGTTTGCCTGTTAACACGTTCTTTTCCTGTAAATAAACCTTTTCTGTGGAGGCTTTATATAACAAGTTCTTCTCTTTGACTCATTGTCATCATCTTTGGTTTCTTTCATCAACATTTACCCATTCGTTGCTATTGAAATTTGATGATTGGGATGGCAAACAGTGGTTGGTAACCCTAGTACTTGTTCTTGTGTGACTGCATATATTTTTGTTTTCAGCATGTTAACCTTCACTGTCCGATTCCTTTTTTTTTTAGTCATTTGGTGCTACTTTCTCCGACCATGATTGACATCTTTTAATTGTCGCCTTCACAAAAGTAATTAATCCAGATTACAGTGTTGGAGTATAATTGGTGGATAAATTAGTCATTATAACCAATTGTGGTATCTCTACCCCCACCGCATAACCAATCGTAGGAGTTTTGTGTGTACATTTGTTACTGTAACAATCCAAATATGTTTGTGATATTTTATACAACTTATTTATTACGATGACTTGATCAATACCATACTGCATGGTCTAAATGATCTAATAAACATTATTATTATTATTATAACACCACAATCAAAAGTAACAGTATCAACGGTTTTATGTATTTAGAGATGTCTTTATATGCATTAAAGTACCGTAGTCTCGCTAATCCGGATTAAACGGAATCGACATTAAAATGTGTCAAAAACAAGTCTTATAGCAAAAAAAATCTCATTTAGTCGTCCGGATTACTCGGATGTTCGAACAAGCGAGGTGCGGATTAGCGAGACTCTACTGTAATTTAATTAAACATGGTTTGCTGAACATCTCTGTAATATTGTGACATATTATCATTATCGTTACTCTATGAATAATTCCACGGAATTAGTCGAACATATAAAATCTTAATTACAATATGTGTCACTGTGATTCCGATTTGCGGATCTTTACTGTATGCTTTTTTCAATTCCGTAATTTCTAATAAACCGTGTTTGAACTAGAATTACAACAACCCAATGAAATGTAAATTTTTATTTATTGTTATTATTCTGTAAATTATTTAAAATTGATTGGCAGTTATGTACATGCACGAATTTGCAGAATGTTATTTCCAAGCAAATCAACACAACTTATTTATTTTTAGTATTAATTAGTATATTACAACCGTACTAATATTTCGTACTATAATAATTATCTAAAGTATGTAGGTGAAGGGTGAAATTTTTAATTTACTCTGAAGTGCAATATTTTGTGACTTTCAACTTAATTTTATTTATTTTTAGTATTCTGATACCATAGCTTTAAAAATGTGGGGAACAACTTTGTTAATTAATTACTATTCAAAAACGATACTGCAGTATATTGTACAAATTTACTTGTATAATTGATCTAATTATAATTATAATTTCTATTTATTAATTTTTTGTAAGTGCTGTGAACGGTTGGCCGAGTGTGAGGATTGATGATGTGTGTTAATCAGTAATTCATTTCAATTTGTTATTATTGCTTAACCAGTTTAATAAACTTGTTATGGCAGTGTTAAATTTGTGAATCATTGATTTACTAATTGCAATAAATTTGCCTTAATTTTTTTCAACATGTATTATTGTAACGGAGTGAAAGGACTTTACGACATCTATTTTTGAGATTAAAATTTTAGTATAAACGAATGTTTAACCTATATTTTCTTGACTGTAACGTAGCTGTTGATTTACAAACACAACCACAGCTTCAGAATCATCAGCAAGACTCGGAAGGTGGCTGTATGTGCTGAACTAAGAAAGAAACACTAGTTGTTTTGTCTTCGGTTAAATTGTCTGATGTAGCCTCTGCCTGTGTTGATGTTTAAAAGCTCTTGAGTGTCTTAAGTTGCATTGGCAATTTACATGTGGTTTAATTGCATTTTAGATATTTGAGTCTCTAACGAACAAGCCTATAAAATTTATGTTAAATAATTGTTTTTTTTTAATTGTAAGCTATAAAGCAATGATGCATGCTCAGTGTCCTTATACTTACTAATTTGTAATATAATGAAAATACTGTAGCACCAAATAAAGTTTATCACCTTAGATCTCATTGTTATTTTTACAAACCATACAACAAATAACAAAAGTTTCTATATAATGAAAGAGTGCAAGACCCAAAATTGTCACCTACATAATAGAAGACTAGTAGGCGGGTGTTGCAATATACAAACTAATGCTAGATAATTGTCTTTTGTCGATTGAATCGCATCACGAGCTATTTGGTAATCGTGCCAAATAAAGAATAAAGTTTTGGAAGTTGTGAAAACAACTAACATTTCTATTTACAAATTATGTACAAGTTTTAATAGCGCGGAAAGCGGTTAATAATGGAGGTACAGGTAGTAGGTAGGTTGGTCAGTCGCCGGAGGGTAGACTGGTTCTGTAATGCAGACTGACAGGACGGTGTTGGGTGCTTTCGTTGGCGGCTATAACTTCTGACTGATTTCTATGGGTAACAGCGTTCGCTTATAAAGGATTGTGGGCGGTGTCGACGCGTTATCATTGGTCGGCCAATGGGAATCAATCGTTGCTCTTCAGTACGTAAGCGACTGTGTACCGGGATCATGTGGTCGCCACATGTCTATTAGTCTCTATCACCATATACCTACATATGGTAAATACCAAAGGTCCAAGAAACAAGAATCGACGGTAATATAAGTGAAACCCTTTTTGTTTATATAGTATATAAACAAGTCTCGTCTGAATGCAACGCAAGCTTTATCCCTCCACAAACATTTCTCATTTAGTCGACCTCCCCTTGGATGATGTCGAAAGACAGCGATGACGGTTGACGTATTTGTCTAGCTGTTGTGGAAGTGTAATGTGCGTATATTCATTCAATTAACACTGATTTCCCTCAATAATTTGTAAATTTATAACATTGTAACCTCAAAGTTCCTTAAAGAAAGTAAGAAATCGTGCAGGGGTCAAATGCTATTTTGCAAAAACTGGTTATTGCGTTCGACAGAGAAATAAATTTCATTCAGCATGACACAATTAAACGTGCCAAGGAAGCTAGGGAAGACAGCGCCCAAGCTCTAGGACAAGAAGTAGGTAGTAGACAAGCAGCGGGCGATTGCCAAAAACCTCAGTGTCAGAAGAAGGGTAATGAGAAGTATAGACTATACCACCTAACACAGTTCCTCCCAGGCTACAGAAAGAATGGTGTTTAGTGTTTACTTCCATAAAATAGGAAATGGAATGAAAACGTGAACTGTGTGACGATAAAAGCCAAACAGTGGTGGCATAACGCGAGGGCAAAGGCTTATTCCCCAGTTAGGGGAGGTGCTATAGATGAGGCAACTGTTTACTTATAATAAGTACACATGTTTTCATGTAGGTAAGCTTGCAGTTCTTCGTCTGAAGGGCGTCCCAGAAGGGACAAGGTTCTTTTTCAAGTATTCCTGGTTTTATTTTGTACCTCATCGCTTGATATTGTACATACCAAATGATGTCCTAAAAAAGGCATTTTTCGGTCATCTTTGAAGAGTTGGTTAATTCTTAACGCTCCTTTGGCTGTCTTCTTACCATGTCTAATAATGTCCTTTTGCTGCATCCCAGCAAATTTTGGGGTTTCGGGGTCCCTTGGTTGGATAGTTCATAAGATTTTCTACGGCAGCGAGGCTCGTTGTGACAATCGCTGTTATATCTAAACAAACGTTGCAAAAGAAAGGTCGCATACCTGTACGTAACAATGAGCGATGGGCACTATTGATTCCCTATCATTCGTCTTAGGGATCTGCTGGCTTTACTTTGTAGAAATGTCAAGGGTTGAATGTCAAGGTCTCATGTGAGGTTATCCATAGAGGACAATTGCATCTCCATGGTCGCCTCTTTTCGTTGTAAATCGTATGAGGGATTTTCTGGTGGGGTTTACCGACAGTTTTCTCTTCATGCACCATCTCTGTACTAGTTTGAAAACTGGCTGCAGTACATAGTACACAGTGGTATCAAATTACCAATCTGTATTGTTTACACGTTGTCCATTTCCCGCGAAACCCAATATATTGATACTTTGTGTAAGCACGAGCACCACACACTATTGTAGTATTGGTTGCATAATGATTATACAACATCCTGGAAGAAACAACATTGATCTTGTTGTTGTTGACATTGACTGTATTCGGAATGACTTCTTTTGCTTACACTTTCGAAAAGACGTCTGACATATTATTAATTTATGCTTATGTATATGAATACGTTCCGCCTCAAATGCTTTTAACTGAGACTTAGACAACCAACATACCACAAAACGGATGGTAGACGATGTTTACCGAAGATTTATAAATATTAAGGAAGGGAATTGCGAAAACGCTAAAACTAAGCGTTTATCTTCCTTATTTATATACTTATCTTCGGTAAATTTCCACCAATCTGTCATGCAGTTAACAATGTATTCGAGGTACAATACTTGGGCCATGATGGTGCAGTGCAAACAGCCAACTCCCTCGTTTACGACCTCTGTTTATAGGAGCAACCCACCTTAAAATGTGTTTTTCTACAAAATTTCAAAGTAGAGTACTGATCATTAAACCTGGGACACCCTGTATGTTGTCTGTGCCCAGAGAAAGAACGAGAACGATTTTTTATGAAATCTCAATCGGTGTGTGAACATATTATGAAACGGTGAGGAGAGAAATGAAAACTATTTTAAAGAAATTGCATGAGATTGACTAAAGGCAAATCGAGGGCTTGTTCTAGCCAAAGAGCAGAAAATCTGCAGAACTTCTGTAACGAAGACATGTTTACTCTCACCTATTTAACGGGGAAGCTTGCATCAAAAGAAGATTTTAGCGTGGGAAGTGGGAAGAGTTCAATTAAGAGATCAAGAACAGAACTAACACTGACAACTGGGTACAGAAAAATGGAATTGATAAAGAAAGTTGGAAATAAATATAACGGAAGCGAAGATCTTCAGAAAAATATGGACCTCCAAGCTAAAAACACTTTAAGTGTAGAAAAGACAAAAGTAATAGTTACAGAAAAGGAAATTAGAAACGATATTGAAATTGCTCTTCTCCTATCTTCGATTTTACATATTATAGGTTTTTCATTCACTCATCACCCCTTCTCGTCCATCGCCTAATATCTTCATTCTACCTCCTTCTCTTTTCTCAAGTCCCCACATTCCCTCATCATATGTTCCAAGCTCTCCCACCTTTCCCCACACAGTCTACCTCTACTCATTCTACTTTCGTCCTCCCTTCAATACCTATTTACTCTCTCTTCATTTCCGCACCTAAACCTCGCTACTATTTTTTTCTTCCATTCCCATCCCTCCCTTCAGATATCTTGGTATCCCGTCTACCATTATTCCTTCAAATTATTATTGAGTATATTTCCCTTCCCTTACTTTTGTTCTCCTCTCCTGTCCCTGTCCCTGTACGTCTTTATCCCTCATTACCAACTCCATCTCAACGCTCCTCCCCTCCGCCCTTCCTCTTTCCACCTCCTCCCTCGCCATACCACCTCTCTCGTAGTACTTTCTTCTTGACCCCACCTCGCCCTATTCTCCTTCAGTTCCCTCCAAAATTCTTGCAGTAGGTATTTTGTAATCTACTCTTAATTCCATTTCATCTTCATACATCACTACTCGCCTTCATGTCTGAACCCTTATTATCTCCAATTTCATCTCTTCCTCCATTATATATCCCGGTGTCTCTCTGTCTAAGCACATTGTCCATTTAAAATATTTCTCCTGTATTCTCTCCATTCCTTCCAACACCATATCTCTGCACTATATACCATCACACTTTGAACTAATTTTTCGAATTGCCGTTTTCTTTTTGTATATTCTTTCCGAATACCTTTTCTCCTATTCCCCACACCTGCCCTTACACTTTGTTCCCTTTCTTTGGCAGTTCTCTTATATGACTGTCATCCCTGCATAATAAAGTGGATTCCCCGCAACTGCTGACGTAACTTAACTTCCTACGTTCCCCAGTACAACTCGCGCTTATATACAATCTTTTACTGTTCACCTTCGCAGACAAACGCTTTACATATTATTATTATTATTATTATTGGTTCTGGGGGTGGTCCCAATAGGTTCCCGCACTGCGACCTTTTGGTCTATTGTGCTCCCCGGTGTTGTCTACCCTTCAAGAATACCAGTATCTTTTACAAAGTCCCGGATTTTAGTAGGGTGAATCTTCGTTACTTCCTCTTGTGTAATTTTTTCATTTCCAAGTAGGAGTTCCCTTGCCTTTATGAATGCCTCACATTGGCAAATGACGTGATAGGGCGTATCATCTGCCTCACCACAACCCCTGCATGTCGGGCTTTCGGTCAGTCCCATGTTGTGCAGGTGTTTGTTCATGCGACAGTGGCCCGTGACCATTTCTGTCGCAAGTTTAATCTTCGTCCTGCTTAACTTTAAGATGGACGTAGCTAGGTCCCCGTTTGGGGTTTCCAGGAAGATCTTGGAATGACTCTGTCCTGGGATTTTCGACCAATGTCTGCAATGCTCTTTCGTGAGTATTGCTTGAATCTCCTTTTTGACTGTGTTATAAGTAATCCCACAAGCCGGTTCGGGTCCTATGAATGGTTTAGCGCTTGCCATTCTCGCAAGCTCGTCAGTAACCTGGTTACCTGCGATTCCCGCATGCCCAGGTGCCCACACTAGTGTGACTGAGTTGCACTTACCTAGTGCGTTTAGCATTTGTGTGCATCCAAGGACTAGCCCTGAATTTACCACATATGAGTCTATCGCTGCAATCGCTGCTTTGCTGTCTGTCACTATAAAGATTTTCCTTTTGATAAGGTTCTCTTTTAATAGTTGAGCAGCCGCCGTCAGGATTGCATATACCTCGGCTTGGAATACGGTCGCTTGTTGTCCTAGGCTTACAGAAATTTTGCAGCCCCGTCCATTGCTCCCGTATACTTCAGAGCCAGTGCCCTTTGTGGTTTTCGAGCCGTCTGTGTAATACACGATTCCATTCAGCTTCGCTTTACTGGAATTTCTCTCCCAGTCTTGCCGAGTGGGGATTGTTGTCTTAAAGAGTTTTAAGGGTTTAAGGGTTTTATCTTTGGAGATTTCGTCAAAAATGAGCGAGTGCCCCACCCTTGACGATCCCTCCTCGCCGTTAACTCTCAGCCGGTATGCCTGTTGTGTCTGAGGTGGCATGTTGGATATACACTAAAAAATGACGATTAGATACACTTAACTACTTTATTACATATAACGTATTTTCAATAATAACATGATAATAATGAAAGTATAAAACTAAACATGTGCTCTATTCATAGGTTAGCGTTAGCTAGTTACATATATCTCTCTTATTAAAGAGGGCGCTTTGTGTAATGATATACAGTATGTTACACTCTCCCACACTTATTAAAGTTTAATTTTGTTCCCTACCAAATATTCGTTCAGATATTTTGGCGTTTCACGGGATCTCTGTGAACGCCGTAAAGGTACTGGTTCAGGTAGGATAGGCTCTTGGATAGGAATAGTGGATTCAGTACTGTTCGAAGATAATGTGTCGTTTACTTCCCTATCCGGTACTATTTCTGGTGTTCGTGGCGGGTTATCTTGTATTGTGTCAGGTAAGCTGTTTCCAATAGAATGTTGCAGAGTATTATTTGATGGATGAGACGAAACATTTTGATAATTAGTGTTCTTTCTAGTATGAGACGAGTATTGTGGTAAAATGTGTTTAAACGTATCTGGTGCAAATGTAACAGTTTTCTTTACAGGAATTTCCGATTTCTGTAGTTGGTTAATATGTCTTTGTATAACATATCCCTCGTCTAATTCTATTAGGTAATGAAGTTTTCCTAGTGTTTTAGAAACTTTGCCTGGTTTCCATTTTCCATGCATTGTGTAAGAACGTGCGACAACTCTTTCTCCCACACTTAGTTTTCGTGGAAGTGGTACATCTTGATTATTATTGTGCGAGGGTGACTTTAAAGGAGGTTTTAGAGCATCAAGTTTTGTGCGAATTTGTCTGTTTAAATACAGTTCAGACGGTGACTTTCCAGAGTTCAACGGAGTTGCTCTAAACCGAAAAAGAATTTCACGAATTTTTTCGTTAAGTGGATAGTTTTCGTTAGCCATTGCGCGTAGTTTCTTCTTAAGAATCTGAACATAGCGTTCCGCTTGACCGTTAGTAGCGGGGTGTCCCGGTGCGATAAACTTCTGTTGTATTCCGTTACTCGCGCAGTAATTGAAAAATTCATCGGATTTGAATATTGAGGCGTTGTCCGAAACAAGGACATGAGGATATCCATGAGAAGAAAATATCTCGTCGAGCGCATTAATGCTAGATGCAGACGTAGGAGCATTTTTGAAAATTTTTATTTCAGGCCATTTTGACAAGGCATCCACTAAAATGAGGAAGTGGTGCCCCCCTTCACAAGGTCCTGCAAAATCCATGTGAACACGGTCAAAATTATTTTTCGGTGGTTCCCATTTATGTGACGTTATCTGTGGCGGGTTGTTTTGGTTCATAGCACATTCCTGGCAAGACTTCACAGTGTTCTCGATTTCTGAATCTATCAATGGCCAATAAACATGCCTGCGTGCTAGGGCTTTCATCTTATTTATTCCAGGGTGCGTGTGGTGCAGTTCTTTCAGAACTTCTGACCGTAGAGATTTTGGTATGTAAATTCGGTCGTTTCTAAAAATTATGCCACGGTGGAGACTAAGACTTACTTCTGTATCTTGTCCGTTTGTAAGGTTCTTCTTTATTTCGCTTAGTTCGCTGTCTGATTCAGTCTCTATTTTGATGGTTTCGTAATTTAATACGCGAGTCGATATGTTATTGACGGTTTGGTCGTGAATTTCACTCGTATCATCATCTTCTAAAGGTTCTGTGTTTTTAAGCGGTGCACGGGATAAAAAATCAACGTTAGAATTATCCGTTCCTTTTTTATGAATGATTTCATAATTGAATTCCATTAGGAAAAGAGCATATCGAAGAAGACGTGACGATGTATACAGAGGAATTTTATTTTTAGGGTGAAAAATTCTAGTAAGTGGCGCATTATCGGTTACCAGCGAAAATTTTCGTCCGAAAAGATATGTATAGAACTTGTGACAAGCCCAATATATCGCTAAAGCTTCCTTATCTATCTGGCTATAATTACTTTCAGAGTCAGTGAGTGAGCGGGATGCAAAAGCAATCGGTCTTTCTTCGTTGTCGACCTTATGTGACAATATGGCCCCTATACCTTCAGGACTCGCGTCTGTCGTAAGTATAACAGGAAGTTGTGGGTTGAACGGTGTCAATACTCTGTCACTTACAATTTCGTTCTTTAATGTGATGAACGCTGCTTCTGTTTGTGAAGACCAAACAAATCTTACATTTTGTCTTGTGAGGCGTCGAAGTGGAGCGGTAATGGTTGAAATGTTAGGAATAAATTTTGAATAATATATCACCATCCCCAAAAATCGTTTTACATCTGAGGCAGTCTTTGGACGTGGACAGTTAACTATTGCTGCTAATTTATTTGGTGATTTTGAAATTTGGTTATTACTTATCACATGACCCAGGTATTCGATTTTGTTTTGAAAGAAGGAGCATTTTCGGCGATTTATATGTAAATTATATCGTTGGAGTCGCTCGAGACATTGTATGAGACGTGTCTTACATTCCTCATATGAGCTTCCATGAATGACAATGTCGTCGAAATAATTAAAAATACCTTCCAGACCATTTAAGACTTGAGCTATGATTCGATGAAATTCGGAGGGAGCCGTTTTAATGCCGAAACTCAACCTATTCACTTTATACGTGCCTAAATGCGTAGATACTGACTGGATTACTGCAGATTCTTCATCTACAGGTAAATGAAGGTATGCTTTGTATAGGTCTAGTGTGCAGAACACTCTAGACTCGCGAAGGTTGTTTAGTATATCGTTAATTTTTGGAATCGGATAATGGGCCTCTTCTAGGTTCGCGTTCACCGCAACTTTATAGTCAGCACATACTCTTATTGTACCGTCTGGTTTAAATACATTGACAAGTGGCGAACCCCAATCGCTATGTGAAATTGGTGTGATAATCCCCTGGGATTCTAGTTGTTTTAGCTCTGTTTCGACTATGTTTCGTTTTGCGTAGGGAATTTCGCGTGGTTTTAAAAAGATTGGTTTTGCCCCATGTCTTAGGCGTAACGAAATCTTTCCCACTACGTCCGGTACACATCCAATTTTTTGTTGAAATACCTCCGTAAAGCGTGACTGAATATTCTTAAGGTCGGATTCAATTTGAGACGTGGATATTGAAAACGTATCGAATATTTGATTTGGAAGTGCCTCGCGATCTAATTCATCTAACTCAATTTTAAGCTCTCTAAGCCATATACGTCCTAACAGTGGTGTGCAATTACCTTCTACTATATACATTGTTAACTTCTTAATTCTATCCTTAAATTTTACATTAACATGCGTTTTCCCTAACGGTTTAAATTCTTCGCGCAAATATGAATATAAACGTACATTTGTATTTTCTATGACACAATCAATCCCTAATGTATTGAAAATGGTTTTAGGAATGAGCGTCAATGCACATCCTGTATCTACTTCAAATGTTACATTTCTATTCTTAATGAGTACAGTTGCAAAATACTTATCATCTAAATTTGAAATTTTATTACAATCTATATGGTTTGTGAAGTCAATTTTTGAATGCTTTGTTTTTGTAAGTGTAAAAATGCAAACTTTAGCAACGTGACCCTGTTTGTTACATGCTTCACATTGTAAATTAGAGCGATTGATACGACATTCATTTGATTTGTGGTTTGACTTACCGCAATGTAAGCATAGTCCTGCAATTCCCAGTGCTTTGTAGTCGAGTTGAGATTTTGATCTCCTGCGTGTCCCATGCTGTGCTTGTGAATTTGACTGTTGCCTGTAGTTTCCCCTTGAGCGGCTATATCTGGTGTGGCTATTCTTGCGGAAATGCTTCTCGGTGTGACTTCTTGGTTCTTGTTCCTTGCTCTCTGGTGAGTGCCCAATTTTGTTGATAATGGTTTTGTTTTCTAATTCTTGATTGTCGATTCTTGAAGCTTCATATGCACTTGCTCTTGTTACCAGTTCTGAGAAGTTTTCTTGTTCTTCTTGTAGTAATTTTTCTCGTACGTATGAATCTTTTATACCTCTAATAAACTGTATTCTTAAGAACATCTCCGGGATTGGTTCTTCACATTTTGGACAAGCAAACTCACACGTTGGTATGAATTTTTTTAGCTCTGCTAGGTATTGCGATATTGTTTCACTGGACTTTTGCACGCGTTGGAAGAAACGATTTTGCTCCATTAGCGGGCGAGGTTTTGGCATGATGTGCTCTCCCAACAGGTTTATTAGATACTCATATGTTTTTGTTGTGGGGTCCTCCGGTGCACACAATGATTTCAAGACCGCAAAATATTGGGGACCTACACAATGTAGTAGTAACCTTGCTCTGTCATTTTTTTGATTGGAGTCGGCAGGTATTCCCCTGATTGCAAAGGAATTTTCTAATCGTGCCCTGTAATTACTGAACGTTTCTGCATTTTCATTAAATTCTGGTAAAGATGTTACTCCTGTATTAGAAATTTGATGAGGCTGTTGCACATGTGACTGTGAGGATTCTATTGTAGCACTTGATGCATGTGCTTGCATAAATGCTGCTATTGAGGCTAGGGCGTCAGCTAATTTGTCTGCAGAAGTCATTTTGTTTTCAGCTTGTATTTTGCGATTTAATAATATTCATTAACTTTTATTCTCGTCGCCAATTTTGTTGTGTCTGAGGTGGCATGTTGGATATACACTAAAAAATGACGATTAGATACACTTAACTACTTTATTACATATAACGTATTTTCAATAATAACATGATAATAATGAAAGTATAAAACTAAACATGTGCTCTATTCATAGGTTAGCGTTAGCTAGTTACATATATCTCTCTTATTAAAGAGGGCGCTTTGTGTAATGATATACAGTATGTTACAATGCCCCTCTGAGCGCCTCTGCCCTAATTGCTAGGTTTAGTGGGGGTAAGTTCAGGAGGGTCTCCATAGCTGCCGTTGGGGTGGTTATCATTGCCCCCGTGATGCCAAGGCAAGCCCTACGCTGCACCTTGCTAAGTTTCTGTATGTTCGTCTGGGTGGAAGTTTTATGCCACCACACCAGTGAGCCATACGTAATGATCGGTCTGATTATTCTGGTGTATATCCAGTGGGTCATCATTGGAGATAAGCCCCACTTGCTTCCGAACGCTCGCCTGCAAGCCCACAAGGACTTTGTGGCTTTGTTCGCTGTCTTCTCTAGGTGCGGTTTGAAGGTTAGCCCTTGGTCTAGTGTTATTCCCAAGTATTTGCCTTCTCCCACAACCTGCACCTTGGTGCCATACATTGCTATGTCTTTTAGCTTTGTCGGCTCTATTCTTCGTGAAAAGAGAATGAGGTTCGTTTTTGCTGGATTAACAGACAGACCTTCTTCTCTGCACCATGCTTCCACTAGATTTAAAGCTCCTTGCATCACAACTGATACAGTTTCTTCAAATCTGCCACGTACCACAATCGCTATGTCATCGGCATAGCCAACCGCTATGTCATCGGCATAGCCAACGCTTTACATAACTCGCCCATACACACCACCATGTGTTTGAACTTCAAAGAAATATGTGGTTTATGTGACGTTCATGAGTCTAGTCTGAGTGAACTATTGAACTTACCACTGTTAGGTTTGTATCATAGTCCAGTAGGTAGGTTGTACTTATATGTTATTTTCTTATAGTTACTGATTACTTTGTTTTCTTTATTCTGCATAAGGCACACGATCGTGAATGGTATACATTATGTATTTTTTTTTAAATGGAATATTTATAGCTTTCTGTTGGTCAATAAACTGTTATTATATTATTATCCCTATTGTTGTATTTCAGGGTATACCCTAGGTATCTCCATTCATTCAACCTCTCTACCCCCCCCCCCCCCCCCCCCACGTTTCATTTCATCTTTTCTTCTCCTTCTTTGAAATACCATTAGTTTTGTCTTTTCACGTTCGCCCTTAAACCCTTTTTCCAAATACCTTTCAAAACCCCCATTGCTCTCCTCATCTTACCCTCATCTTTTGCCACCACTGCCACATCGTCCGCGTACGTCAGTACTCACGTACACTTTACATCTTCCTATGACCACCCCTCTTCTCTGCTGCCCTCTTATTAGCTTCTTCCAAATCCCTTATGTAAATGGAAAACAGGCTAGGACTCAACGGACATCCCTGCTTCACTCCTTTCTCCCATCTTCACCCCCACTTTAGTTCTATACCTCGTCTCGTCATACACTTCTTCCAATGCCACCATCAAATCCTCCTCCACATTTCGCCTTCTCATTTCTTCTCACAGCTTCTTCCTATTTACATTGTCGAACGCCGCTTTTATATCCAGGAACAGCGTACAAAACCTTTCCTCCTTTCTTTTCCAACTCCTTTTTCACTAACTGTCTCAATATATACGTATTATCAATCGCCCCTCTTCCTTTTCTAAATCCTGCTTGCCAATCCCCCAACAATTTCTTTTCTTCTATGTCTCCCTCTAATCTCCTTCTCAGCACCTCTGCATAAATTTTATATCACGTGTTCGCCAAACTCACTCCTCTATAACTTGTTTATTTCTTTTCTATCCCCTCCTTTATAAATCGGGCATACTATCCCCTCATACTATTTCTCTGGAAAACCGTCTCCACTCCAAATTCTACTCAGTATCACTTCTCTCTTGTATATTTCCATTGTTCTCCTTGGATGCGATCTGTTCCCCCCGCTTTTTGTGCCTTCACTTTTCTCATCGCTTCCTTCACAACCTTCCTTTCTCCCCCTCTTCTTGTTCTCATTTATCCTTGCATCCTCCGCCCCCCTTCCTCTTAGAAGTTCCTCGTAATGCTTTTTCCATTCTTTTTCCTCTATTCTGACTCCTACTCCCTTTTTCTTATTTCCCACTCTATTCACTATAGTTTCCATATTTCTCCCTCGTTTTTAGTTTCTTTATTTCATCCTTCACTTCTTGCTCCCACTCTTCTTTTCTTCTCTCACAAACTTCTTTAAACTTTCTTTTCAGCCTCTTATGTAAAAAAATTATATCTGAAAGAAAATGAGTGTTCCAGTATACGCCTAACTGTCGTGTATCAGATTGTGATTCCACTTCCGAAACAAAAAGATCCTTCCTATGATAACTTGTGAAACGAAGAGTATGATCCTCCCCCAAGGTAGGTAATCGTTTGATCGCCTCAGCTAGAATATCTTTGTTATTCAAAATTGCTCACCATCACATAGAAAGCCAGTGGAGGTAGGTCCAGAAGAGACACGCTAACCTTTGTACAAGATGATTTAAGAAGTGCCTGGTTCCGGCACGAGCTATACAAAAGTCGTACATTTGCTGCAATCTACAAATTCATTTGAGATGGAAACTGCAACCCTTCAAAAGGAGTGAAGGTAAATTTAAGCTTCGCTAGAGCACAAATTGATCTTGTTAGGGAATCTCCATTTTTTATAACATTACATTATATGTGTAGGCATTGACTGAAAAATATCGATCTTCGTGACGGATACATACCTCAAACTTGAACGTTTATTAATATGAGGTCAAATTTAATGTAAATATTGACGTTTATCACCATAATTAATGGACCACTTAATACTAAAGCTCACAATTTTAGATGTCAATATTTCTTAAAGTAACTTTAATACATACTTAGGAAAGTTAAGAAGTTTTCAAAATTTGAAGCGATTTATTAGTTTTCCAATTCTCTTTTAGTGCGTACCAACCCAAAGAATTTTCCAATGTAAGTAAATTTTAGAGTAAAGGGAGAATAATGATCCGGAAAAGTAATTCCACGTTTATGCTCTCTGAATCATGAAAAATAGAGGGTTTCGAAATGAAACTAAGGGCAGAGAGATAGGAAACCATCAATTTCTATACTTAATGCAAAAATTGAGAAAAGGTAAAGTAGGTACTTACAATATGTAAAGATGAAAAAATAAATTGTAATGGTAGGTTTTTAGAGCTTTAGGTAGGTACTAGGTATGCGAGCCTTCAAGTGGAGCTACTCCATCCATATTTAATGTAGTTCATGATTAATAAAACGCTCCTTGGGGTATTGATTTTTTTAGCTTTCAGACCAGTTTACTTTGATATTAATATGCTAAACCTTTTTGATGCTTTGTGAATTTCATAAGAATAAAATAAGTAGATTCGAATAATAGAATATTTTAAAACGCTTAGGTTTTCATTCAGTCTTCACTTTGATTATGTTTAAAAGATCTGTGCAGGCGCAGTGTAGACAGTCATAGTAAAAATCTGAAGCATTCGGAATATATTTTGATATGGGAGGTAAATATCATTTAGGCTAAAGCCTCTTCCAATTTGCTACCAATACCATAATTATACTAAGTAAATGATGCAGGTCAGCAAATATAAAATGCAACATTATGGCACTCCTGGGAGGAAGAGGGAGAGAGAAGTTTTTGGACGACGAAAGGACTGAGACAGAGAGTCCAAGCTTATTCGCGTTATACTTAGGGGACCTGGAGAAGCAGTTGCGGAGACAACAAAGGGGGGTGGTGGTGATAGGGAGGGTAAAAGTGTGGGGACCTGCGTACGGTGATGATGTAGTGGTAGTGGCGGACAGTGGGAAAGAAATGAGGGGGGCAATGGGAATAGTGAAGGGGTATTTGGAGAAAAAGGACCTAAGGGTGAATGTGGCTAAGACGAAAATAATGATATTTTAGAAGAGAAGGGGGGAACGAAAAATGGTAGGGGGGGCGGCGGGTTGGAAAGTGTAAATGAGTGGAAGTATTTGGGATATAAATGAGGTATGACAACAAGGACGATGAGCACATAAGGGAACTGCCTAAGAAAGAAAATAGGATAGTGGGGAGTGTGTGGGGGGGTGAGGGAAAGAGTGTTCGGGAAGGATATGGAAAAGAGGAGATGGATTTTTGATAAGTTGGTGAGGAGCGTGATGGAATACGGGGCGGAGATATGTGGTTGGAAGGAATGGGAGAGTTTGGAGAAGGTTCAGGAGAATTATTGGAGATGAACGCTAAGGGTCCACGCGGGAAAGAGAGCAGTGAAGTACAAGGAGGAGATCAGGAAGAAGACAGAACTAATGATGGTGAACAAATGTATGAAGTAGATGAGGGAGAAACGGATAAAGTATGGACAAGAGGACAGGAGATTATATTATGAGAAGGTGGGGTATGCGAGGAAGGAGGTGGAAAGAAGAAGGGAGGAAGGAAGAGAGCTAGTAGAGGAGGTGGTTAGGAGGGGTAAGGATGGGCAAGGTTAGGAAAGGAGAGAGAAGATAACCTGGAGGGAGGTATAATGAGGGATACGGGGAGATTGTGGTAGATGGCAAGGCCAAGTACCTGTTGGGGGAGATGGGATTGAAGAAGAAAAGAATTGTGGCGAGATTTAGGTGCGGAAATGAGGAGAATGAAAGTAGATATTGGTGGGAGGATGAAAAAGGGGTTTGTAGAATGTGCAGAGAAGGGAGGAAAAGCATGGGACATATGATGCGGGAATGCGAGGAGTTGAGACAAGAAAGAAGGGAAAGAAGGGTGATACTAGGAGAGAAGAGAGAAGGATTGGGATGGATGAAGGATGTGTTAGAAAGGAGGGAAAGGTGAAAAGAAGGGGGAAAGACAGATGGTGTTAGAAATAAGATGTTTTGTTAATATAAATATGAATCATGTAGGTACCTATTTATTTATTTGTAAGAAAAGATACCAAGGAAGGTGGGACGTTAACATGTTAGCAGATTACTGCTGGTGCCTAAAGCGGGACATTAGAATGCATTTCACAAACGCAGAAGGGAAAACGCAGCTTCATACAAACAGAATAAACCTTTGATAGAATGTGAAATCGACATGTTTTCCATTTTTTGCTTTTGACTCTAGCTTGGATCATCAACAGAATTTGCTTTAGTCGGATCTCTAACTGATCTTCCTCTTGCTGGTTAGATGCTTTGAATTCAAAATTGTATATCTTCATTTTAAAAAATCGTAGAATAATTTAGGAAAATGGATTTTAAAGCCCAACGGTAGTATTATGCGATGCAATTGTGGAAAATTGAAACAAAAAAGTTTGGTTCTCAAAATAAATTCATAAAAATGGTTAAAATAGCCATTTTTGATCATTTCAGCTAAAATTTCAAAAAAATGCTGGAGCAATTACAAGGTCAGAACCGTTTGCAGCGCAAAAAATTTACAAGAATCACTCCCACCCATTCTTGAAAATGTACCTCGCAGAACTTATTAACTTTACAGTTTACGATATTGTTTTTGTGCCTGGTGTTGTGGTTATGAATGTCGCAGTGCCTCAAAAGGTTGTGCTCATTTAAGTGAATATAACCTAGTAGCTTGAGGAGGTACATGGATGTTACGGTCAATATTTTTTTACTTTTGAAGATTTCTCGACACGATGTTCTCCCAGTAGAGCTTACAATACCGGAATTCTGGGATTTCGAAAAATGGGATCCCGGACAAAATTGATGCAGTATTTAAAACCGGTAGATATTCATACGTAAATACCGATATTTCGGTATTAATTTAATTTTATTTTAGTAGAAAATATTTTGGATGAATGATATTTAATAAGTTCATACAGTTGAATTTTTGTAATGGAACCCACTGTATATTCCTTTTCTTGGTCAATTCTAATGCGACTTTGTGTGGAGAAATTACTACGTCAATTGAAAAAATTTGTTTTTTCAATGGCACTGCCAATTTTTCTTTATTACGTTTTAATGTTTGAACTATGAATTTACAAAATTATAATTGCGAGTTCATTATTTCAAATTTCAATTTGAATTTAATTTATACTTTTTAACTTTAAGTAGCAGTAATATTTTGCGTTTCGAAGTTTGAAATTTGAATTTTCAAATTATAATTTAGGATTCATTAGCATTAATATTTTGAGTTTCAATTTTTTATTTCAAATTTATGTTTTGAATAGGAAATTTTTGAATTTTATGTGGATTTATTTAATTTATATTTTATATTTACATTTTTGAATAACTTGAATACTTTGAATTTGGAATTTTGAACTTTGAATTTCTAAGCTACGCGTTTTTTATTTTTATTTTATAGTTTCAGCAGTAAAAAAAGTCAATACCGGGATACCGGGATTCACTTGATTGAATACCGAAAACCGGTATTCAAAATTTCTTCCGGTATTGTAAGCCCTAAATACAACTATCATAGAAGTATTTAGGGATAATCAAAGAATCGTCCAATGAACAATTATAATGATTTCGACAAAATAATTTTATAATATAAAACATTTAGTAATAGTATACAGGGTGTTTATTTTTGGGAGCTTTAGTTAGATATTTCTGGGAAAGTTTTATAGATAGGTTTTTGAAAATTTGAACTTAGGGGTTACTCTGAAAACCGAATCGATGTAAAATATTTTCAAAATGGCAGCGCTTCCGGAAATGTCGGAAGTAGCTAGAAACTTCGTTATTTTAAATGGGAACTATTGCATTTTTGGATTCTACGTGAAATTTCAGTTCTCTTAATATCTACAAGTTATGGTTTTTAAGTTACTTTCACTTATTTAAAAAAAATGGCGGATGCAGACGGTAATTTAGAAATTCAAAACTTGAAAATCGTGCCAAAAAAATTAATAAAAAAAGTTTTCTGCCAAGGTATTAGCACAATATTTAATAAGGCAGAAATTTTTTTTCTTTTTCCGCCCAGGCAGCAAAAGATTTTATGGATGGTCTGTATAAATACTAGCTTTTAAAGATCATTTCATGCCGTTACTCGATAGGCCAGCTTTTTTGCAGACAGCTTTCGCTCTAAGACTAGTACCATCTTTTGTGACAATTCGTCTGGTACATCCAGTAGAGGGCTAACACAGCGTTTAAATTATGGTGGGGCCGATCAATTTCCCGTGAGGGGGGGGGGCATTTGAACGCGATAGGAAACTTGAAGTGATCGGTATGACTACACCAGCATCAGGGCCCATGCACCCCCAGAAAAAAATTCTAGTTACGCGGGTTACGCCAATGGGTTACGATGTAGATTTACAACTCGATAAGCCTTCAGAGTAATAGGTAAATCTATACAGTAAATTACGTTAGTAATTTTGGTTCATGACATCATGAGTAGGTATGTAATAGAGAAACCAATAATTTAAGTGCATGACATGTTTTTTCCTGCCAAGGCAAGGGTGTGACTGTGAGTGGCTAATATTCGTAAACGTAAAGCGGCAAGCTTGCCGAAAATTGAAAAATGTGCTTGCAAGACGTCTTATATTTGGCTTGCAAGTGTTTATGCAAGCTTGCAAAACGTCAAAAGGAAGTTTGCAAAGTGTAAACTCGAAAGCGTCCATTAAACTTGCAGACATGTATTTGTAAGCTTATTGCAAGCTTTCAAACTTGCAACTGTCGGCTTACAAAGTTTAGAGCAAGCTTTTTGTGCTATCTGGGATAGGGTTTTGAGTGCCTTCACGATTCTTATCCCCACTTATTTCTATTTTCTACTAATCTTTTAGTAATTCTTTCTTTCTTAGCATTTATTTCATTCTGTATTTCGTAGGTAACATTTCTGTCATCAAATCTTTTGTTGAGGTCTCTCCGTTTTTTAATTTAATGATCGCACTACTACATTTCCCTTCAGCGATGTCTATGTTTTCGTTCCTTTTTACTTCTCCCTGGCTGTTTTCTTCTATATACCATGTTAATTCTTGAAATTTTTTCTCCATCTCTCCATAATTTCTCTCAGGCTTGTTATCCTTTCACGTTTACTTGTGTTATTTGTCATTTTATGCCATTTTTTTTCTTCTTAATTATTTCAATTCAACCCCATAGAATAGTTTTCAGCAGTGCTATCTTATCTACGTTAACGCTTCTTATATATGTATTTCCAATTCCTCCTATTTACCAAGATTTCCTTTTCAAAACTGTTCTTGCCTTGTATATTTGTGCCCCCTTTGATTAAAAAACTTTATTATTGCTTTTTCGCATTTTCGTTTCTTCTACTTGGTTCATTGTTTAAAACCATTTATTTTATAATTTTGAATCTAGCTTTTTAGTCTGTTTTCCTTTGCCAAACTTACTCGTTTAGTTTACCTGGCTCACTTCTAGACTTCCTCGTTTATGTATATATTTGTTTGGTAATTTCCTATACTTCTTGGTTTTCTTCATATAATTTTTCTATTACTTTACGATATACGCGTTACCCTTCAATTATTATTTTATAATGTCTTCAATAACTTTATCATTTTTTGTATGCAATGACCGCCCCTATTACTGGGTTTCTTCTTAGTTTGCTTGTTCTAAAAATCTTCCCTATGTTCCCTTCTTCTCCCATATCGTGGTGAGTCGAATTATCACTACGCCTCTTCAGTTTTGTATTATTTATAACCGAGGCCAGACTGTGATTGATCTGAGTCTGGTCTCAGTGAGCATTTCTGATTACATAATGAACTGGCAAGTCACTTCCGAAGCGACTATGTTAGATTATAGAATGATTGCTTTTGAAATTAATCCCAAGGTAACGGATATTAACCTACACAAACATCTTCTTGGAGAAAAAGTAAGGGAGTAGGTACCGATCCTTCTGGGGGACATCTTTAGAGTCATGTCGAGTTGCAGGACGAAGTGTATCTTCTTCTCCACTCCGTTGTGGAGTTATTTGAACAGGCATGACCTCTGGCAGCCCCTCTTTGGTGGTCCAGGGCACTCGAAAATCAGAAAACCTAGCTTGGCGAACTGTTTACTAGGACAAGGAACAGTAAAGCCAGAGTCCGAGGGTAAATCTAAGGCTATATAATAAGGATATTATAAAGCCTCAGAGAGGGACATAGAAGAGTTTTTGCGGCTCCTCAGCGTCTCCCCGAAATACAATCCTAACAAAACATCAATATTATAACCTAGCTGTCCCCGATACAGCTAAGGTGCTAAGAGACCTTCACTTTCCCGGAGCACCATCACGCCACACCCTCCCTTTTTAGAACACCTACACGAGGGATGACTAGTAGATGTGGCGATGGCCATCTGGGAGGTGAAGTCGTTCTCAGCATATAAATCACCAGGATTGGATGGCATAATTCCAGGTTTTCTGAAATGGGGGCCGGATGTTATTATTGTTCACCTAATGAGAATTTATACGAGCTGTATCGTCTTGAGATCAAAACAATGGAGAGAGATAAAATTTGTTTTTATTTCTAAACCTCGCAAAGGTCATTACCTACTCCATATCTAAATTATATCGTATTATATATTTCAGCTTCTTTGCCCTTCTAAAAACGCCTTCAGTTTTCAGAGTTATTGAAGTATCTACGTATTACATTTGGCAACAAAATGAATTGGAGTAAGCGTATCCAGCTCAAAGGGGAAAAGGCAAATTGGAAGACTTTGGGCCCATCCCCAAAGGCTGTCATGTGGCTGTGATTAGACTTATGTTCTGTTATGGAGCAATCTGGTGGCCTAGACTCAGACTCCTCTCAATCATATGCAAAGACGCAATGCTAACAACCCCCATAGGCGTCATAGCGTTCTGTTCTGGGCTTTCTTCCACTGGATCTCTACGTCAGAGAGTAGGCCATGCTGAAAACGAAGGGGTTGTTGAGTAGCAACAGTATAGAGGCAGAATACTCCCGAATTCTAGGAGAGGCAATCAAGTGACTACACCTTTCTCGATGCTAACCCAACCTGATATATCCATCTTCACGGATGGATCTAGAACAATGGAAGGAACAGGTATTGGTATTTACTTCAAAGAACTAAACTTACCGATTACCCAACAACTAGCCAAAAATCCGACTGCTTATCAGGCAGAATTGGTGGGAATAACACTTATTGGAAGAAACATTTTCATACATAGTATAAAGGACAAAATTATTAGAATTTTTGGACAGCAGTCACTCGGTCAAAACGGCTGTTTTACCTATTGTCGAGTGCAGGCTCTTCAATTTACAGTATCAACTGTGAACAGCTTAATAACTCAAGACACTGAATCCTAGAACAAGGTTAGATGGATTGTACCATACGAAAGAGGGCTTCAAGGGACAAGGCTAAGATTAGAGCCGCTCACCTTCCGGAATTCTCAGGTTTATCTTTCATGTGGAATGGCGTGGGTGACGTCGCGAGGTCGGACGAATGCAATGTGCAATCAGCGAGGTAGCACAAAAGGTCCAAATATGAGGTCAACGTGCGCGTGGACTTTCTCTACTCTTTTGTTGTAATCCACAATCCAGAAACATAATTGTTATGAAATAAGCTATTTGTTGTATAATAAACCGTCCATTTTGCGATTTGTTTGTCCCTTATTGCTTTCTGAACATTTAAAAATATCAAAAGTTCGTCATGGTAATTAGATGATTTTGAACGTGATCATTATATTGGCATGACGCATGAGAGACGCTTGGACTTTCGTTTAGAGATATTATTGGTTGTATAACTCGTGGTGTAGCAACAATGGCTCGAAAAAGGGGTTTAACTGGAACTGGATCTCTCCGGGCGTACATGCATCTTACCGTTTAAGATTTTTGGCAACAACGGGCAGATTTTTCAAAAATAATCTGGATGCAAGCTCTAGGACGCATAATGTCAATGCCACCTGTTTATAGCCGGATGAACTGTATTCGTAACGTCGATTATTGTGTCTTACTTCATTTCACCGCACCTGTAGACTAGAATCATAGTAATGAAAGAGAGAATTACTATAGACACAAGATTGGCATCAAATTGTGTTTGTGAGCTCACGACCTTTAGTCGGATACGTGGAGAACGCAAAATTTCGTCATTTTTTGTGGAACGCAATACAGCCTTCACACAAGAAATGACGATATGGGGTGCAATATGTTATGGTAATAGATCACTCTTGGTCTGTATTGACGACAAGTTAAACGCAGCCGGTTCCATTGCCAATATGCTGGAGTCCCACGAAAATGGGTTGGAAAATCCCAATTCGCGTAAGGGCTACAACGCGCTTTTTGCTGTCCTTCCATTGCTTGCACGGTGGTCACCCATTGCGCATGTATGGGATGTGATCGATAGGCGGTTGAGTAATTTCCACACCCACCAAACGATTTGCACCATCTTCCGCTGCGGATTCAGGAAGTTTGAAATGATATCCCTCAGGTAAAAATTGATCACTTGATTGACAGTATGCTGCTCCGTCTAAATGAGTGCATCCAGGGCCGTCGCGAAAGCTTGCGGGGCCTGGAGCGAGAAATTACGTGGAGCCCTATAAGTTGCGGGTGAGGTGATGTAAAAATGGAGTTTTCCAACGTTTATATGGAAGACGCGACAAATGTTAGATAGTTTGCTTATTCATGAAAAAATTAAAAACGATCACTTCTTACGATTACCTACTTCTAAGTGAACATTGAATACAGTTATACAAAATTCGTAGAATATTATTTACATTTCCAATTGGTTGACGTTATGATTTTGTGAGAAACTTACTTCGAGTTTCGACTGTCACTCAGGATTAACTAAGTCTATTATTAAGGGTACAATTTCCAAAAAAATGCTAATGCCTAAATATTACAACTATTGAAATAATGAAATAAGTAATGACGTATGGCTTTAACAAATGTTAAAGTTAAATAACGGGAAAGTTAAAAACACAAAAATAGCAAACACGTTTGAGGTATTAAAGATTAAACTTTATTACTCGTCATACATTTTAAAAGAGTTTATTGCTTTTCAGATTGAATATTTCCTCGTCCTTTATAGGTAAATCGAGACAATAGGGGTTCGTGAATCATTCTACTGCAAAATAAACTTTTATTACAATGTTACCTTTACTCAATTTTATCACATTGAGTTTTCACTAAGCCAGAAGAAGTTTAGCTTTCGCTTTTTTGTGGTGAATCGCGGGGGCCTTTCGAAGTGCGGGGCCTGGAGCGACCGCCCTGATCGCTCCGCTCTTGCGACGGCTATGAATGCATCGGAAATCGTGTCGAAGCAACTCATAATAATTGGAAAAACGTTTTTTATTTCTATTCTTTTGTTTCCAAATGTTACTAACCAAGCGCACCACTGCATTCATGCTTATTAACATTAAAAGAAGAGGAACAGTAGGTATAGTGAACGTGTCAAAGTGTATCCTTAATATTCTTGAAAGACTAAACTGATTCAAGTCAATAAATCTCGCATTCAGATTTAATAATTTAGTATAACCAAGTAACTAAAAGCGAAATTACTCACTGCACAAACTATTAATTAATTGTCAAAAATTAATACAAATTGTTTCAGATTTTTAATGGCTGTAAAAAAGTTTTTTTTGAATAAGGATCAGTCAATAAGGTAGGTACTAAAAGTAACGCAATGTAAACGTAAGCTGCAAAAGCAAAACAGAAAAATCAACAAGCGTCCCCTACGCTGTACGCAAACTTTATTTCGCAAAAATTCCTGTAGGTATTAACTTACTAAGTTTGGCAAAATATATTGCTGATGAATAACTTTGTGGTCAATGAAATTAAGTCCGGCACGATACGAGAATTCCCTTTTGTCATTTTAATTAGAAAGCATAATTACGTTTGAAGCGATATTCAAAAATATACATACCTAAATATAGTGAAATAATAGTTTGTACTTCGTTTACGATATCTGTCATCCATATCTTTCCAATTGTAAACGCCTTTTAAATAATTTGTGCATAATGAAAATGGATCAAATATATCTATAATTGAGCATTCGGATATGCCGAAAAATAATTATTGACCTATTAGCAGCGTCAGGTCTAGAAAACATGTCAATATTTGAAAAATAGAATCGATATTTGGTAAGGGTTTGTGATTTGGGTGGGGCAGTTGTTCACCCCTTTTTTGTGACAGGCGCGTTTAGAATAAATGAAATGCGCAGCCGGCGTCGCGACGCTGAACAACGTGTAGTATGACTCGAGTAATAATTCGGAACGTTGGCTTGTGCGGTAAACGCGCGGGAAGACGTCGAAAATCCATCACATATCATTTTTGTTTGGTGATGCCTTTCTAGGTAGATGTTTATGGTAATTCCAGTGCCTCGTACCAGTATTCATGTTGTGGTCTAGTGCATCAAACGAGTGCTGTGTTCTTGTGATGTGCAGAGGTACGTGACAACACAGTTACGATGTAGATCGTAGTTCGTAGTAAATAAGTAAGTTCGTAACGTTCACCCATTTCCCAGTTAGAAGGTATACTGCTCTCCCTAAAAATATGTAACTTCCCAAGGAAGCGCAATTCCAATTTATGCATTATTTTTATTACTGCAACTGATCCACTTCGTCATGTTTCGTAGACTGTATTATTTTTAGAAAACACATTCTTCTAGGTGAGGGACCATCAACTGACACATGTGCTTTAACTTATTTGATACTCGGGGAAAATACTTCAAAGAAAGAGTCATTAAAATTCCTTTGTCATTCATATACTGACAATGGGAGTAATTTTCATAGTAAGCCTACACGTGCTTTAGGTCTATTGACCGAAGAACTCTGTAAAAGCTGATTGAAAATCAATTTCATAGTCTCTCAGCTTTGACTATTTTACTCACAATCGAATTCTAAAGGTTTTGTATTTGACAACTAACCGTAGTACTTAAATGCCTTTTTATTTATAAAAAAGGATAACAGCTATTTATGTTGCTATATTTCTAAGATTAGCGTATCCTTGAAAAAAATAAGTGTAAAGCGTTGTCTGGAAAATCGATCAAATAAAACAGTATTTTCCGTTAACACGTGCACCAATTTTATATATCCAACCTTTCAGAAGTCAATTACAGTCTATTTTAATACTGAGTGGTTTCCTAAAGTTTGACGCTGTAAGACCAAGTGACCTAAAAGCACGTGATATTGTTACACATTTTATAACAAACATTTTTCAGGAAAATTTTACCAAAAATATTAATCGCAACTATTTCATTAATAGAAAATGATTGCTTTTCATGCGTACCTACCTCAAACTTCGATTTAATTGAATAATATATCCTTTTCAGTACACGGCGTTAATTACTTAGTAACAAAAAGCACCCTCCTTTTGAAGGAGTGCTGTATACCTGACATCACGCAAGTACTTCATTATTATTGAAACGTGTTTGGAATATTTCTATTATTCTTTGGAAGGATACCAAAGGAAAAACCAGGTGTTTTTAGTAAAATTTTGCATTCATATTTCGCACACAAGTTTACTAAAAAAGGGATGTTCTCAGCTTATTTTAATTGCATCCTTTATGTAAACAATAAATGTAGCATGACAATCGACTATATTTGCTACATAAAAAATGTAAGTGAAATGGGGGGTGTGCTGCTCGCATGGGACCAGTGTTAGCAAAGCAATTATCAAATAGATCATCAAACTTTTTATGGAAGGACAATGATTATACCTATTTAAACATTGTTCCATAACGAACGAAAAATTCAATTTTATGGAAAATAGCAAAGAATTCGAATTTAAAATGGCAAATGGGGCAAAATTCAGTTGCTGGACGAGGGTCGTTGAGAGTGCCCAAAATGCAGACGATGGAACGTACATTGAAACAAAATTAGATATTGATAATATCATATTGTTAAAAGTTAATGTGACCCGGTCTGTCTTTGGTAAAGTTTTTGGAGTTTTCATGACTTGTAGAAAAGTGCTAATTTCTCGTTGAAACTCGAAGAAAAGCCATCGTGAAGTGCAGAGCCGTCTACGTCACGTTCGAATACGAAATTAAATTGATGACTTATCGACTTTGGTGCAAGTTCTTCCCTATATCATTTATAAAAGTAGAGGAGAGCAGAGAACCCATGTGGGACCCTTGAGGTGTACCGGAGATTGAAATAAAACAATTAGATTTGAAGTTGTTAACTGTTATGGTTTATCACCTACGCGACGCATATAACTTCACCCAGCTCAGTAAGCTGCCGTGCATTTCGAAACCTAAGTTAGTTCAAAGTCGGTGTACACAGTATCTACTTGGAATCCTTGATTTAAAAATTCAGCGACAAAGTGAATATAAATAATAATGTTAGTGTCAATCATTCAATCAATCTTTATTTAGTCCAATATATCACAAATGAGAATGTAGGACACGTCAATATCTATACAAATCCTTAGTTTAACGTGACAAGTAAATATAATAGATACACCTGTATTCTATATGTCTTACTAACAAGAGATCTAAACGGTAATACCCAACTATAGTACCATAATGTATATACAGGGTATTACTTTCAAAATACTTGGCAGTAATATGTTTCAGGATATTCTCTACACGATGGTGATATCAGATTTTTAATTGAACGAATTATTTCAAAATGGCGACTTTCAATTGTTTTTTTAATGGAATGATATAATTTTGTTTGTATTATTGGGATCCTAAAAACATTGTTTTTACGATAATATTTCGTTTTTCTTAAAAATGCATTTCTTTCCCTATCAAAAAGCAAACTAACATTTTAATCCAATAGCGTATGAATGTTTAACACACGATATTATTTTTGTCCAAATATTATCGTAAAAAGAATGTTTTTAGGATCCCAATAATAAAAAAACATTATGACATTCCATTAAAAAAAAATTGAAAGTCGCCATTTTGAAATAATTCGTTCAATTAAAAATCCGATATCACCATGGTGTAGAGAATGTCTTGAAACATTATTACTGCCAAATATTTTGAAAGTAGTACCCATAGTGTGGCTAAAAAAATAAGGCGCTTACTCTGAAACAGGCTGTATACAATTAGCAACAGCAAGTATCCAATATTTTATCTACATACAACTTATTCTTCAGCAACAGCAAACCATAACACAGTGTTGTTCACTTATCGTTCATACTCTGCAAGCGTAGTATTCTTTCGCCAGCAACATTGCTTTGACCTTTCTCCTAAACTGCTGTAAGAATAGTGCAGCAATAGTAACATCCAATTTATTATACAATTTTATTCCCACGTATTTTCATATGTTGTTGTATTGTGTTTGGGTATCATCAGCCGTTTGGTCAATGGTCCTGCTATTGTAACTACCTTGTGTTGACATATAACCATTACCCAATAGGTAAAGATTTAACAAAGCAGAGTATTCTATATATGTACACACGATAGTGTTATTGCACCACGAACAATTTATTGACATTCGCATTCCACTCCCAGATTGCTAAATTGTATGCCAGGTAGGAGTAGGTATACCATCCCATACTGCGTGTTAATCAGACCATTTATGGATAAACAATCCCTTAGTTGAAAGATGACTTGGCCAATTTTTTTGACACCAGTTCACAATGGGAGTTCCATTTCAGCTCCCGTCCATTTCTGAACCGAGAAATTTTGTCACTGCACTAAAACGCGCAATTTTATCCTCTATACTTGCATATGTACTCTGATTTATTTTCCTTCTAGAGTAATTAACCAGTTTTTTCCGCGTTAAAGATAAGCTTGTTTTTATAGCATGTCGTTAAATACGTCTTCTATACTGTTAATGAGCTCTATTTCCGATTTAGCCAATATTATTACGAAAACATCGTCACAATACAATACTACAAATTCTTGCCGAAGGTGTTCCGGAAGACCGTTAATAAATAACAGGAACAGAAGCGGTCCCAATACCGATCCCTGTGGGACTCCCATTTCCATATCATAATAATTCGATTTTACACCACTGCAATTCTTCTGTTTGAATTCACAGCTTACTATATCAAACGCCTTTTTGAAAAAAAAAAACAGTCCTACCACAAGGTTAGCTTTATCAATTTTATTACTAACCTCCTGGGTAAGCTCATAACAGGCTCCACACTTCTTCCTGTTCGAAATCCGTGTTGACATGCTGTGATCAAATTGTATTTATCCAGATACTTCATTAGGTCTGCATAAACCAGCCTTTCAAAAATTTGATATAGGCCTGTAATTATTTATATCAGACGCTTGCTTTCCTTTAGGTATCGGAATGACACTTGCGTTCTTGAATGCAGCTGGAAAAATTCCACACTCTATTGAGCAATTGAAGATGTTTACCAACCTCTCTTCTATTTCAGTGATAATAAATTTGTGAACCTTGACTTCGATTTCATCAGGTCCTGGTGAGGAAATCTTTAGCTTCAACACCTTAGCCCTTACTTCCCTAGCAGTGGTAGGAAACACGACAAACGTTGAGACATTAGAGTTCTTCCTTGCTGTGCAGGCAAGTGACATTCAATCCTTAAAGTGAGTTCTTAGTGCAGCAGCAGGTGCCGTTGTAAAGTGTTCACCAAAGCAGTTTGCTATCTCTCACTTACATTTATGGCAATATTGGCCTCCTTTGTTTGAGTTATCATTTTAACAATGTTCCATGCTTCTTTGCCTTATTTATTCTCGATTCAAAATAGAAACGCTTTAATTGTTTTATCCTTCGATTGAAACAGTTCTTACTGTATTTGCACATATTTGGTAATTTCGTGGGGTGTGGATTATGTTTTACTATGGAGCCGAATTCCCGTAATCGCAACGACTCTCTTTTGATCTCTTGACCCATCCCTTATTAGGTCTAACTATTTTTTCTTTAGCCGGAAGCCTTTTCTCTATATAATGTTTTAACTAAGGTATATGTTATTAATTATAACGAAGGTGTTTATAAATAATAGAAACAGGAGTGGTCCCAATACGGATCCCTGTGGGACTCCCATTTCCATATCATAATATCATAGACCGACTTAAAATAGGCAGTAAAGTCACTATTGATTCGTAATTGTTACTAACAATTCCGTTATAATATATAGCATTTCAAATAAGTCGTAAGCTTTTGCGCTCCCAATGATGTTTTTCTCGAAAAGAAGATCTTCAACGATAATATTATCATCCAGGAAGCGTAACTAACAAATAAGGTATAAGTACGTCCTTGTTACTTTAAGTAGCCTCATCAATTCGAGACCTCGCGTTCTCTCTATTTTCATTATTAATTAATCATTGAGATCCACTACATCAGGAATGAGGAGCAAAATTAGTAAACCAATGTCCAAGTAGTGAAGATATAGAAGAAGGTTAGTTATGGAGTGGAACAGGTTGTGCGCTTTTGTGCGACTTTTAAATTTATTAAATAAAATCAACACGATTGCATTTGTAAGCGCATCGTCAATTCATCAATCAGCGTTTTCCCCAATTCCAACAACTACAAAAAGGACTTTGTTGGTCATTTAATCCACAAAACAAGGGAGGTGGATCTAAACACTGTCCCTCCGACCCAATAAATCCAATAAAAGTCTAACAGAAAAGATATTATTGCTTGATGCTTGATTATTTTCAGCTGCAACTTTCTGAAACCTTAGGGATGGTATTTCACATTTTTTTTCAGTTCCATTGCTCTATTTTGGAATCTATTTGAAATTGTTCGTCTGCTTAATGTGTCTCAGCAGAAAGCGATTAACAGGTTCAAAGAGTTTGGCCAAGAAGGCAATATTTTTGAATAGGTTCACTATTCACCGGATCTCAAAACAATGGATTAAGTACAGTGTGTGGTCGATTTTGGCCCGTCCTTCTGAAAAAATCTCTGCCCCGTGAGTGGAACCGATTGTCGTTCGAAAATTTCGAGAAACGTTTGAAGCTCTGAATTCACGCTGAGTGCAATCACTTTGAAACCAATTGAGTGTTTTAATGCAAAATAATTGCGTTATTGCTGTTGAATTTCCTTTGCTTGATAAATTTTCATTGCAAGATATTCAATTCCGTTATTTCCTCACATCCTGTACAAGTAATATGTCAAATTACTACTGGTATCCATATTAAGATGGGTAATAGTGACATAATCGTCGTTTTTCAGGAAAGTCAAGTTATATATTAATAAACGATACGTTATATACATCGATTAAGTGTGACGACCTTGTTTACTTTTCAGTGTTACATAACGTCTTAAAAATGCAATACTGTATCGAACGGCATTTCAGTAAAAAATAGAAAAAGTATTCTCGAGGTAATAAAGAGCTCAAATCATTATTACAAAGTTCTTTCTGAATTGCCCATTGAATGTATTCCAATAAAACGATTTCAATAGTAAAACTGCATATTGCATTTTATTCTCCAGCACATTCTTTGAATAGGAATTTTTATAATTCGAACTATGTGCACTTCCTTTTTACACATTTTTATGATTAAAGTCATTCAGCGCCTCTATAAAAGAAATTCCTAAAATTTATTCTTTTCTTCTGTTGATTCTGAGTAAAAATAATTGCAATAAAGGCACGTTGCACCTTTACCGATAGACGAAAAGACTTTTCTATCAAGTTTCCCATCCATGAATTTTTGTACCGCGTGTCGATGAGAACTGCAGTTTCTATCTGTACAGCTTGCTTTCTATCTCGAGTGACGTCTCAATCATCGCACTGTGAATATACAGGTACTGAAGATGAATTTCTAGAATATGATGTACGATTGTTTTCAGCATGATCACTGGCTGTGGAATTACGCACAGGGGATGTATTGGATGGGGAGATTCCTCCTTGTACTCTATCAACAAAATATCTCTTTCCATCCAACCTCTTGGATGGGAAATAACTGACGCTTTTAGGAGAACAGTTACTTCCTGCAATAGTGTTTTCAGGTTTTCGGATGGGCAGGTTTGGATGACTCCTGACAAAACCGATCGACCAACTTTTCCAAACCATATCTTCATTTTTCTTAAAATGGTTTGATGCCACATTCTTTTTAGCTGTCTCCTACACTGCAGATCGAACAGTTTCATGGGACCCCTACTACTACCACTACAAAATAGGTATAACACTTAATTGATCGACCAATAAAAACTATGGAAAGATAGAGAAACCTTTTGAAAAGTTATTATAAAGAGACAGAGCAAGTGAAAATTAGGAGGCGAGAGAGGAGGAACTGGGATAGAATAAGACATAATATAATAAAGAAACAGAAAAACAATAAAATCCCAAGAACAGCAAGAGTAAAAAGTGATAAAAATTGGGCAGAGTAAAAAGGAAAGGAAACAAGAAAACAAGAAATGTACATATGTGAAAAAGGAACACTATTAAGGAAATCGTCTAAAGGACTCGTAACTACTACATACTTCTTTCATGATTTACTAATTGACACTGGAGTAGAAGAACAACATATAACGCATTAGAAATAGACGCATTCCACAAATGAAGAGATAATAACTAATAAGTATGATTTAGCAATTAAAAACCAGCAAAGGGTCGGAATAGCGTTTGCGGACGACGTTAAAGTATTAGATGAAACCAAAAAAGAACAGAAAGGAAACGTAAGAAGAATAGTAAAACACGCAAAAAGATTCAGGTTTTGTAATAAACGACGAAGAAACGAAATTATAATAATGGGAGATATAGTACGACAAGGTAATACCTACTAAGAATATAAATAAAAACAGTGTGTCCAAAATTCGATATTCATCATTGGTATCTTAGAGACGGTAAGAGATAGAGATACGAAGTCGGTTAAATGGAAGAATATGGAGACCTCTATCACATCTGCTCAGATCTTCTTTTGTTTTTCCGTTAAAATGCATTTATTGTCACTGTTACTGTTATTGTCTTTTATTTTGGAGATGCTTCAAACATTTTCTTTCTATTTTTTTAAAACATCTCTTAGAAAGTAAAATTATCTACAACTTTTTCCCGAATAACTTTTTGATACAACTTATAGTGTGCAAAATATTTAACCATTTTTCAATTACATTTAGTAAGCAATGCATTTTAACCAAAAAAACCAAACGAAGATCTAAGCAGATGGGATAAATGCGATTCATGTAACCGATTTTGCATCTCTTACCGTTTCCAAAGTACCAATGGTGAGCCTTGAATTTTGAACACACTGTATATCTGGGAGCGAAAATAAGAGAAAATGGGCATGAAGAACGAGAGACATAAGTTAAGAATAGCAAAAGGAAACAAAAAATTCGGAACGCTGAGGTCAGTACCAAGAAAACGGAATGAAGACGGGAATCAGAGCTACAGCAGCTGTATGCATGCGCAACGTGGGTGATAAATAAGGCCCAAGAAGAACAATATTATAAAGATCGAATTGAAAAATGCTAAGAGCAAGCTAAACGGGATGGAGAAGAAAGCAAATAGAAACACCACACATGTAACCAGAAATTACATAGTTGTAAACACACAGAATATGATTATGCATGGGTTGGAGAATGACTAAATTGCCAGTGAATAGAAGAATAATGGAAAAAATGGCTCTTGGAGTTTTAAAAGAATTGAAAATGATCAACATTGAAAATTGGAGAGACAGAGAGAGCTGGAGGAGGGTTGTAGGAATGGCCAACGAAAATCTGTAAAGGAAATCGTTACAATGTTAAGATTTTGAATTTAGTTTCATATTAATGTTGTATGACTTGGTATGAGAATTCAATCCCCCCCCCGGGGCCACAAGACCTATCGTGAATTCAATAATGCAGAAGATTGAAACAGTTGAGCTACTGATCACTAATCGCTTGGTGATACAGATGGTGTCTGCTAAACGGGTTTGACTTTCGGAACATTGATAGCGTGTCACGTGACTTTGCACAGTTTTTAACCTAGAATAAAGTAAAGTAAAGTCTTGTCATAATAGGCTAATGCCCGTTTCACCATACAAATTCAGGCATGTTTATAGTTAAGTACAGCTTAAATACCATAGCAACCATTGTCTCAATAATCGTTGCCATGGGGTTTAAGTTCTGCCTAACTTTAAGCATGCCTTAATTTGTATGGTGAAAACGGCATGAGAGCTAGTGACCGATTTGGTCCAGTCATTTCCAGATGAGGAATTGTTTTTTTTCACATTCGATACACTACTCGAAGATACGAAGGTAAGTCTGGCACCTTGAGTCGACCGGATTTGGGGGTGGTGGGCGTTTGAAGTAAAATGGAAGATGGCCTACTTTACCCAGAGCCAGATGGTAAATTTTGGACCTATTTAATTAGTGGTCACGTACTGTAGTAGGAAATGACAGTGGCAGACGTTTTAGTGCGCACGGACCCAGTGAAATTACCGAAACCAATTTATCCAATGACAATTGCCCGAATGTAATTGATCGAAAAACAATTTACCGAAAAAGCAATTTATCGAATAAGCAATTTATCGAATGACAATTGACCGAATGGTAAATTTATTGTTTATCGAAATAAAAGCAATTAGCAACGCTTTGAAGTTGATCTATTATTTTAACTCAAAATTAGAGGAAGAAATGCACAGTCTTCAAGAATTTGAAAGCTTTTAGATACTTTGAAACTGACTTTTAAAACGTATTTCCAAAAGCATTCAAATACTACTCTAAAGCCTGTTAGCGTTACCCAAGAAACACTACGTGGAGGTCGGCTTACTAGTTATTGGCGTCAGTTTTCAGCAAGTTGTTTGATTCTCTGCGCACAGTCTCTGTACTTTGTACAAGTAATACTTGCTTCTTGTCCGGCAATACATTGTTCGATTCTCAATTTGTGAAGCCCTTGTTCCCTCTGGATCGCTTCCACAAATTTCCAGATATTCGGATGATCCGCCGAAATTTGCTGTTCAAAACCTCGATGCCAACATTCTACTGAATTGTTGGTTTTTGTTGAACCTTCAACTGCTGCATCAAAGAAATTCCACAAAATATGTGAAAATCGAGGTTCACGGCGACGCGACGGTGGCGTCGCTGTGGACCACGTATTTTCGAAATAATCGACAATTGGTTGTAACTCTGGGAGCACAATATCATCATAGCACAACATTTCAAAAGCTTCGACCACATATTGCGTTGCATTGGAACAAATGCTATGGCAGAAAGTAATCTCACTTTCAAAGCAAAATCTGCATCTGTTACATATCTTGCTTTCAGACCATGTGAATGGATTTGGCGATAAACCCATTTACAAAAATGAAAAAAACAACCACTATGCGTCGATTGGGGGAATGCACTCACTATTGGATTGATCATGGTACCTAGGTTCAAAATCTGTCATAATGGTTGATGGTCCTAGTAAGGGTTGTAATTCCTTCACCTCCCGTAATAATCGGTGGTATGTTTCTTCCCTTTTGTTTGGTAGAAGCACATAGATCAATGGTATGGCATTATTTTGCTTTAATCCATGAATAGTAAACAATTGGCAAAAAGGATGTGGCACAGTGGAGAATAAAATATGAAATAATGTATCACGCTTTATTTAAATTAGAACAAAAAAAAACTTCTTCCCTGAAAATCCAATCCGCCCTCTCGATAGTCCGCCCGTGTGCGGGGCACACATTGAACACCCCCACGAGGCGGCCCTGCCAAAGAACACGATACTATAACAAAAAGGAACGAAGTTAGACCAGGAGGCGTCTTCCACAAGGGACTTGGGGCTATACCCAATTCTTGAAAACAATTTAATCTACCTCAAGTACTTCAGCAATCAAAATGAGTAAATGGAGGAGTTATGGCAATTAATAGATACAAATCAATGTTTCTTAATAGCATTACTGTTATACGATTTAGTCACAACTGCAATTTGATTTCAGTATTACGAATTAATAATTATTAAATATAATTTTAATCAAGTTAATCAAACATACAATCAAAAGTCACTTCCAATATTAGTACTAAATTGGCGTATAATTGAACTGTTTAAGAGGAACGGAAATTATATAATTTAGTCGACCCGCCCCTTATTAAATATATTGATTAAATAACTAGAGTGTTTGACTTTCAAATTATTGTTCCGCCCTTGCTAAAAGTCTCTACGTGCTTCATAACAGAAAAAAAATATTGGGAATGAGAGATCTTTTTGATTATTTAATATGTATAACATTCGCTTGTTTAAAGCAAACAGTAAAAAGCTCTTTTTTAAACTAGAACGGTAGATTATTATTAAACAATGGCTTTCATAATGGCTATTCATAAACTCGAGCCCCTATTAAATTGGAGACAGTTTTAGAAAATGCACAACCAACTGCATTAAAAGTTATCACTTTAAACAATGGATAATAAACCAGACGTTTGTGCTTTTTATTAATTAACTGCTGTAGCTATTTTTGCTCTTTATTCAATGAACTTAATATTAGGGAATGGTAGATATTCCCCATTTTACTAACATTAAACGCCAACTTAATTATTCTGATAAAGAGATCCTTCAGGAAGAGGATCGAGAAGTGAAAGGTCATTACCTAGTAGTTGGAAACTTGACATATTATAGGAAACGAGGAAAAGCAAGAAACAATAGGGCCCATTTCCGAATTTTGAAATGAAAATTTCCACACGAATTATGCACGTTTTGTGCTGAATTGTCCGCTAAAATTTCGTTCTGTGCTCTTTCCCTCACAAAAGATATTTAGGGGGACAGTGGAAATGGGAGCTCCCTCCCCCTCCAGTAGATTTTATGAGCGAAACATATGGGGTTTTGATAATGCTCCATTGTGCACCCATCATTAGTGCTCTCCCCGCCGCTCAGTAGATATTACGGAAATTTACGGGTGGACAGGGCCGGATTAACCGCATATGCCGATGTAAACAGATGTCATATTGCTGCCCCTGGGAACTCAAAAAACCAAAAAAATCAAATCAAATTTTTGAAGATCAATCAGTTTAAATTAAATGTTAAAGATTTCAGTTAAAATAATAATCCCCCTCAAATAAGTGTTGTGGATAGTCATTTTCGGTTTCCCGAAAAATCTCCTGAAACTAAATAAACGTTATAATATATATAAAACGCAAACAAAAATATAATAATTCTCAATAACAAAAATAAAATCCTTTTGGTCAAATATTAAAAAAAAGACACAACACATAAACAAATTCTTATATCAATGCCCCTTAACTTTACGTCTTACTTTCGCATTAGAGAAACAAGAAATGAAATCTTCGAAATTTAGATTATTTAATAAGTCACTCTCAATTGCAAATAGACCAAAATAATTGGAGCTCACATGCGATACCGAGGGATCAAAGATAATTTTTTATTCGCCTCAAACACGAAAAAGATCGTTCGGCAGACCAATTCGTCAAAGCCATGGCAAGGTACATTCGAAGAGCAAAGGCTACTTTTTGAAAAACATCCTCAACATTGCGATCCTTCAGGACATTTTCTGAGGTGAAGGAGATGAATAAATGTCATTGGTAGTTGTATCACTGAATGCAAAATGTGTTTCCAAATAGTCCTTAAAATGTGAAATCGTGTAACGATGTCCTGGTAAGCCTTACATCAACAAAAATATATTTTCTGATTTTTGCAACTTCACTTCTACAACTTGTTTTTTAGTTGTGTCTGCTCTTATTGTATGCAAGGCGTTTATTATGGCAGGAAAACTGTTTTTCAGACAAATTAAAGCGTATGCACGCCGCGGACCTCGTGTTTGGGAAAGACTTTTTTGACAGTTTTGCTTTTGTAAAAGAGATGAACTTGATGACTGTAATTTTGAGTTTTGTAAAATTGACCACCTCCGAGTCGATGGTGAGAAGAGGATATAAACATGCTGCACAAGACCAAAAAATTTTGTTGCCCCCTTAAGTACACAGGTCCGTAGCCAGTATGAAGTAGCGGAGGTGGCAAACAGTTTTTTAGGTGGGGCTTAAAAAAAGTATTGAACGAAAGTACCGTCTGCAAATCAATTTTTGTGGTCTTCATTTTTCAGGGCTAGAAATGACAAATTGGATAGCCTTTGAAATGTCATTGCTAGTCTTAGGGGTTTACTTATTCTCGTCCTCGTCCTGCCTGTGTCTGTGTGCAATTCTGCAATTTTGTTTGGATAGATAGCAAAATGCTTCTGAAGATGTTGATGTCATTGCTAAATTTATATTAAGCATTAAACCATATTGTCCAGATGGAGCTAGATTATGCTGGCTACGGCCCTGTAAAGTACGGTATTATCACCGATCAAATTCAAGAAATGTGCAGCACATGGTACATAGATTGTTATTTGCGAAACTGTATATCAATTTTTAAATCACTTAATTGTTTGGTTACAACGTCTGCTAATTGTTCAGATTTATGCCCTGAATTCGGTATAAAACAAATGAATCGACGGGGGTAGAATCTAGTAGAAAAGTGTTTGACAACTTTGATCTCATTAGGATAGTGTTATTATTTGATATTTGTGCCGCCCCTAAAATTTGCCGCTGGAAGCAGCTGCTTCATCTGCTTTATGGCTAATCCGGCCCTGCGGGTGGAGTTGTCGAAATGGAAGCCCTCTCTATCTGGAATATGTAATTGAAACGGGTCTCAATATTTTATATACCTTGTGTCCCACGATAGGGGGTACCCCATGGGATTTAACATGGGAAAATTGAAATTATTTTTTTCATGCTTCCCAAATTAAAAAATCGCAAAAATTTTGACGCAGATTTAAAGTGGCACTTAAAACGTTTCTAAAAACAATTTTTTTATTACAATTTAATAATTAATAAATGAATTACAGGCATTTGAAATTCGAAATTTTGAAGGTGTTTCGCGCATGCGATTCAGATCGGCTATCTTCGGTTTTTAAAGCAATATGGACGCTAAAATTAAAGTGTTTTAAAAACCGAAGATAGCCGATCAAAATCGCATGCGCGAAAAACCTTCAAAATTTCGAATTTATTTATTTATTTTTCATAAAATTTTAACTTTGAGAATTCAAGTACTTACTTAACATTAATTCCACGGGGAATATTACACTGAAATTTTGGTTAAAATGTCTCTCAACAATCCCTTGAGCTCTGTTATGAGTTTCAATGAAATTTTTTGAGTGTGAGTGTGTCTTCTCAAAACGGTTTTTTCTTCTTCAAAAGTATAATACTTCACCTCGTTGCACAAATAAATTCCAAAAAACTTTAATCAAATAATTTAAAAGCTGAATCTTCTCGGATCATCATCATTCATCACATTCGGTGAAAGCGTTTCTTAAGAACCACCCTGTAAGTTAAGCTGTAATACCTTAAGCGTTCGGTTTTTCATAAATTTCAAACCTACAGAATACAGATTCTTTGTGAAGGAGTAGTTTTATACGAACAGAAAAAAATCCTGCAAAATTGAGTCTTTCTCGAATCGCCCTCAAATTTTTTCAAACTGTTCCTTCAGAACTTCTTGGGCATCTCTTAGTTTTAGCAAAATACCTAAAATATTCGATTTTTCCCAAATTTTTTACTTAGAAGATTTAGGTTCTCCGTTTGACCAACACTAATCCCATCCAACTTATTTATCAAAAGCTGAGTCTTCCCCAGATGATCCTTAAATTTTATGAAAGTACGGGTCAAACTCAATATAACGTCATCTTAGAGTTTGAAAGAGATATCCTGAAGATTCGATTTTTCTCTATTTTTCAATTACACCTCTGTAGTAGAGGTAGGTTTCTATCGAGGAAAAGAGATGGAGGCTACTGCATGAATGCCACTACTTAACCCTTCAGATGCTTTTTTCCTTTTTTTGGAAACCACAACACACTTGGCTTGGTGAGGACAGATGTGCGGACGCCTGTGGAATACTTTATGAACCGCTGTGACATCCATAAAAAATTACATGGGCATTGCGACTCACTACCCTGCTCGAAAGCTAACGTTTGAAGGCTAAGTCTAGGGCCCTAGGTTCGCACACAGCGCGCTAATGGACTGAGCGCGTGTCTGGAGGTTAATGGCAAGACGCACTTCATGCTGTCGAAATTAGGTAAGTTTGGCACATATAGCATTGGTGCCTTATCCTTCGGTAGACCTTGTTTCTTTTGGACTTGTGGAACACTCTATGTGGCCTATGTGTTGCGTTTCCGAATGACGTCAATACGATCTGTGCGCTGCCACTCAATGAGCGCTGTAGCTCACTACCCTGTTCTAAAGACTTAGATTAGAGGGTAGATTAGGGGCACAATTTGGAAACACACACACACACACACACACTTGGTGCTGTCTAGGATAGAAACCGTGGGGGGGGGGTGCTAGCATTTCCCCAGTACCGCCCATACTTTTGGGGGATATTTCACTGCACCACATTAAAAGCTAAGATGGTCCTTTTGAAATATCCATTTCGCTGCAGCTAAAGCTTGAGAGAAACTGTAGATTTAACTCTACTAAACCATGAAATGGAAGATTCAACCTTAACAATTGCACACTTAAGGGTTGGCATGTAGAATAGAAATTCAAATACGAAGCTTTAAATTTGAAACTTGGAGCTTGAGCTTTAAATTATTAAACTGGAATGTAGTGAAAATCTGAAAGAAACGCAGAGTTTTGGTTTTAAGATTAAAAACAAGTCTCAATTCAAAAACAATTAATTTTTAAATTTGTGTGGAGTGGATAAATTTCGAATTTGAAACATAGTTGAATTTTGAAAATACGAAATATGAACCTTGAAATTATTCGTTGTAAAATTTATACGATTTTAGATTTAATCTAAAACTAGAGTTTACGCGATTGGTAATTTTATTATACCTAAACAGTAAGGGCGTAATGGAGCAAATTTGAAACTAGAAACGTTTATCTGAAATAAAAATTGAGAAGGAAAGATTTATAGGTTTAAAGTTAAAGCTCGATAAGTACCTACTTAGAAATATGAACTTTAAAAGTTCGAATTTCAGGCATGGAATTTGAATTGAAAACGTTCAGCACGAGGCTAGAAAGTTTAATTGATCTCGAGATTTTCAACATTGGAATTTTTAAATTTATACTTTGAGATAGAAGGGTACACATGGTTCACGCGCACTTAGACGTCATATTCAGGATCTCACTGATCAGCTGTACGACCCCACTACCTTAATTTTTGCTGTGAACCATGTTCCTGGCTTCTTTTTTATAGCTTCTTTATTTTTATTTACCCAACGCGTCTTAAGTACTCACAATAGCATCCTGCTATTTGTCGAATATTGGAATTTGAATTCATTGTGATATTTACAGCTTTACGGGTAGTTTCAAATTATGCGGTTAATTTAATCCCAGAAAACACTAATTGAAACTGTTCTGGATCTGTATTACGAAAGGAGGGTGGACATAAGGCTTCAAATTCGGGCCCTCTCTGACTAGAGTCGTCCGACCTCGCAACGTCACTCAAGTCATCCCACATGTGAGATGAACCTGAGGATGCTGGAAGGGAAGCGGCTCTAATCGTGGCCATGTTTAGCCAGGATATCCCCAACATGGATCGTCCCAGTTCGACAAGTGCGAAAGTACCTATGTGTCGTCAGTGTAACATCGTCTACAAGATGGTGATTCTACCAAGCCCATGCGGTGTAAATGTTTGCTTGGTTTACAGTGCCCAGAAAGTATTCCCACAAGTAGCCGTAGGTTCTTTCTTGATAGGCCTGTACAAAAACGCGCCAGGCTATGAGACGGTCATCTAAAGGCCTGTCTCGCATGACGGCAGTCTAACATTAAGTTCCACCTGGCCTTGTACTGGGCTTGGGTGTCTTGCCCTGGACCATGAAACAGTTGTTTTGAGGCCAGTCGGGCTAACTTTTCATTGCCTGTTGTTCCAGCACGCCCTTTAACCCATACGAGCTCAAGGGTATTACTGTTTGCCACTTGCTGTAGTGTTTAATGACATTCGGAAACCAACCTAGAGGTAATTTTACAACGGCCAAGTGCCTTCATGGCAGCCCTTCTGTCACTGGAAATTCTAACAGTTTTGTAAGGTTGCCCGCATGGCCTGCTCTCTCACGTATAGATATGGTGGAGGCAGGTCTAGAAGGACTTCCATGACAGCTGTGGGGATTGTTCGCATTACGCCCGTGCATGCAAGTCACGCTAGTCTTTGCACATGAAACTGTTGCAGTCACGTAAGTGAAACCAAGGTAACAACCCTTAAAAGTAAAATATAAACAAATTTGTTCTTTTGGCGTTTCAGTTGGTTGAAATTTATATATTTCAAATCGTAAAATTCACAACTATCACAAGTAATTCGACTTAAATTTTTTTTTATAATAATGGAGTGCCACAACGTGAGTTTAGATAAAATTAATGAAATACATTTTCAAAAGCTCCTGAACATACGTTTCGTTTCGTTTTGTTGTAATTAATGGTGTTCAAGTCAATTCATCTTTTTAGCTGATTATATGACAACTATAATGCAATAACACCCTACTGCTACACCAATTGTTAAAATTGAAATATGATCCTTAAGCTTCATTCCGTGTGAATCCATAAAATGTTAAGAGTCCTAGGTGCCCACAACTAGTATGAAGCTTTTGTGTTTTGACTAAAAATGGATACACCTGTATAAATAACATTTTGAACAAAGCTCTTTTTCTTTCGTCTCGCCCTTTTAAATTTTCCTTAATTAACAAATAATCAGATTAAGGAATGATCCCACAGGGTTTCATTGCAAGTTGCAAGATGTGTGAGCTTTGTTATTAAAATGTCCCATTGTTAATTAACCAAAGTGAACTTATAGTTATAGTTACAGTTATAAGGGGCGTTAAGGGGGTAGGTTAGATATGAGTATCGAACTTAAATTCAGCAAGCATTGAGGGTAGTCAAAGCTAAAGTTAACGAATAAAGTTAAGTAAGCTTAGGGCGCTACATTAGTTCTTTAGAAGGTTAAAGCTGGTAGTTCAGAACTACGAAAATCTTATCAGCTTACTGGACCAATTCTAGGTGTAAATTGTGTCGGATATGAAAGGTCTGGGATGTGAACGCCCTTCAATATGAAACTACCCTACTCGACCTTTTTTCAAAAACTGACAGCACTTTCTTGTGCTATACCTACATTTCTTTCTGGAATCAATATTACCTAAGGTGAGGTTTGAACCGCCAAGAGGAAAGAATGAATGCACGTAAATATATAACTGCAGGATCTATTTTCCAAGTATGAATTTTAAAAACAGATTTTAAAATGAATAATTTATGTTATGCATTAAAATTATGCATATTATGTTTAATTTTAAACACATTTCCTTTACATACTTTTGCATCATAATTTGTTTAAACAGTAGCTTCAAGCGATCGAAAATGCAGATAGTGAAAATTAATTTTATAATGTAACTGTTATTTATTTTATATTATGAAAACGACCGTCCTACATAGAAGGTAACTTTTTTAACGAATTACGATTGAGAGCTCAGAGATTCCTGGATTTTGTATCAAATTGAAATTAAATATAAGGGGCCATTGTTTAGATGAGTTTATATGGGGGCGAGGGGTGAATCGATAATCGACTATGTTATGGCGAATATAGAGGCGGGGGAAAAGGTGAAGAGATTCAAAGTTGGGGAGAGAGTGGAGTCGGACCACCAGCCACTGGAACTTACAATGGAAGGGAGAGAAAGAGATGAAAGGGAGAAGGAGGAAGAGTATATTACAAAACCAGTCTGGGCAGAGGAGAGCATAAGAAAGTACAAAGAAAGAATGGAAGAGACAATATGGGTAGAGAAAGATGTACAAGAAAGTGTGGAGGATATGAGGGAGAAGATGGGGGAGGCGACGGAAAAAGCGAAACGAAGAATATGGAAAGGGGAAAAATGGGTTGGAAAGAATGGCGGAATGGTGAATGTAAGGAGGCGAAGTAAAAAGTAAGCCAAGCGCTAAGACAGTGGAAAAAAGGGAGGATGGGGAAAAAAGAATATAAAGAAGAAAGGCAGTACAGGAAGATCTGTGAGATTAAGAAAGAAGAAACAGAAAGAAACAGGAAGAACTGATCGAGGAAATAAAAACGGAAGAGGAAGTATGGATATATTTAAAGAAGGAGAGAAAGAGAACAGGAGGAAAAACGGGTATACAAATAGAAGAATGGGAAAGGTACTTTAAAAAACTGTTAGAAGGAGAAGCGAGGCAAAACGGGGGAGAAGAGTAGAGAAAGGAAGGGGACGAAAGCTGGGGAGGAGATTGAAGAAATTAAAGAGGAGGAAGTGGTAGGGGAAGATGGAATACAAGGGGAGGAATGGTTATATGGAGGGGAAAAAGTGGGAAAAAAAATGACAATGGTAATTAATAAAATATGGAGAGGGGAAGGCTTCCCAGAAAGATGGGGACTAGGATTAATTTGCCCGGTACATAAAAAAGGACCAAAGAGGGAGGTAAAAAATTACAGAGGGATAACGTTATTAGCCACGGTATACAAGATTTATGGGATGGTACTAGAAGAAAGACTACAGGCGGAGTTAAAAGAAAAGAATATCCTCCCCGACGGCCAAGCGGGGTTAAGAAAAGGTAGAACGGCGATGGATAACGTATACATAATTGAACATGTGGTGAATAAGGAGAAAGGAAAGCGGGAAAATGGTATTTGTGGACCTAAGAGCGGGATTTGATAAGGTTAATAGGGAAAGTTATGGGAATACCTGAGAAGAAACAAAATAAACGAAAGGTTAGTAAAAAGGATGGAGGAAATATAGGTGGAAACGAGGAATAGGGTGAAGGTGAATGGAGAGATGAGCGACGAATTCATGGTCCCTTGCGTATGCGGACCATCTGGTATTGGTGGCGAAAGATGAAAAGGTAGGAAGATACCTGAAAAGAAAGGAGCTAGATATAAACATACAAAAAACAAAGATGATGGTATTCAGGAAGGGGATTGAGAGAAGGAAAACGGAGGAGTGGAAATGGGGGGAAGAAGAGATAGACCAGGTGAAGGAGTTCACGTAGCTGGGGTACAGGTTAAGGCAGGACAACAAAGAGAAACAACATTATAAAAGAAAGAGTAAGAAAAGGGAATAAACTAATAGGACAAGTGTGGAGTGTGGGAGAAAGGTTGTTCGGAATGGACTTATAAAAAAGGAAGTTACTGTTCGATAAACTGATAAAAAATGTGGTGCTATACGGGGTGGAAGGAACGAAAGGAGGTGGAGGAACTACAAGTAAAATATTGGAAGTGGGTGCCGGGGTTGGACAGAGACACGCCGGGGTATGTGGTGAGGGAGGAAGTACAGGTAGCAAAAATAAGAGTAGAGGCAGGAGAGAGGGAAGTGGGGTATGAGGAAGCGATCAGTGGAAGAGAGGGAGGCAAAATACTAAAAGAATGCTGGAAAGAGATGAAAGAGGGAAAAGTGAAATACCAGAATACCTGAAAGGAGTGGGGGGAAAAGGAAGAAAGAGAATGGTGGCGACGTTCAGATGTGGGAACGAGGAGCTGGACAATAAGTATTGGAGAGATGAAGACGAAAGAATGTGCAGACTGTGTGGGGAAGGGGCGGAGAAGGTGTCACATATGCTAAGAGAATGCAGGGAGTTAAGTGAGGACGAAAGAAAGGTAGAGGAAATATAAAACGAGAAAAGCAGAAGGGCGAAGTGGATGGAAGAAGTATGGAGGAGAAGGAAGAAACTAACAGGGATGTAAATATGTAAAAATGATATGTAAATAGGAACAAGATTAGTATCTTTGAAAATTATTATTATAAGAGCAATAAAGACTACCACTATTATTTCACTGGAAGAACTGTTAAAGATTTCCGAAATCAACAGACTGCGAAGATAATCAAGGGTAAAAATACTGAAGATGACTCAAGAGGCGGAAGAATAACAAACGAAAGTTTTACCTCAAATGTGAACAAAGCCATAATCAGCTTAAGTGCAGATTCAGATTCAAGAAAACTGGTGAGATATCTTCCATTTGCTCTGGAAAAGTCAAAAGTCTTTCCGATTTCATTGAGACGCATAAAAGTTCAAATTTATGGCTCGGGAAGATACAGAATGAAACAGCTGATGAAATTAGTGAACTAGGAAACCAATTGCTGGTCAATAAAATTCCTTGTTGATACTGTTTTCTAATTTTGGTTTAATAACTGATTTTTCGAATCAATTTTCGCCTCAGATATTGATGAAAAAAATCGTAGGTATCCTCTAAATTGTGTGGATTAATTTTGTGTCACCTAAAGATGAATTAAAGATACATATTTATTATATAGCGACTGCTTCACAGCCTTGGCCGTTTGTCGCATCCTATTCTTCATTGCCTCTTATCCTGCCACGATTCTTCTTCCATCGCTGCCTGGATTCCTTCATTCCAGCACGTTCGCGGCCTTTCTCTTTTCCTGCGTTGTATCGGAATCCATTCGAATGCTTGTTTCGGTATTCTTACGTAATTAGGAAAAAAACGGTTTTTCACAAAACGGTCAAAAATCAATCTTTTTTGGACCTTACGGAGAGATGGATATCTAAAAAATTAATAACCATCTTAACGTTGTTTTTTAATCATTTTTGAAAGGCCCAACATGGTTCCAAGTCAAAATAGCTCTGTGGGATCGATTCACTATGCTTATTCCGTTAACCCTTTTCCTTTCCTTTAATAATTATAGGTAAGTACCGTTCTTCACTAATTTTACTAAAGGAAAGGCAGTTTTAGAAAAATTGTTGTAAAACTTAATAGTAATTAAGGTATCTAGGGCGTTATGAACTAAATAACGCCCAAGGTCGACAGTGTATAGCCAGAGGGCCTCTGGCTCGAGGGATATACGTCGACTGTAGGCGTTATGTTCATAACACCCGTGTGTCTTCTTTACTTTATGTCGTACTTGCAAGAAGTTGATTAAGATGATTAAAACCGATGATAACAATAAAATCAGTGTAGACTCACGTTTAACATACTTGATCGTATCTATAGTGATGAGGCATAATTTTAAATTTGCGGGCGTTATAAGCGGGCGTTATAAAAAATAACGCCCGTTGCTATCTAAAATTCGGTTGTCATGTAAAGAGGCGTTATTTAGTCATTAATGTTTCTTGTTTCAGATTTGTTATGGTGAAATAATAAGGTAGTATGACATAAACAAAATAATTACATTTTAACTTTTAATGACGTGAAGATGTGTAATGTGTATTTTCTCGAGAATGTCGAAATGGCCACATTCTATAAACTTAATCGTTATTTAAGGCCACATAACTTTTAACAAGAAATGTGAAACCCTAAAACAATCTACATTACGGAAATTTAGAATTTATTGTAAAGAATTTACAAACACTTGCGCGAGGGTATGTTCAACCCACAAGCTTTTACATTATAATTCCAATAAGCTCAATAGCTTTGAAATCAATTATTTCTATATACAATCTGTAATGTAGGTACATCAGGATTAAAATCCATCAACAATTTTTGGATCACGATTAATAATTTTAATTAAAAAAATTCCATTTTCTCGTACCTATACACATTGTTCGTGCGTGCCTATTTTCTTAGAACCTTTAATTTACATTGTTTAATGAATAATGCCCTTTAGATAGAAAATTTTTATTTCCTAATAAGATAGACTGTAATATACCATTATTTAATCTAACAAAACGATCGTAAGTTGCACCATACTAATGAATTCTTGTATTCTATGATAGTTCCTCATATACACAATTTGCACAATTGCATATAGGTATATAACGCAATTTTTCAATTACTTTATTTATTCACTTCAACAATAAGACGAAGAGAGGTGTAATGTTCACTTGTCTAAACATAGCGTATACACGCACACTACGTACACACATTTAATTACCTACTAACCTACTAATTAAAAAAATGGATCGTAATCCAATCCACCTTGAGGTGACATTCAGCACAAATTCGTTATATTTTTAAGACAATTGATAAAAATTGCAAGGACCCATCGATTTATGATCTGCAGCAGAACTTTAAGATGGCGGTAAGACGACATTTTGAAACATTAATGAAATGTCTAAAAACCATAAATATCCAAACGAATGTGTCCATAGCAACAAAATTGTAATTGATTCGTTTCCATTTAATTGTATTATGACACTACAATTACACCACGAACTTTTACAAATGTTAAAAATTGCCACGAATAAGTAAAATTGATTGTTAATTGGCTGTATTGATAAAACCCGAATAGGCACGTCTTTTTTACTCTCTGTCTTACGTCTACCATATCGCCGATTTGTCTCTAACATTCTGAGACGTTTGCGCAACCATGCTATGAACTATTATGAAGTATTGGAGATGGACGCTGGGGCTGGACAGAAAGACGCCGGGGTACATAATGGGGGAACAGGCGAAAGTGGAAAAATTAAGGCTGCAAGCGGGAAAGAGAGCAGTGAAGTACGAGGAGGAGATCAGGAAGAAGACAGAAATAATAATGGTGAACAAATGTATGAAGGAGATGAGGGGGAAACGGATAAAGTATGGACAAGAGGACAGGAGATTATATTATGAGAGGGTGGGGTATGCGAGGGTGGAGGTGGAAAGAAGAAGGGAGGAAGGAAGAGAGATGGTAGAGGAGGTGGTTAGGAGGGATAAGGATGTGCAGTAGAGACACTCGACACCCTCCTGCGCATCATCATCACTGCTGCTTGTGTCATCTTTAACAGGAGTTCTTGACTTCTTCTTTCTGATGCCTGTCACGAAACCCCTTCAACCAATCTTTCCCAGCAAGCTGGGTCTCTGTGTTGAAAGTATGCCGCAAGCCGTTTTCCTCAGCTAACTGATATATGCAAGTGATCTAACGTCTTTTTTCGGGAGACCATAAAATCAAGCTCTTGGATATGTTGAACTATTTCTTCTTCTTGGACTGGGCGAATAGCTCTTAGTACTTTAATATTCCCTTTAGTATCTCTATTTTTATCTAGAACTCTTCTTTTGAGTGTATTTCGCGGAAGTTTGGAATGATATGTGCTGTTCTTTTACGGATTTAATTGCTTGTGCCATAGTCATAGGATTCCATGATCCTTGGTGTGACGTTCTAACATACTTCCTTGGCATTTTCTAGAAATAATGTTTTAAGTTTACGCAGGTACCTACACTCATTTATAAACCGATGGGTTAAAGTGGCCACTGCCAACACTTGTATGGGGTATAGTGGACACTTGGTGGCCACTTTAACCCATTTTGCAACTCACGAGAAATATACCAAATGTACTTCGCATATTCATTAATTCGACTACATGGATAGATAGGTACCTTATAACATATGTTTATGCTCTGCAAAATTTAGCACTCTCACGTTTATCATTTACGTTGCACAGCTAACTGAATCCAACCTCAACGCTACATTAGGCCCGTGCAAAATCACAATTTTGCAGATATCAGCTCTTGTGATGATAGTATGGTTTCTATATTTCTTTTACAGTTGCCGTGCTAATGACCCTTACAACAGTTTAGCAGTTTACCCCACAGATGGCCCTAGTAGAATAAAAAAAATACAGCGACTCTATTACAAACAGTGGAGACAAGCGATGTATCGATTTTTATTGGGGTGGTATATTTTGCCTCTTAATGGCGCCCTGCCTGTGTTTACCTTTGATCAGCGTGTGATTTTTATTTGGATTTAGCACGTTGCTAGGATACCACCCTTGAGTTCATAGAAACCTGCCCAAAATTTTCCTTCCTAATGGCGGATGGGTGGAGCCAATCGCTGCTTGTCGTCACTGTTTGTAATAGAGTCACTGTAAAGAACAATAAATTACTCGTGGCCACTTTACCTCAGGTGGCCACTATACCCACATCTCCCCTACGAGTGTACAAACGAAAGTGGTTTTGAAGACAACAAGATTTGCTCCAGTGTTGGTGCATCGAAAATTTAAGTAGGTATTCTTAATATTCTCAAGAATACTTAAATGTTGGATTTACCAACACTGAAGCAAATGAATAAGAAATGTTATTTGCTGAAAAATGTTGGCAGCAGAAACCCAATAAGCTTAAACGGCAAGCTGAGTTACAAACCCCTAGAATTCTTTGCATTAAAATTAAAATCATTTCAAAAATCAAAATCCTCATGAAAAAATTTACTGGCCACTTTCAAAGATTCATATAATATAAGCAGATTCACACCATTGGCGAAAAGCCAGACCAGATGAAATAGCTGAAGATTTACAGCATCAGCTTTTGGGGAACTTGCGTGAAAATTAATTTCAATTCAGCTTGATGACGCAACAGAGAGCAGTAAAGATGCTAATTTAAGTCCTGATATTCGACTGCTTGATGGTACGTCGGCAGTAGAAGAACTGTTTTCTGCAAACCAATAGAACTCAAGGCAACAGTGCTTGCTTAAATGATTCTGTAAAATGAGGGTGGAAATATTGCAACAATGGTGCTCGTACAATTTCTTGTGTATTTTTTGACTCGTTTTAATGGTAGAACCCCCAGCAGATGTCATCGGGTTTTGTACTGCTCCTGCCGCTAGTCTCAGTCCTCTTTTGTATTACACGAAGTATATTTAGGTTAGTTTCTCTGGCAGATGCAGACACCATGGAACCATAATCAATTCTTGTCAGTATGCAAACATTTAGCAGGATGGTTCGGTCTGCCCCTCAGTTAATGTTTGAAATACATCGCATGACAATCGATTTTTGAAATTATGCCGTAAGTTGTTCAAGATGCTTTGAACAATAAAGGATTTTAGCAAATTGAATGCCAGGAAAGCATGCAGAGTTAACATATGGCATGGCATTAGTATTGAATACAATTTTAGTTGAGGATCTTCATGTACGATGGACGATGGTCTTCCTGGAGAAATGAAGGCATTGGGTTTAGCAGCGGAAGGTGTAAACCCACATTATTAGCGTTCATTTGGATTCGATCGACAGCTTCTTCTCATTGAGAAAAGTACTTTTTATTTGATTGAGTTTGTCTTTATTAATTTTTTCTTTTTGTATGTAAACTAACACTGATGAAGATGGATGATCAACAAAGGATGGGAATGAGACTGGTAACTGTTCGTCAACGAAAACGAAATGTTTTGTTTGACATGGAGAAGTGCGTTGTTTGTCAAGCTGTAGACAGTAACAAGACTGTTACCTTAGTTAATGGAAGAAAAAGAGTACAAGAAGCAGCTAGAGCGCTAGCGCTATAAGAGACGACATACTCGTAGTTGCAAACATATTGAAAAGCGTGGCTTCTTATGTATTTGTGTATCATGTGACAAACCAGTGCTACAAAATGTATACTTTAAAGAATTTCTCGAAAAAATAGCAGTAGCAATGCTAATAGTGAAGTGTTGGAAAGTGAAGATAAACATGCCAGTGAAGAAATCTCCAGGAAAACAAGACCATCATGTATACCACGAGAGCCTCCTTCATTAATGGTGTATCCAACACATATTTGATGTATTGTCTGTCTGCATTCAAAGTAATAATGATATCAGGGACAAATTTCGTGTAAGTGAAACTGAACGAGCAAAAAAATTTTAATCTGCAGCAATCTATTTTCAAGATGATATGTATACTCGTGTGGCAGATCTGAATCAGATACTCAAGTGTTTGGTGCTGATGTAACGTACCACAAAGTTTATTGTTTGGAAGCATATTTAAGAAAATATGAATATGCTGTGACAAGGTGTTAAAAAACAGAAAACTATTTAACTAAAAGATGTGGCATTTAAAAGTAATGGAAATTATAGGCCCCAAGTTTAAAGAAGGATATGGCTTACACGAAATTTGTCCCTGACACTATTATGACTTTGATGCCCACAGACAATACATCGAATATGTGTTGGGTGCACCATTGATGAAGGAGGCTCTCATGGTACAACAAATGATTTTGTTTTCCTGGAGATTTCTTCACTGGCATGTTTATATCATCACTTAACAACACTTCACTATTAGCATATTTTGCTGGTGCTATTTTTTCGAGAAATTTTTTTAAAGTATACTTTTTATAACACTGGTTTGCCACATCATACACAAACACAACATCTCTTATACAGGGTAGACCATTTTAAGTGATACACGCGAATATCTCGAAAAGGAGAATTTTTTTCAAAAATTGTTTCAGACGAAAGTTTTGTGGCTTTGAGGGGGAAAGATGATGACATTATCAATTTAATTGTGTTTTTAATTTAAATTTAAAGATTTCATCATGGCGGCCATTTTTTTAAATGTGAGTTGATTTTTCTTTCCAAATGAAAGTTATAGCTGGCAATAAGACGAATACAATGGTTTTTGGTTTTTTGTCATCGGATCATTTTTCACTGAGTTACGGTGTTCCAAAGTTTATAAATTAAGTAAAAGTTTCCACAATTCCACCTCCCATAGTGTACGTATTTTGTAACTCCACACCACTCTGCATTTCTCTCTCTAGAAATATATGCACAATTAAATTCGTGTCGGTCATTTTAGAAAATGGTGTCTAAAAAACCTGGTCCAGAAAATGGTGATGTCTACCTAACTTATTTTGACTCTCCTATATGGGATACTCAATTCTGTATCTGTTGGTTAGATAAAATTTTTACAGGACTCCAGTACAGGGACTGTATTATAAGAAAGAAAGATGGATGCAGTTTTCTGATTTTTTTTGTAACAAAAATAAAATTTTTCTGATAGGAAAGCACTTTAGAAAGCACTATTGATATGATAGTGACAGTGTGCATTCCTTCCTGAAAACCCATTCACAGATTTTCAGGTATGTTGTTACAGCCCGAACGTTTCTGTTTGAGTGTAGTTGTTAGTATCAACGTTATTGATAGATTGCGACGTAAATGAGCTTTGTTCCTGATTACGTTACACCCACACACCACTTATACTTGTAATTAATAGTGAACGTAATTAATTCATTAATTACTTGGAGATAGTAATAATTTATTAATCTTTATAAGCGTCATGTACTCATCATTTTATGTTCGGCCACAGTTCAAGAGGAATTGAATACCTACTGTGCTAAATAACTGGAAAATGTAGGTTTTCTTTCATATTCGTTGCAAGCATCAAGTTTTATTAATAGAATTAAGTAATTTTGTAGTGGCAATGTTTGCGAGCCGAGTTTAGAATAATGCAGGTAGGTAATACATTAAATAGCGTGTTCATTCCCCATGCTATTTCAGGGCTTTGACCCGCTTCGATTTTAATGGAAGCAGTTATTCCTTATTATCCCCGTGTTTCGTTTAATCGGAAATCCGCGTTGTATTTCCTTTGTGTATGTATCTAACAGAGTAACTTTTAAAATAATGTGACTATCTTCCTTGATAAACATATATCGATTTTCTATGATCCGCGAAACCCTTTGTTATTCCTTTTTGTTAACGAATTTAGTTTCGACTCTATTTATGCGCGACAAATTATAGATATAGAGAATCCGAAATTCTAAGCAAATTCACTAAAGCCTACATGTTAGAGTGAGAATTCCCATTCCTAAACTCATTCACAAAAAAGTACAATATGTAAATATTTTCTACGACTTTGTTTTCGTTTATGAAATGTCAAATTTTGTGGAAAATATTTACATGTAGGTACTTCTCATATTTTTTGTCCTGACATAGTTTTCAGTATTGTTAAAAAGGGTTTTAGGGTGATAATGTTACAACGTTTTTGGAAAATCTACTACTTATACAAGTTAACCAAAAGTTTTTCTATGTCATATTTTATCATTACTCTTCCTTATCCATCACAGATAGAATATCCAATCTTGTATTCCACGTACTTGACAAAAGCCGACTTGATTTACTTGGATTTTTTGGCTCCATTTGCAGTTTTAGTGGGAGTTGATCCAGAAGGATTTCTTTAGATATGGTGTACATTTTAAACCGTCTAGGAAAAATAAACTCCTCAATAAACTTGTGTGTCACATATCAGTAGGAGTCAATTATAACTTTTTAATGCATGTGCCCATTAATAATAATAATAATAACATTTTATTTGAGGAACAAAAGGGTTGTACCAAGTATTCTAGAGGCTGTAAAGAACAGCTCATTATAGACTCTGTAATACTTGAACAATCTAGACTCAATAAAAGAAACATACACACAGCTTACATCGATTACAAAAAAGCATTTGATTCAGTACCTCATTCTTGGTTACAAAAAATACTATCGCTGTACAAAATTAGCAACAACATCACACAATTTCTCACTCACATAATGTCATGTTGGAACACTACCCTAACACTTACACTAAATGATACCCAACTCATCACAAACACAATACAAATTAAGAGGGGCATCTTTCAGGGTGATTCTTTGAGTCCACTTTGGTTTTGTCTTTCTCTTAATCCTCGTTCACACATGTTGAATAGCACAAATTTTGGTTATAACTTAAAACACAATCATGAAATACATCACAACATTACACAATTATTTTACATGGATGATCTTAAATTATACTCCTTTACAAGCACAAAACTTAACCATTTATTACATATCACTGAAACATTTTCACATCGAGTTTGGTATTGACAAATGCAAAACACAACATATCACTGCTGGTAAGAGAGAATTTGTGGATTTCGAGCTCGAACATGGTGACCATATAAAATCCATGGACGAGAATGAAACTTACAAATATCATAAAACATACACAAATAAAACGAAATCTAATCACACAATATTTACACCGATTGCGCAGTATACTTAAAACACAACTACATGGTAGAAACACTGTGAAAGCTATTAACACATATGCTACACCGACCCTTACTTATTCCTTTGGAATAATAAAGTGGACCAATACAGATTTAGAACAGATACAGCGAAACACACGTACATTACTCACTAAACACCGAATACATCATCCACACGCCTCAACTGTAAGACTATACCTTCCTCGTTCACGAGGAGGTAGAGGATTAACAGACATAGCCCTGTTACACCAAACACAAATATACAAACTACGAGAATAGTTTTATAACAAATCACACATTTCAGCGCTACACAAAACAGTCACGCATGCAGACAAATCTTACACACCCTTATATTAAATATGAGTAATAGAAACATCACAGCACCAATGAGTAGGGACATGTACACCACACATAACATGCAAACTTGGACACTAAAGACTTTACACGGACGATATCCACAGGAGATTAATGGAGACTGTGTTGATACTATAGCAACGCATGCTTGGTTAACCAAATGTGATATTTTCCCAGAGTCAGAGGGTTTCATGTTTGCCATACAAGATCAGGTCATTTACACACGGAATTACAGAAAACACATAATTAAAGATAGGACAATTACACATGATCTTTGTAGACAATGTTCGCAAAGACCAGAAACCATACAACACATTATATCAGCATGTACACGTCTAGCACAAACAGAATCCAAACACAGACACGATCAGGTAGCTAAGATAATACACCAAAAACTCGCCACAAAACATAACCTTTCTACTGATAACACCCCCTATTACAAATATACACCGCAAGTTGTACTTGAAAACACCACACACAAACTATATTGGGATAGGACACTACTCACAGATAAAACTGTATATAACAATAGGCCAGATATAACACTTATAGATAAAACACAAAAAATCATATACATAATAGATATTGCCGTTCCCAACACAAACAATTTAGACAATACACACGTAGAGAAATACCGCAAATACACTAATATAGCTCAGAAACTTAAAGCGCAATGGAGAATGGGAACTGCTCTTATAGTAGGTACCCATTGTTCTTAGTGCAACCGGAATTATACCAAAAACAATACATCACAGTTTACACATTTTAGGCTTAGATAGGAACATATACATACAATTACAAAAGGCAGTCATTAACAACACTTGCCACATAGTTGGAAAATTTTTAAACATAACGGAAGATACCGCACATCATTCAGAACCACATCACACACTTTCAACTAATACCATTCAAACACAAAATGAAACACAACACTCAATCCTCCCTTCACAAATTGAAACTGTGTTGCATACAACACAACATAACATTACAGAAAGTCCATTACCAACACACAACACTTCAACAATCACTCATGTGACACCTCTAACTTCACAAATTTAAACTCTGTTGTATAGACAACATAACATTACAGAAAGTCCATTAGGTACCAACATACAACACTTCAACAATCACTCATTACCCACTCGAGTGCAACCTATGCGCCGAGCTAAACAACTAACGTTTACACAATAAACATAATACTATTTCAAAACACATATGTTTTTTTACAGCTACTTCAAATTTATTTTATATAGGTATATGTATTACTAGAACTAATCGTTACTTGATTCCGATCCGTGCGGTTAGTTCACCAGGCTCAGCCTGAGTATCGATAAGAACCAAAGTACAATAATAATAATATTTATTGCGTACATAATGTATATATTTTTTTTAATTAAGGATAATTTGTCAGAAAATGGTGATTTTTTAGATTTAGACAGGTTCCCTACAAAGATAAGGTAAGGCGCTCTCATAGTAGTGATAAAAATATGCACCTCTTCAAGCTTTTTCACATCAATGTTCAGATCGATCTCCTTTCAGTTTTTCTTGCTGCTGCGAACATTAATTTACTGTACTTGTCTGAGCACTGGTTAAGCGATGAGAACTGGGATACTGTCAACATACCTGGTTACTCGCTGGCATCTAAATTTTGCCCAATTAGCAGAAAGTGCGGGGGTGTCTGTATATTTAGCCAGACCCCTGTGGTCTGTGAAAGCATCTGTTTAAAACAATTCTGCTCAGAATTAAATGCGGAATTCTGTAGCGTATTGATTCCCCAGTGCAAAGTCTGCGAAGTTTCATTATATAGGTCGCCTCGTGGTGATCCGAAAATCTTTTTGTCTAATTTTGAACTTGTATTAATTCACTGTTTCAAATTACCCAAATCTATAATAGTCACAGGGGACTTTAATATTAATTTTGCGGCGAAGTCAAGTCTTTTGGAGGACTTGAAGGCGGTTTTAATGTCATTTGGACTGGAAATCTTAATCAAGGATCAGAGTGACTGCTAATTCCGAGACCTCGCCTAGACAACATTCTATGGAATTTGAGCCGAAACGAGCCGGCAGTCATCGAGTTGTAACCAAACTTGTGTTCGTATATTGTCTCAGTGTACAGGAAATGTTCAATATTCAATCGATGTGGAATTATATAAGGCTCTGAGAGATTTCCATTGTAGATTACTATCCAAATATTAACACTGAACTTATGTCGAAACTTTCATGGCCTGATTTCATATTCCTAAATATGTTCATTGTGAAAATTCACTATTTCTCGTTGAGTACAACATGACTCATCTGCCTAAAAGAAAATCCTTAGAAATCCTTATCACTGTTCAAAAGCCACCTACAAAATACCACCCTGCGTTCCTTGTCTTCTGTATGTTAACCACGGGTTGTTAAAGAATGTAGGCTGTCCTTAAAATTGTGCTTTTAGGAATTGCAGTGGTTCGACTCACTCGCGCAATTTCACGAAATTCTCCTTACAGTAATAATATCATGATGATTAGGATTCTTAGGAATAGGCTTCAACCTTTGCATAACAAATTGATTGTGTATATTTGAAAAAACATTATGATTTGGCTTTCGTCTGTTAGCAAATCATCTACGGCATTCACGAGTTGCCTCTGCGCATTTCCTTCACAACATCCATAAACAAAGTGCATATCAGCATATTTTATACTCATATCTTCGGCATTCGTTTTTGTAATTTAAGCCTAAAAGGATCCTTAGACCATATTGTGAAACAAATTTCCAATTTTATAACACAAGTATTTAGGCGTTCTGGTGACCAATAAAGACCCTGGTAGGATCCATCATAACCTATGCCATAGAAACAATAGCAATAAATAAAAAAGAAGAAGACCTAAAAATTATAGAACAGAAAATCATGAGAACAATACTAGGACCAAACATAACAAGAGAAGGAAAAATAAGATTGAAAAAGAACAAGAGGAAGTACTTGGAGAAGAAAATATCGTCAGACATATAAAAACGAAGAAATTAAGATGGGCTGGACACATATGGAAAAGAAAACCTAATGAGATGATAAGGAAGATTACACAGTGGGTACCCTTCCGACCCAGGAAACAAGAAAGACCAAGAAAAAGATGGAGAGACGCACTGGAAGAGGACATAAGGACATTGGGAATAGAAGCCTGGAGGTCGTAATACAGGAATAGAAAAGAATGGTAGAGGATAACAGAGATCGCCAGGACCAACAATTGAATCAACTATGAAAGAACTCAACAACAAGAGGCTTGATCCACCTCAATAAATTGATTGAAAGCACCCTCACGTTGGCCATAATTCTAAGAAGTGTACGGCTCAATGATGAGGTGAGCCATAAAAATGAAAAATCTGGCATAGCAAACAAAATCAAGTAGGTTACGAAGCATTCTCAAATAGCAAAAAAGTTTTGAAAAGTAAAAAATTGAGCTACAAAACCAAACTAAGAAGATATACAATGTATGTATAACCATTGATATGACCAGTATCATCAATGTTGCCAGCGTGACACTGACAAATAAAGAAGAAGAAAAACTAAAGATCTTCGAAAAAAAAGTAATAAGGACAATTATGGGAGTTAAGAAGGTTGATCAAAATAATGCTTGCAAAGAGAATTTTTTTTCAAGGGCAGATTTCACCCTATCTAACGACCGGTAAGTCAATCGCAATTTTTTTAGTTAATATTTGTCGTTTGATTTGACACCTTCTTTCTGAGGGTGTTAGATGAATTTGTTAATGTGGTGCGGAGCCTTCAATAGGTTCAATAAAACACACGTACTTTGTAATGTAATTCATTTCTGTTACTCAATAAAGCTGCCTCGAAAAGGCTGGACTCTACCAGCCGAAACGTCGGCATCATAAAGTACGTGTGTTTTATTGAACCTATTGAAGACTCCGCACCAAAGAGATACATCACCACATCTAGTGCGAAAAGGAGTTCAATACAGAATTTGTTAATGTTTCAATGGCAGATTTCACCCTCTTTGACGGTCGGTAAATAAAAGTTTTTTTAGTAAAAGTTAATGTAAATAGTATGGTAGTCATATTGTATATTATCTTACACTGAAAAAAGCAAAATTAAATATACTAAATTGAACACGTTTCGAGAGCAAAGCTGTCATCATCATCAGTAAGGAACTTATTGAGTTGAGCTACATCTTATCTAAAATCTATTGATTCTATTATTCTCCGGCCGTTTTCGGCATTTCGGCTGCTAGAAAATGCCACGTTTACATAGGTTGCTTGTATATTGTTATGATGTCTGGACGTGTGCAAAATTTGTGGCTAATACAAACCCAAAATATGTGGTTTCATTGATAGCGTGCTACGAAAAAACTAACGGTCACCTTGAGATGCCACAAGTACTACAGTTGGATATATACACCACTAATTACTTAATGTTTTAAAGTTAACAAGCTTATTTTGTAAGTTCGCTTTCACCATGGCTATCAATGAAATATCAGAGGAAATTTTCAGTTGTTATTAACAATTGCTGATAGCATCTAATTTTCGTAAGAAAATATTGAATCGCGTTCACCATTCTGCCGATTATCCATAAGTGGTATCAAATAAGGCCTTTTTGTAGGTGTAATACAACGAAATGAGAGAATTAGAAATCTTTATACCTATCCAATGTTACTTTTCACTAGAGATTCATTAAGGAACAGATTCTGAAAATTTTCGCGTGTGAATATCTTATAGATTGAATGGAAATTCTGTAACAAAATTGATTAGAACCAAATGAAGCTCATTGTAGACTAGAATTTTTATTACTAAAAATTGCATTTAGGCTCTTCTATATCGTACAATACTACATTAATTATTCATAATAATCGTTCATGGTTGCCAGTCTGTTTTCTGTCACTTCGCATGTCTATTTTCTTGATGTTTTATGTATGTGAGATGAGGGCAAAGTGTATTCATGTTGGAAGTAATCAATGATATATATATATATATACTTATATAAGGTACGATATCAACAAAATTGAAGTTTCTTACATAATTTTGTTCCTTCGAAACGTGTGATTGATTTAATTTCCAATCTAATAAACTCAGGCGAGGCACACGAGATTTGTGTTACTTCGTTTGAACGTAAGAAGTTTCAAGAGGGGACGTAATTATGGAAATGACATCGCGCTTGAATGCTATGTGATTAGTTTATAGATTTTACTTCAAATAATTATACAGTAAACTAAATCATTTCTTGCAAAAATGTATGAGTTGACTTTGATTTCCCTGACTAGGAAAATTAATGGAAAATTGCTCATATCAAAGGTGTATTAAATACCTTATTTTTCTCCTGCTTGTATAATGAATCACACCCTTGATCTCCCCTTGAAATAGAAACGATCAGAAATCAATTTGCGTGAGTCTGAACAGAGTTGCTACATACATAGAAAAATGTATAAAAAGGTCGAATTTACATCACAAGGGTGGTTTTCTCTTTAAAATTCGATGAGATTGCACGACGCGTAGAGAATTAACAATTTCATTGGGTAGGTTACCAAAAGAAGATTTTTTAACTTCTACAATATGACATAATAGCGTCAGGCATCTTGTCAATTTCAGTCTACTTCATGGGAACGGTAACTTTACAGCGCAGCGTTTGAAATGTTACCCACTATTACCCTATCACTTATACAGGGTGTTACAAAAATGTGTAGCGGACTATGCATATCCAGATTCTACATATGAAAATAAGTCTAAAATGTTCAGTAACATTGTTATGATTTCGGCTTAGTGTAGCCCTAATCAGCCATTCTGTATTTTTTTTGAAAATAATTATTATTTCAAAAACCCTTCAACATATTGTTATAAAATTGTGCAAGAAACAATGGAATTTTGCTGTAAAATGGTTGGCTATCCGCCATTTTTGGAAATTTTAAACTTTTGAGAAACGAAGACACATGCTACATTTCATAAAAACATCTTGAAGGGTTTTTGAAACAAGTAATAATTATTTTCAAGAAAAGACAAAATGGCTGATTACGGCTAAAGTAACCCGAAAAAATGTTACTGAACATTTTAGACTTATTTTCATTATGTAGAATCCGGACCGATATGTAGATACAGCCAGCTACACCGTTTTGGAATACCCTGTATATGTAGGTACAATAACATAAATTTATTAGGTATACAGGGTGTTAATACTAAATTGTAACATTCGAAAACGGCAGTTTTACATTTTTGATTTGGAGCCCCAGTTTATAGTTATTAGTGTTTTTTGTCATTATTTCCCTTATTTTAACGAATATTTAAAAAATACAAAAACTTTCAGCGTTTTATTGTTTTCTCATAACAATTGGTGGGAATTCCAATAGATTACGTCGAACCCCTTCATTTGAAGAAGCTGTTCTTAATATTATTATTGAGGATGAGTAATCGACGAGCACAAGAGTAACAGCAAATAGATTAGATGTAAATCACGTGACAGTTTGACAAGTTCTGAAAGAACAAGGTCTCCATCCATTTTCTAGACAAAAAGTGCCAGCTTTGGGACCTGAAGACTTCCTGCCACGATTGTTGTTTTCTCGTTGTTTTCTTGAATGTTGCAATCTTCAAAGGCGTTTTGAAAAGAATTTGATTTACAGACGAAGCATCACCGAGGTTTTTCAGTAAATATATGTGCTGGAATAGTGGGGGAGTGCGTTATTGGACCCTAGATTCTCCCAAACCAAACCAAAATGGTGAAAATTATTTTACTGTCTTAAATACAGTTCTGCCAGAGTATCTTGATGACTCGCTTAATAACGACTCTGTAGTGGTCAGGGCCGCACGAGGATGCCCACTAGGGGGACTTCTCTCTCCTTTATTGTGGTGCCTGGTAGTGGACGGACTGCTGAGGCGACTAAGCGAGGCTGGTTACACCACGGTTGGCAATGCCGATGACATAGCGATTGTGGTACGTGGCAGATTTGAAGAGACCGTATCAGTTGTGATGCAGGGAGCTTTAAATCTAGTGGAAGCATGGTGCGGAGAAGAGGGTCTGTCGGTTAATCCAACAAAAATGAACCTCATTCTCTTCTCACCAAGAAAAGGGCCGGCAAAGCTAAAACACATAGCAATGTATGGCACCAAGGTGAAGGTTGTGGGAGAAGGCAAATACTTGGGAATAACGCTTGACCAAGGGCTAACCTTCAAACCGCACCTAGAGAAGACAGCGAACAAAGCCACAAAGTCCTTGTGGGCTTGCAGGCGAGCGTTCGGAAGCAAGTGGGGCTTATCTCCAATGATGACCCACTGGATATACACCAGAATGATCAGACCGATCATTACGTATGGCTCACTGGTGTGGTGGCATAAAACCTCCACCCAGACGAACATACAGAAACTTAGCAAGGTGCAGCGTAGGGCTTGCCTTGGAATCACGGGGGCAATGATAACCACCCCTACGGCAGCTATGGAGACCCTCCTGAACTTACCGCCACTAAACCTAGCAATTAGGGCAGAGGCGCTCAGAGGGGCATACCGGCTGAGAGTTAACGGCGAGGAGGGATCGTCAAGGGCGGGGTACTCGCTCATCTTTGACGAAATCTCCAAAGACAACACCCTTAGTATGAATACTGAGAGGATACCCAAAACAGTTTGTCTCATCAAACTGTTTAAGACAACAATCCCCACTCGGCAAGACTGGGAGAGCAATTCCAGTAAAGCGAAGCTGAATGGAATCGTGTATTACACAGACGGCTCGAAAACCACAAAGGGCACTGGCTCGGGAGTATACGGGAGCAATGGACGGGGCTGCAGAATTTCTGTAAGCCTAGGACAACAAGCGACCGTATTCCAAGCCGAGGTATATGCAATCCTGACGGCAGCTGCTCAACTATTAAAAGAGAACCTTATCAAAAGGAAAATCTTTATAGTGACAGACAGCAAAGCAGCAATTGCAGCAATAGACTCATATGTGGTAAATTCAGGGCTAGTCCTTGAATGCACACAAATGCTAAACGCACTAGGTAAGTGCAACTCAGTCACACTAGTGTAGGCACCTGGGCATGCGGGAATCGCAGGTAACCAGGTTGCTGACGAGCTTGCGAGAATGGCAAGCGCAAAACCATTCATAGGACCCGAACCGGCTTGTGGGATTACTTATAACACAGTCAAAAAGGAGATTCAAGCAATACTCACGAAAGAGCATTGCAGACATTGGTCGAAAATCCCAGGACAGAGTCATTCCAAGATCTTCCTGGAAACCCCAAACGGGGACCTAGCTACGTCCATCTTAAAGTTAAGCAGGACGAAGATAAAACTTGCGACAGAAATGGTCACTGGCCACTGTCGCATGAACAAACACCTGCACAACATGGGACTGACTGAAAGCACGACATGCAGGGGTTGTGGTGAGGCAGATGAAACGCCCTATCACGCCATTTGCCAATGTGAGGCATTCATAAAGGCAAGGGAACTCCTACTTGGAAATGAAAAAATTACACAAGAGGAAGTAACGAAGATTCGCCCTACTAAAATCCTGGACTTTGTGAAAGATACAGGCATTCTTGAAGGGTAGACAACACCGGGGAGCACAATAGACCAAAAAGGTCGCAGTGCGGGAACCTATTGGGACCACCCCCAGAGAATAATAATAATAATCTTGATGACTTAACTAACGGTAAATATCAGACGAAGACTTTGGTTTTAACATGATGGAGCACCGGCTCACACAACCCGAGAAGTCATAGCACTATTAAATAGAGAATATCCGAATAATTCATAAAATAGAAAATAATATTATAACCTACAAATGTTTCAGAGAACCGAAAGCAAATGCTGAAAGTTTTTGTATTGTTTAAGTATTCCTTAAAATAAGGGCGTAAGGTAGTGGAACAAATAGCTGACACATTAAGGAAAGAAAAATCGTTTTTGAAAGCTTACCTTAAGCAGTTAAGCAATTGGGTCTCAATAAATTTTTTATAGTACAGTTTCAGCTTTATACTAATTAGAATTGGCCATATATTTAGAATTAATAATTTTTTTTACTACGAAAAAAAACAAACAAATACATATGTCACTTACCCCAGTAACTGACACCTTCATTTAGGGATATACCCAATAGACGAACCAATAACTGACACTCGTAAAAAAGTAAAAGAATCTTTATTTTACATCACAAAGTAGAAAAATTATATCAAAGATAGTCAGAGTATTTATTGAATTCCGGCACCCTGAACGCCCCTCTTTCATTTGCCTTGGCTGGCTCCTGGATTATCTCCATAATATCCCAAAAATCATAATATAAGCAGTCTTAGAAGGCCATTTCCAAGTATTTGTAAGACCTTTTTGCATTACACTACCAAAGCCCCTTTTATCCGTTAGTGCTTTTACAACTCCAGGATAATATTCCCCCTCGTACCTCACAATCACAAATTCCCCACCTCTGAGATGCTTGGAATTTATTTTTGACCTTGGCGGTTGAGGTTGATAATGAAGGTCTTCTTCAGACGATGAGGACGATGAAATTATTTTTCTTTTGGCTTGCTTTGTTTTTATGTTAGATATTTTTTGTTTTGCTTCCCTTTTCAATTTGCGCTCTTCTTTAGCTTTTTCTTGTTCCTCTTTTAAGTTGTCCTTCTTTTGTTGGTACTGTTTCCATAACTCTGAGGTTGCTACTGCTGGCAATTTTTCTTTTGTTTTTCTTTTTTTCTCCTTATTAGTTTGTGCCTTTGGCCAGAAGAGGCAAGTTTTAAATGGGGTTGGTACATTTTTTAGAGGAGTGCCGCCTTCACCCAAATCAATTGCAGAAGCAGAAGGCTTCACAGAGGATATTTCATTAAGAGTGATGCCTTTTTTATTCAAATGAATTCCAGATGTGGAAGGTTTCGGATCATTTTCAGTAACGATATTTTCTGCCACATTTTCCTTCAAAGTAACTCCATCTTCAGTCACAATATCTTCTGTGCCATATTCATTACTAACTATGGCTGTGAAAGATGTGGGACCATTTTCAGGCACAGTACCTTCTTGGTGTTTAGCTGTAACATGATCCATAGAAACGTCATCCTCCACACCATCAACGTCATTCTCTAGATCGTCATCCTCGTCAATCCCTACACGTTGCCTAACCAATACCTGACACTGTAGGAACCAGTACCTGACAGGGGTGTCAACTATTGGATCAGATGTTAATTTTGACGAATTCTAAAAAGACAACTAATTAAATAATAAAAAAAAGTTAATTTAAATACTTTAATTGATATTACAAAAAAAATTAAACCACCCCAGTACCTGACCCTATTGTCAGCTATTGGATTTCATGTCTTTGTTATGATCCTATAGCTGACACCCCTCTTTTACAATCAAATTTAATGAAAATGAGCTATGAGCGAAAGTTTTCCTTTTCCTTATATCGTATATAACAATAATAAAACATCCAACTTACCCCACAGTTTTATTTCTGGCAGCACACACAAAAATATCGATTTTAAAACGTTAGCACTTGACGTAAGAAAAAGTCGCTCAAATGTGAAAAGTGAAATGTACAATTGAAAAAAATTTGATGTTTATGACATATGCATTACAACAAGGCAGTGTGCCCAACGAAAGTACTAAATTAGTTCCAATGAACTATTTTACATATTTAGCGGTGCCCCAAGACTTTTGAATTTCTTATTTTTAATTTTTTTTAATAAAAGTGTCAGCTATTGGGTTGGGGTCAGAAATAGGTGCCTTTACCTTAATGACGATTTCTCGAAAAACACAAAAACCCCAAAAACTATGAACTGGGGCTGGAAATCAATAATTTGAACTAAGAAAAGTTATTTGTTTCAACGAGTTCTAACTTCAGTTTTCGGGTGGTACAACTTAATATTAACACCATGTATACTGACTTCCAGTCTCGTTGCAGGGTTCATTTAATTTAATTCAGCATGAGCCTACAAAATGCCCTCTTAAAAATAAAATTGACGTGTTTTTGCACGGGTTTAATTTTTCTATAGAGCAGTGGTCGAATTGGGAAATAAATAGTGGGGGTATGGGTCAGTGTTGTTCCAGACTTGTAGTCTAGGGCGATGCGTATACACCCCCCCTCCCGCTCCAACACAGTTTTTCCAAAAGGGGAGATCCGACATTACAAATGGTCAATCCTAGCTAAGTCTATTTAGATATTTTCCGCAGATTTAACGCTAGGGTTCAGTTAGATTGTTATTTTTTCTAATTATGATCAGTCCTGATATACAGGGTGTTTTTTGGGAGCTTTAGTTAGAGGTTTTTGGGAAAGTTTTATAGGTAGGTTTCTGAAAATGTCTGATTAGGGGTTACTCTAAAAGCCGAGTCGATGTAAAATATTTACAAAATGGTAGCACTTCCGGAAATACCGGAAGTAGCTAGTAGGTAACTTCATTATTTTTTATTGCATTTTTGGATTCTACGTGAAATTTCAGTTCTTTTGAAACCCACACGTGAATACCTACAACTTATGATTTTTAAGTTATTTTTACCTATTTAAAAAAAATGGCGGATGCAGACGGTACTTTAAGAATTTATTACTTGAAAACCGTTGTAACTATGGCCAGGGGCGCACCCAAGTTTTTGTTTCGGGGGGGTTCAAAAATATTTGAGAAAAGTTAAGCGAACTATCTAACTTCATCGAAGCAATACATACAGCAATATTGCTAAATTTTGAAGGCGAAGGTATTTGTCGGCAAAATAACTTCATCTTAGCTACCTGAATGTTTTTTAAAGAAACAGAGTGGCTAAATTGATTTACAATCACTAGAAAACCTGCTTTTCATGTTACCCCGCCTTGGTGAGACTTTGGACATTACAAAACAATAAAAATAAATGGTTTCTAATTTTTAACTAATGCTAGTCTTGTTACATACAATATCCTTTTACTTCCATTAAAGGTATAATTCCTTCAACTAAGAAGTAAAGTTGTCAGTTGATAATAGATATATTAAATCGATATTTTTGTATTTTAGTTTTGAGTGTTATTCACCTGTGTTATTACCTACTCTTGTCATTTACACCCTCCTCTACGTATTACGAATTACATATGCAAAATATATTTGATGAGCATTGCATTGATACTTATCACGCAATGTTCTTTTTTAAATTAGGTTAACTACCACACAACAAAATGGACTTACCCTTTCCTATGTCAGCTTCTCTCATGTATATTAGCCCTGGTTGCAGCTATCGTCAATCACAAAAACTTTTAATTTAAAAAAATACGATGCGAGTTACATTTTTAAACTTTCACTGTACTACACCGACGCACTACACCGACGCGATTATTTAAACTACTGAAACCAAATTGACGTAAACGTGTATTTAAAATCGCTACCAATCCGGTTATTCGTCTTTGTAACAGTATTGATAGCAACACTTCCAGTTTTCCTGACGATTCACATGTGCTGACGCATATCTTGCTATTTATTTTATCATTTAAAAAAGGCAAGTTTGAGGTTCAGCAAATCAAAAGAAGAAATGTTTGCGCTTTCGCTATTATTTAAATTCAAATTCGTAACTACAAACCTGCTTGCTAAATACCCAAAGAAAAAGATTTTGATATTTCTTATTAGTGCCCATTTACAGTTTCATTTGGAATAAAGGATTCAGATTGACTTTAGGATTAAACGTCTCTGTATACATTTCATGTTATAATTTTTATTTTAAATAAACGCATTTGTTGTTGATTTCCCATGGGTGATGCTATCTTTGCTTTATGTCCTGTAATAATGTTTTGGGTGTAGTATTTTCTTTTATAAGTAAATGTAAAAATTTCAACATTATCTGTTTATTTCAAATTTTTATAAGTAGCAGCGTTTTAGTTATTATCTTTTTAATTTTTGATCTTTAGGGAAATCGAAAAATGACGCGTGAGCGCCCGATTGTTATGTCTTTTCATGATATTTTGGCATTCAGCAAAGCTACCGAGTTAAATTTCTGAAATTCACATCAGCTTACGTGTTATATATGTGAATAAGGAAGTGGATAGACATCTTTAAGAAGTTTACAAATAAAGTCTTCAGAAACTAAAATTTGTCTTGTGTTCTTGGTCCATGACTTTTTTTCTTGGATCTTTGATTCAATTTTCAGTCTGAGTTTGTTTCCAAAACAGATCTTGCCAATTAGAGGAAATGTGATGTCTCCAATTATGAGGTGCATCCTTCTTTTCCCAAACCTTCACTAAGTTAATTCGTTTAGGCATCTAGCTCCTTCTTGTCCCATATGTTTAAGCATCTCAGATTTAATCACGCATTCTCCTTCGGATTTCACATTTTCCAAACGATTCATTGTTTTCACTTCGTCATACGTGATGTTTTTATTTTCTTCTAAATTGTTGTTAGGTCTGCAGCAGCTTAGTTGTGCTCCCCACGTATTTCTCCCATTCAAACCATATCTCTTTTCCCTTCTTTGGCGGAGTTTTGTACAGTATTTTTGAGTTTATGTTCTATTTCTAAAACTCCTTCAAACTTCCTCGCTTGGCCCTGTTCCCTTTTTCTTTTACACACATTCTTTTTAACTCCTTTTTTTTGTTTTACCATGCTTTTAGTTCGTCCATTCTGCCACTGTGGTAGTTCGTTTTTGTTTATGTTTTCAGTTGGAACACAACCCTTTGACAGCCGCATCATTATCGTTTCTCTACAATTGTCCCATATGTTTTCTACGTTTTCATCCACCATCCAAAACTGCAGATCACATTCTTCTTGATATGTCAGTTGAGTTTCTTCGCCCTAATAATAAACTCCTTGTAGATTTTTTCATATTTGCTATCGATTTTCAAACCTCTCTTCGTTTTCATCCCCACAAAAAGTGGTTCGATCCTATCCCTGTATCCTTTCTAATTCTGGCACCTTTTATATTTCTTAACATTTCAGTTCTGACCAAAACCCAACCCTGACCGACTACTGATTTTTGGATCCTCTTACGATGAACAAAGTTATTTGCTCGTATCACATTGTTTAGATTGCAAAAAGCAATAATTCTCTTTTTTCCTATACTACCACTTATACTAATTGCATCTTTCCCACCTTCTGTTTAAATCGTTTGGCATAATCAAATCTGCATTTTCTTGTTGCAATTACAAAGTCCTTCTTGAGTACCCTGTATGTTCTATGTTCACAATACCGTTACATCTGCGCTACGTAAGTTTGGCATTAGTGTGACGCTTAATATATGAGGCTTTTTCGTTTTCAGGATAGTGTATGCATTCATAATTTTCCAAACATTCTCCTGACTGAGTGAAGGGAAACTTGACCACAGTAGACACAATCAACTTTTGCTCAAATTTTTTGCAAGTTTTTGCAAAAAAATGTAGATGTTTAGTTAGCACATTTAAAAATATAAATGGGAGGTAAAAGTTCGCTATTTTAAAATATAAAACTTTTCTATATTCTACTGCGGGGGCTATAATATATAGCCGATCGTTTTCAGTATTCTCAACGATGTGAAACGCGTCTGAAATATGGTCAGGAACCTGACATAAATCTTCAGTCGTGTCGTCCTTTAAAATATTTATCAGTGGCATTATAGTTTACAATGCGCAAGCAAAAAGTGAAGTTCTCCACTTCCTGTCAATATTTTATATAAAAAAAACATGTCATCTAAATATCGACTTCGCTCCAACACTTGTTATAAGCTATTAATCTTAATATTTTGATCAAACTATTAATAGCTCGTAATACTTTTTGTAAGGGTGCTGTCTGCCCGTCTGTCCGAATGTAGGCACTGGGAAATTTTTGATATTATGCGTTTAAAGATTTAGTTCAAGCTTTGTGTAGAGGTGTCGACTGGGATGCAGCGATACAATATGGAAAATACCTCTCTTTCATTTAGTTTTTTGAAAGTGTAACTTCCCGTTGTTTCAAGGCAGTTTTAAGCTAAGTTAAGGAAAGCACTTTGAATCCATAATATTGGAGAAACGTGGAGAAACCACTGGTGGTTGCTGCCTTAAGTAGCAGATATCTAGAGGGCAAAGGGACTGCTACTTGTTAATAAAAGGCCAAGGAAACCTATAACGTGTTTCCTAGCTTTTGCAGTCACAGCTGTATGACAATACAGATTACCTGCGCTGTGAAGCTAATTTAGTTCTCGCGTATCTCTCATGATACACAAGATGGTAGAGCCATTGGAGTAATGTGAGAGAAAAAACAAAGACCTCGATATAATATGTTTTTAAAATACTCGTCATACTAAATGGGGGTAAATTTTAGGAGGAAATTATTATTTCAATATCTGACAACTATAACTCTGGAGATAGTCAATCGGGACTACGATTAATTCAAACATGGCTTCAATGGCGAGTCAGTGAAAAAAGTGACCTTCTATGATATCTTCTTCGAGAGAAAATAAGACAGCACTCTTCTGAGGAACGGATCTCGAGCCCTTTTGACCTGCAGGACTCGTTTGGTGGTGCTGGGAATCTTTGGTTATGAATAGATTTCTTCTCTTCTTCTCAGGTTATTATTTTCACACTTACAGTGCTTCATGTCTCCCAAATTTTCCTAAAACTTTCATGAACGATGTAAAGGGGTGAAATAAAATTTTCACACATATTACAAAATGGAGCTCCTTTTTCTTCACTATGTACTAACTAACCGCACTTCCGTTTCCACTGTTTATTGTAGTGGCGAACTTCTTTTCAGGCGACTTGATTTCTTATGTGAATGGAGTTGGGGGGACCTTTCTGAACGTTTGCGTCGAGGTTTTCCACTTTTCTTCCTTCTTCTCATCGAAATTATAAATTTAACTATCAAACAGTACCTAATGTTAATAGCAAAGCACCTTATTTTATTTATTCATGTTTAAGAGATTAGTTGACTTATAAGTTGTAACGTACCCCAGGTGCAACGTCGAGAGACTGCTGCGCAACCTGAAAACCAAAAACTAAATCTCCCGCCAACTAAGTGAAACCCCAAGAAGCGTGATCGTCAATAACAAAACGAACTTCGCTGATTACAAGGAGGGAAACGAGCTCCAGACTATTTAATAAATGCATTGCTTACTCTTCCACCTGCCTTCCAATCTAACTATAAAATTACACTCAATTTTACTATAGTTTGCTCTCAGCTTGTGCAATTTTCTTCAGGAATTTCATCCCCTCGTTGAATATTAAATAAATAATAAATTGGTAGTTTCTGCCATCACCTTTCAAGGTGGTAGTATGCTCAAAGGCTGTTATGTAACAGATCCCAACATTCACACCAGGGTTCACGGGCGAAGTATGCCTTTGACATGTTAAGGGTTGCTTATTATCAATAATCAATCAATTTTATTTGTTATATACAAAATTTAACAAAGGATTCGCTTCTAAACAAAACAAACCAAAATAAATTAAACAGATTATTTCTCCCATACAATATCCCAGCCACCCACTGCACTCTAAAACCTCTTCCATCCATTTTTTCCCCATTTCATCCTCCCCTAGCAGCCCTCTCCATCCCTCCTCATGTTCCTTTAGTTCCCCACAGTTCTCAGCCAAATGCTCTATATTTTCTCTGTCTTCTCCACACAGTCTACACAACCTCTTCTCCTCCTCCAGCCTATATTTGTTATCGTTTTCCTCATTTCCCACTCTAAATCGAGCCATTATCCTCTTGCTCTGTATGTTACCTATTCCATTTAGGTATCTTGGCAAATTTTCCGTCACTAAGACCTTGTATTTTTAATTGAACCTTCCCTCTCTTATCTTCATCCTCCTTTCCTGAGTTTGTACATCATCATCTCTCTTTAGTATTTCCGAAGTTATATCCCGTCCCTCCTCTCTCTTCCACTTTACCTCCTCTCTTGCATGTCCCCCTCTTTCATAATATCTCCTTCTTTCCTCCTGTCCCTGCTTTATTTTACCGTTCTTCACCTCGTTCCACACGCATCTTAAGATCCCCCCTTCCTCCCTTCTTTCCATCTTTTCTTCGAAAACCATCGCTCTCCTTCCCGCTTCTATACGTAACTTCCTCATCTTTACCTCCTCCTCCACCACGTATCCCGGTGTTTCCCTGTCTAACCCCAGCACCCATCTCCAATATTTAATTTGTATATTTTCTAGTTGCGCTCTTTCCTCCCACCCCCACACCTCCGCCCCGTACAGCATCACACTTTTCACAAGTCTATCAAATAACCACACCCTTTTCCGTATATCTCCCCCAATCCATCTTTCTCCCAGGCCCCACACTTGCCCCACTGTCGCATTTCCTTTCCTTGCCAACTTTCTGATGTGTTCCTTATCTTTGCTATCGTACCTTATCTTGTACCCTAGGTACGTTACCTCATCCACGCCTTCAATAGCCTCGTTTCTTCAGTTCCATTCTCCCCTCTTACTTCTACTGCTCTTCTTCTGAAACTCCACCATCTTGATCTTATTTGCGTTCACCTCGAGCCCTCTTTTCTCCATGTATTTCTTTGTTACTCTGATCATCTCCCTCATCTCACCATCTCTCGTCGCCATCAGCATCAGATCATCTGCATATCCTAACACCCACACTTTCTTGTTTCCAATCACTATACCACCGCTCTGATTACTCTGTAACACGTCCCCCAGGTGGGTGTCTTCTCTTATTATCATTTTCTCTAACTACAGCGTTCTCCCCTTACTCTAAGTTAAAAAAAAACCGTTTCCTTTCATTATTAAGGGCAATATTGAGAAGTCGGAAACAATGTTTTAAAGTCAGATGAAACAAACAATTTTTCATTTGTATCTTTGTCGCCAAGGATTTACATAAAGAATTGCACAAATACTAATCTTCTCTCAATACATTTTCTGGTACGTAACGTGAAAGCTAATCAAAAACTGAAGTAGTTACGTATTCCTTCATAAGATTGTAAATAAGTAGCTTAATCAAATAAAGTAAAATGAATTAGTTTTGTAATTTGTCCCAAAAGTCTTAAGGCTAATTTGTAATTTTAATTAAATCTTTGAGTTGATGTTGCTTCTAAATACAAGAATCAAAGCGGTACAACCATCGAAAATACATAATTTGGTGAGATCCTCGCTTAATTTTGATTCTATGCCGCACCGCACCAACATCTGTTACGGAAAAAGAAACGATGGATTAAATCCCTAAAATATTACTTTTTCCAAAAAAAAAAAATTCATATGTGAGCAAAAACTTATTGAGGTAAGAAAGAATAGAAAAACTTTAGATTTCACATCCAATAAAAATACGCACATATGTCGCAGTGTTTATTGATTTTTGACCTAAACAAATACCTACGCATTTCTGTAGCATGCCTTTTCAAGAGACGCTATTAACTTTGTAAATAGAGTTACTGTTGTTAAAGATACGGAATCAAATCTAACAACTGAATTTAGTTTCGCAATTTTCTTTTTTCGTGCTCTTCTAGTCAAAATCATATAAGAGCATGCAGAAGAATCTACATATTATGAATAAGTGATTATGAACAATCAAAGACTTATAAAAAATAAAAGTGTAAGGATTGACAAAATAAACCCTAACAACAGTAAGTTGTTAAAATATGGAGGACAGGAATTGCATCAACGTATGGGAAATAAGTTTAAAAAAAAATGTTCATGGGTGTATTTGGGATACCTTTTTCGATAATTTTTGACCAAAATCCTCAGCACTATGTTTAGTCCAGTCGCTAGAGCGGTAAAAAAAGATCCAACCCTACATTAAATCAGGTAGTTCTGATTTTTTTTATATGTTGTTCGGAATAATTAGGGAGTGAAAAACTCAAGTTTTCGTCATCCCCACCCCTCTGCGTTTTCCGTTTTTGACTTTCCTTATTTTGTGAATTTGTCGTTAAATTCCTTCATTAGCTTTACACAGCGTTCGGCCGATTCATTCACACATTTCAAGCACATAATTCGCTTTCTATTCTCTTTGTAATCTACGTGATTCTCCCAATTTGACGGATCATCATTCAAAAATTCAGTAGTGATACCAAATCTTTTGAAAAAATTCTTCTTATTTCAATGACAGTTTTTTCGTTATTTCTTTTTTTTCATATTCTTTGGTCTTATTAAATTCATCCGCATCTTTCTCTTCATCCATAAGTTGTAAAATTTTCTTAGACATACGGTCTTTCACACCTCCCAGCAAACACATTTATATATAAAATACATATAAATTATGTAAGAGCTACTTTTTAGATTTATATAAAATTGGAAGAAAAATAAGAGATATTTAATGTCACGATGTCAGCAATTTTCAAAATAATATACATGTCTATTAGATGTAAATTCTTCTATATCTGTAGAACATGAATTTATATACGTTTTATGTATATTTTATGTAATATTTACATAAAAAATATTAGTTGTAAAAGCGTTGCGATGACCAAATGACAGTTTATTATGATATATACATACTTGCTTGAAAAGTTTCCCTTAACCGGATTCGAACCTTTACGGGTGGGCGTTGCAAATTCCGAAATCCGGCATGTGTTTTCTTTGTATCCGACATTGTACCACTGCGCTAATCTGAAACATTCCTTTTTTTTATTTCGTTCTTCCTAACTTTGCGCTGTTTCGCGTTATTAGTTTAAATTTTGTTTGATTATACCGTTGAGTGAAGTGTTATTCAATGATTATACCTACCTTTATGTTAAAAATGACCAGGATTTAATTTATTTTATATTATTTATTTTCTATACATATAAATTAGACGGATTTTAGTCGATATGGATCTAATATTAAAGGTACGTAAACTACAATTTTTGGTGTTATAGAAAACACGCGCGTGGGATTACTTATGCGGCGCAAATAGAAACGGACTTTATTTTCGACCATAAAGTATTATGTAATGATAATTTCTAATTATATTTACAAAAGGCATACATAAAAAATATGTAATACTTTTTTCATATAAGATTTTACATATAACATACATAAATCTAATCATTTCAATATGACAGCACATGAATTTCATGAGTAATATGTAATTATCTGTATATATACTCAAATAATATATTATATGAATTTCCGTATAGAGTATATCCGTAAGTTTCTATACTATTATGTAAAATATACGTAATGTGTGACATACGGTTTATATAACTTTATTAAAGAATACTTACATACTTCATATATAGAAAAGCATATGTAGGGGTATTTACTTCAATTTTATATATGTTGTATGTATATTTTATATGTGTGTTTGCTGGGCTCTCTATTCGTTCATGAAATACTGACAATACAACACACTCTTCATTAAAATATCATAAATGGTTTAGAAATTTTGTCAAGGCAGTCTTGGCGATTGATTCACTGATATTTTTGAAAACAATAAGATTTTTCAAAAAAGTTATATCATTCAACGGCGCGGCCCCTGTATTACATTAGGCGCGGAAAACCAACTCTTTGCGTTGCAGTATGAGATGAACACACACATTTCACTTATACCTTGTCTCTCTACTCGTGTCATTTTGAACTGATCGCGGAATAGGAATAATTTAATACAATTTGCCATCCATCTTGCCAAATGGTAAGCACCAGGACGCCGGAAAGAGAAATTGCTTGGTTTTTCTCCGAGAAAAATAAGTGTGAGATGAAGGAATTCTCGATAATCGTCACGTGGTTGCTCTTCTTTTAGTTTATCTCTCGAAAACTCTATGATTTCTGGAGCGAGGCATGAATATTTTCATCAGTCGTATAATCCTGGTATTTAGTTTGATTTAATGTGTCCCATTTATTTCGAAATTTCTTGAAAAGCGCAATATCAGGGCCGACTGTAACGATAGTCTTGCTTCCTAAAAATACGCCTGCCAGCACTACCTCGTAAATGCAATGGCATCCACAAAATGTCGCGCCCCAACCTGTTTTTCAATAATGTGGCAGCTCCGTTGAAGCGACCTGTGTTTGAGGCCGTTGTATCGAAACAAGCAGCTTGTACCTTTTCTGTCAACTGTCAATCAGCTGCTATGTCAAATACAGCGGAAGACACTTCTGTTCCTCAACTCGAGCCAATATCCGGCACCCCTAATAATCTTTTAAGATCTACACCAACTGCAGTTTAAACAATTGAACTGTACGCTATACGCAACTTGGAAAGGAAAGGTGCATAAGTAACACTGAAGCCCAACGAATAGGGAGCTCTATCTTTTTCTTTTGTACGCAACGTTATACAAACGAGACACGGAGCATAAAATAAAGCTGTAAGGTAAAAAAATACATTGCGGCAGTTATCTCTCTCGTCTGCTCTATTACCGCGACAAGCTAGAAGGCGACAGAAATACCTACTTCGCATTGTATTTGTCAGCTTCAACGCCTATAATGCATTGAAATCGCCCGTATCCCTTCCAGTTGTGTATAGCATACAGTTCAATGGTTTAAACTTGAGGGAGTACGGTGAGAAGAGGGGGGGAATGAACGCTATTTAACGTATCACTAACCGTGGCAAGCTTTCTCCACCTACACGCCCTACGCGTCGCGTAGTTCTGCGTCTTACGGCTAACTTATCGTGGTAGGCCGTTGGAGAACTTCAACAGCGACTCGGCATGGGTTAATATTATGCGATCACGCTAAAATTTGGTACATTTCATGAACTCATCTGGTGTAACAAACTAACGATGCGGAAATACAAAAAAAATCTTTATGTCTTATGAATTACGGACCGGTTAATAAAATATTCATGACCACTCTCGCTGTTGAGTTACAGAGTGATCTTAAAATTTTTTTTTCATTTTTTATGCAATAATACTTGTAAACTTTTTACCTTTTCTATACAGTTCCGAAATCTAAATTTTGTTGCCGTGAACTTTAACTTTTTTTGAAATTTTAAGAAAAATCATTATCATAGTGGTTGGTAAAACAAAAAAGTATTATGAATTGTCCACGCAAATTTTCACAAAAAACTCTAAGCAGGAAAGGTATAGCGATGGCCATCTTATAGGTCTATTGGTTTCTATACGTTTTTGGAGAAATGGTTTAACAAAAGAGGTCGAATTATCTCAATATCGTGTGTAGGTGCTGCGTTTTGCTGAAAATAAATGTTGTTTAAGTGGTCCAAAGGCACAGTTCTTTCTCTTTATTTGAAACGTTTCTTTAACTAGTTTAAGCCCTCCTTTCATGCTAGCGACCAGTAGGTAGTGGTCGCTCTCTATATGAAATCTTCTAATTGCTTTGATTATTTTGTGACCCTGGCAAAATTTTCGCCTTTCAGTGCAATGGTCGACTCTCTCAATGAGAGGACCTGCTGTTATAGATGTTCCTCCTTTGTCCTCCACCTTAGTCTGTAGATCCTTCGAAACCTCTTCTATCTCTTGTTTAGTTCCTCCCTCGTTTGGTCCGTATACTGTAAATGTAGTATACAGGGTGTCACAAAATATTGGCCCACGATTTCTAGGGATGAAAATAAGTCGATTGGCTCTAATTTTCTTATATGCCAAAATGCACTCAAAACAAGTTACAAAATAATTTTTAGTATGCAATGACCAATATGGGCAATTCGGTAAAGAAGTACACTGGAATAACGGTAATCGTGGTTATAATGAAACAAATATAACGGTTAACACTGGTAATGAACAATTAATATAATGTTTAACAAAACTCTTTCACAACATTAAATGAAACAGTAAGGGGTTTACTTTTACCTTGGGAACGATTGAAATACACATTTAACAAATAAATGAGGGTAGGTAACAAAATATAAGATATCAGCAACCGACTTGTTAACTGTACAGAAGTCAGTAAATGTAATTAAAACAAATCTTACCTTACTTACACCGCAGTAGTGTTGATGGCGCAACCACAGTACTGTTGAATTATCTAAACAGAAGAGTTAATTAACAGAGTTAGGGCTGCAAAAAGCAGGCCGACTGAAATATAGTAGTTACAAACTTGAGTCAGTATCGAGTGTTGACATTTAACTCATTAACAATTGGCCTTGTCTCCTCGTACACCTCTTCAACCGCCCTCACCAAATCTTCTTCTACCCCACATTTCCTCATTATCTCCCACATTTTCTTCCTATTAACATTATCGAACGCATGCGCTTTCCCCCCTTTCATTTCCATCACCTTGTTCAACACATAAACACATAACATCTTAGTATAATATGTTTGTAAAATCGTTCGTTTAGATTTTTAGAAGAAACAGTCACCCTTTTAAATGTCAAGATAAAAATTACACAAACGTTAAGTTTATTGTTAAATTACAACAAGGAGTAGGCGATAATGTATAACGATACCTAATTTGTTTGTTGAGTGGTCTATAATTTGCGACACCCTGTATATTGAAGCTATAGCTAATAATTATACTTTATTACCTAATATCTTTAATATACACATGTTACTATCCATAGTATTCGCTTTTTAATTGACTTGCCAACATCGCAAAAGATCTTAGCCTTTCTACAATTTTTCACCGCACTATTTCAGTTTTCTTTTTGTTAAAATGATCACTATTTCAGTGTTACTGGTAGGATTGCACTTCATTTGAATTATTTCTCGTTGTAGATCGTAATTTTTTGTATTTATTACATACCAAAGATCAAAATGATTATTTACTAAAACTATGTTACCCCTCAGCTTACTGCTAATTTCGAATATTTATTATGTTTTTTAATAAACTGCTAAGATTTTCGTTGTAAATAAAGAATTTCATTCCTTAAGGATAAAGGTGATGAATTAATTTTATTTTTATCGACCGATTTTGGGGAAAATTCCATCTTGTAGGTACGTTAAACACATTTGCCTGAAATAGCGATCGATGACGATAATACACAAGTTCAATCCTCTTAGAGGAAATAGTCGGAGTTGTGCACCATTGGTGATGAACTCGTTACACTTCGAAATAACTTAAGGGAGAAGTTTGTACGGTAACTGTCTCAAGATTGGCAATTTAGTAGACACTTATATACAGGTCCTAAGAAGTCCTTTAAGATCCTGGAAAATTTGAAAATTTTGTTTGTTTCATTTTCAATTAGTAATACTAACAGAATCTTTTTGGTTCTAGGTAAGCGATGCCTATTAACATATAATATCTGGAGATAGAAGCCTTCCTCAGGACTTCTTCGGATACCAAAGGTTTGTGTGTATTCACGGTATTTTATGAATGTTAAGCACGTGTAGAAAAAATATGTGTATTATTCATACCATTATAAACATTAAAACACAAATGTCAAGCACGAATTAGCACCAGTGTGCTGTTAGATGGATTTGTGCCACAGAGGTCTCTGTGTGCATTTCGAAATAACCAGTCGTATAATTCTTATATTTACCATAAATTGTAATACCGTTAATCTCATATTTACTTCGTTGTAATTCAATGACGTCGTGAAGCCTTAACGAAATGCATTTTTGCAACTTCTTTCCTTATGAGCGCATATAATAATTCATATTTTCATAGGCGATATTGCGATGTTGTTAAAACTTTAACAAAAGAATAATTTTTAATTTTAATTTTAATAGCCTTCAGGTCGCAAAAATGTCAAAAAGTTTAATTAAAAATTCATCGTTATTATTTTTTGTTGGTTGTGAACTTTTAATGAAAAGATACCAGAAGCGAATTTAAATTTTTATTAAAGTTTTAATCGATAATGCAAAACGTAAAGATTATAAAGATTTTATTTATGCGATTGCGTTTCAATAGTACAGCTATTCTAATCGACAAAACCCTAAAACATTAACCATGTAGGTCCGGATAATCCTAAAAAAGTCCTGACTTATTACGAATTTTTGGTTACAATACGAACAATTTTGTATATTTCCAATGCGTAGTTGTATCTTAACAAGTTTTCGTTTTATCGGAAAATGTTTTAGATATTTAAATGTGTTTTTTGAACCTAATAAACCGTTGTTCAGTTGTTATTTTTATCCGAAGCAAAAGCGCAATGAAAAATTATGTAGATTTTCTTAAATGGCGATATAACTCACTTTATAGACGTTCTTTTGCTATTTTCCAGAAAATGTGTATTGATCTGAAGGAAACTCTCGTTTCCTAAGTGGTTTTCGCAGAGACTTGGATGGTAATTTGTTTGTTCTGTTAATCTTCTTGGCGGCTCCCCACATAAACCCACGACTTAAGCTGTGTGGTACTACTCTTCGTACAAAACTTTTACAGCTAGTGCCGAAAGCTTTAAACTACCCATTTCAGTCGTTTACTTGTGATGTAATTAATTTTATTGTACTTGCATGGTTTAAAACTACCTTTAATCATCTAAAAAAGCTTTCTTTGATATACAGGAGCACGTGACTAGAACCATTTGGTTAAACAATTCTGCCGATATGTTCTGTAGAGATGCAAGACCTCAGTCTGTACAGGGTGGCGAAATTTCGAGATTTGAATAGGGAATTTTGTAAACTATAGTTCGTATGAAAAACTGAACCTCGCATCCTCGATCTCTTTTTTGAGAAAAACGCAATGGTGCATTTCAAATTTGGCTAACGTCTTTTGTTTTCGAGTTATGGCCAAAAATTCAGATTTTCGAGTTTTCATTTTATGGCCATATCTCGCTTATTATTTATGAAAATAGAAAAAATTAATTTCCACGTTCTTCAGGCACTTTTTTGATAAGAATGCAGTGGTGTAGTCAATTCTTTAAAAATATTCTTGAAATTCAAGTTATAGCGTAAAGGTGTATTTTTTTATATGGAACGCGTAGTTGGCTATGACATCAAAAAATTACTAATTTTTTTCTGATTCCAACGATATACATATATCATGTGGGATCAAATTATTCATTTTTAGCGCTTTTTAGCAAAACATCGGTTTTTAGGACATCATGTTGTATTCAAAACAAATAATAATAATTATTTAAAAAATCTCATAGATTATGTAACTTTTTATAAACCAAGAACAAAGTTGCCGTCAATGTTATCGGAATTGTAGCTGCAAATCCTTCGATTTCAAGCCGTCAAATTCAGACCGAGTCTGGTATACGAAGAAGTCGAGCATTGTCAGTTCTAAAAAGATACAAATTGAGACCAGCAAACAACAACACTCTCGACAAATATTGTTTGGACCGATGAAGCATTCAACATTAGTAGTGCCGGGATTCTCAATCGACACAACAAGCACTGCTGGTACGACATTAATCCGCACCGTATCGTTGACGTTCAAAATCAGGGACGATACGGTTCTAAAGTGTTTGGTGTGCCCCATTTGGAAATCGCATTTTAGCCTACCACATTTATGAAGGAAAATTAAAAGGGCAACGATATTCTGAAATTTTAAACCAACACATAGTTGAGGATTTTTCGCGGAACATTAGACAAAATTTATATTTTCAACAAGATGGGGCACCCCCTCACAATAGTAGAAACGTCTCTGAATTGTAAAACATTCATTTTAAAGATAAATGGATCTGTGAGGTGGCCACCACGTTCGCCCGATTTAACGCCCCTACATTTTTTCTTTTGGGGACACATTAAAGACAATTTATATAAAAAAATTATAATAATATATACGAACTAAGACAAAATTTTATATAGTGTGTTAATTCCGTCTCTAATATTCATATTTACAACGCCATTCGGAATGTTTCAAAGCGATGTGAACTATGTGTTGCAAGTAATGGCCATCAATTTGAAAATTTAGTTTAAGTGGCTTTATGTATAATTATTATCTTGTAGTTTGTTTAACAGCATTTTCCATATTATAGTTATTTGTTCTTGGCTTGTAAAAAGTTACATAATATATGAATGGTTTTTTAAATAATTAGGTATTATTACTTTCTTTGAAAAAAACATTGTCTTAAAAAACTATTCTTTGCTAAAAAGCGGTAAAAATTAATTTTTTGCCCCACATCGTTAGAATTAGAAAAAAATTAGTAATTTTTTGACGCCACAGTCAACTACGCGTTCCATATAAAAAATACAACTTTGTGCTATAACTCAAATTTCAAGAATATTTTTAAAGAATTGACTACACCACTGCATTCTTATCAAAAAAGTGCCTGAAGAACGTGAAAATTTTTTTTCTATTTTCATTAATAAGCGAGATATGGCCATAAAATGAAAACTCGAAAATCTGAATTTTTCGTCATAACTCGAAAACAAAATTTGAAATGGACCATTGAGTTTTTCTCAAAAAAAGAGATCGAGGTTGCGAGGTTCATTTTTTCATACGAACTATAATAGTTTACGAGATTCCCTACTAAAACATCGAAATTTGGTCACCCTGTACAAGTGTACACTGCTCAATTTTTGATGGAATGGTTTCTTTTGGTGTATTCAATAATAAGCGTCATGGCCTACTATCGTTTTGAAAAGTATCGGACGAGCTTCCTGAAATCAATCGAATCGATCGATTTGACTAAGAACAGCCGCACCATTTTTTACGCTTTTTCGAAAATTACTGTAAGACTCTAGATGATCTAATTTGTGAATGTTTTGCGACTGTGGAATTGGATTACTTTACCTTGATGTTAGTTAAACTCTTCCAGAAATGTTACTAGCTCTTGACCTTATTGATGTCATAACCTCTTGTCACAACATCTACTAGCAGGTACAGTAACCAGACAAATAGACAACAAATGGCTCTACGTCAGAGCTTGAGTCGCATTCTAGAAATGCATCCAGGAAGGATAGTGTAAAAAAGTGGCGTCAGAGATAAACTCCAGGAACTCATTTTGGGGGCTGAGTTTACCTCGTGGAGGAAAAAATATCGAAGAGTTTTTGGAGGGGGTCGATGGCATTGAGTCTAGTGCTCTAACCACTACATTGCCACCTTCTCCTGTTTAATGATTATTATTAGTTTTACATTATTGGAAACAGCAAAAGAATGTCTTGTATTGCCATTTAAGAAAACTCTGCGCTTTTATTCTTCATAAAAAAAATACAGAAACACCAGTTTATAATTCACAAAAAAAAAACCTCAAAAATGTGTTGCTAAAACCGATACTTTTTAAGATTTACGCCGCCGATTAGGGTAAAAGCACCACTAAATGAACGACACCAGTAAATGAACGATTACGAACTAAATTGCGATTCTTAAGCTTCTGTTATATCTCTCTTGCTCATTAAGGGTTACTATATAATATTCAATCCGCGTTTCTTTGTTTGTCGAAAGCAGTTTTAGTTGCGTTCCAAAGAATGAACACCATACCGATTTGTTTGTGAGCGGCTTTGTTGTTTGCGAGTTTCCATAGTGATATAATAAGAAACCATGTAAGTAAAAATAACTTTGAATAAGGATATTAAACATTAAAGCTTTATGATCATTGATTATTTAAATAGAGTGTTACATTTTATATTATTTAACGCCCAATATAACCTACAAATATGACGTATTGGCGCGAAAATAAGAAATTTTCTTGTTCATTCACTGGACCTCGTGTTATCCCCAGTGAATGAACAAATCGTTCATTCACTGGAAATTGCTGTGAAGTTGCGTACTGCAGTATTTTGGTCCTTAAACTAATTGTCTTTAAAGGCTGTTTTAAATGTTTGCAAAGAAATTTTAAATAAACGCTCCTGTCCAGTAAATGAACGTCCGATTAGTTGACGTTCATTCATTGGATCAATTTGCCCTATATGTGAACGTGTAATTTTGTATGCAAAGATTAAATAAGTACCTATCTACCTATTTATGGATCACTTGGTCTTTTAACTCAATTAATTTCCTGGCAGGAATGTAATGAAAGGTGACAATAAGGAATAAATATAGAAGATTTCTATATTCCGATGATTGCTTTCAAAAGGTGTTAGAAGAGATAAGGCAGAAGAAGTTTTCTATTAGTGCAGCCAGTAGACATCATGGGATACCAAAGAGTACCCTTTTTAATAAAATAAAGGAAAAAGTTCCCTTAGTTTGCAAAATCGGCCCTAGCACTATTTTAACTACAGATGGAGAACCTGTTTTAGAAACGTGTATCCTCTCAAAAGCAATTCTGGGATTTCCTAGACACGGAGATTAAGTAAAGGACTCTGTCCAGCGCGTGCTGAAAGCAGCAAGACGAGAAAATCCATTCGTCGAGGATAGATCTGGTCGGAAGTGGATGAAATTGTTTTTGCAGAGACATTCAAAAATAACCACTCGAAATACTAACTCTATCTGAATCTATTCCTCCCATGGTTGTATTTCCCCATAAACCTTGGTCTTTCCCTACAAGCGGATTCCAAGAGATATAGTAGTAACTGTTCCAGGAGAATCGGGCATTGGTCGTTCTGACAGCGGTTGGAGGATGAGTGCAACTTTTTATGAATTTATTGCAAATATCTTTTTTCCGTTTCCGTGGCTTGTCAATTATCAAGTAAAACGTCCAGTTTTATTGCTACTAGATGGTCACAAATCTCATATAAACATGGAATTGTGATTATTACGAATGTCCAAAAATGTGCAAGTACAATTGGGTTTTGTTTACAGAATCTACAGTTACATTATACGATGTAAATTTTTTGTTTATTATTCGCCAATGAAGTAAATATTTAATAACTTCGTCGGTAATATTCGCCATTTATTTTCTTAGTTCATTCACTAGATTTAGGAATTCATTCATTGGTATTGTCTGTTCAATCACTGGTATTTTTGAGAAAAAATTACATTTAAATTATTATTTACAATAAATGCTTAAAAGTATTTGAATTTTTGAATGAAATCTTAATGTTAATTATATAAGGATTACCTAAAAATTTAGTTAGCATAAAAATTCATCACCATATAATTATACTGATAATTTAAAGTTTGTAAATTGCTTAACCGTTCATTTACTGGTGCTTCTACCCTAGAACTTATTAATATAATTTAATCAGGAAGTACTAAATTGGTATCGCATTTATATTTATGAGGACCATTTGGATGATGATAATTGAAAACGATCCAAGCGCCAAATTGTAAAACGTGAGTAATCGCGATAATGTAAAAACTCACGTTTTTTTAAAAAATATACCACATACTTAATTTTTTTTTCAATAGCAATGTTGGAAGTGTTGAAGTAAATAGTGATGAAGATTACATGCTTTTTTCCCAGTGCCAAAACATAAACTTAATGGTTTTTTGGTGGATGGATCCTTTTCAATAATTGGATGATGATAATTGAAAACGATCCAAGCGCCAAATTGTAAAACGTGAGTAATCGCGATAATGTAAAAACTCACGTTTTTTTAAAAAATATACCACATACTTAATTTTTTTTCAATAGCAATGTTGGAGTGTTGAAGTAAATAGTGATGAAGATTACATGCTTTTTCCCCAGTGCCAAAACATAAACTTAATGGTTTTTTGGTGGATGGATCCTTTTCAATAATTAAAGAAAAGTAGTTTATTGCATAAAAAAGATCCAACTTGGATCTTTTTCTATAAAAGAAAACGACTTTTTAGCTAATAGTCGCTTGGGTCTTCACTCAATAGATGTCGCTAGAACTGCAGTAGGCTTTTGGTACCTTTTACGCACATAAAATGGATATCAGGCTGTCGCATGGTGCCATTAACTCAATTTTTCCAATTTGGCGGTTGGATCGTTTTCAATTATCATCATCCATTTCTTCCACACCACCAGAAGATACATGGCCAAACACTAGATAGTCGACGTTCAGTTAAAAGGATAAAAGCTTTCAGCTTCTTCTGTTTTACCTCACCGCTCCCAAAGAACAGATGTGCATTAATACATTACGAACGACCAACAAATAAAATCTAATTAAGCTGATATATTTGTGTAAATATGATATATTTGCGCACTCACATCTCAATTTAATGCAGTAAAGGATTCTTCTCCGCCCTAAATAAGGGGTTGATTGAAAAAACTAATTGATCCCGTGATGGACGTGAAATCGATAATAAATACCTACTAACAACTTTGGATGCCTTGCAAATGGTTTAGTTTACACGTTACTGTCTCATTTAACTTTTATTTAGGTACATAAAATTCGAAACCAGAAAATGTTAAGATTAAGTGGAAAACCGCCACACCACTGGCACTATGTTGGCCATTTTTATAAAACTACACTTTGAGCTTCCCAGGAAACCAGCAAATCAACCAACACTCGTTTTACTTGAGCCGAGCCCCATACGGTGGGAGCCAAAAATATGGGACCCGAGCTATAGCCCAACTAAATCCAAATCGCCAAATTTAAAAACCCACCCTATGTTCCCTCAATTATAGATCGTCTAATAGAGACTATCAGCGCTCTCAGCTGACGGAAAGGGTTCCAGGATAGACTAGAACATGGAGAACAGAAGAAAGAAAGGCCAATAAACGCATGCGTGGAGCAAATTGCTAACGAAATAGAATAAACAAAATAAAATAATTGGCAATGGACATACAGCATGGACGTATGGAACAACGGTGCATAGACAGAACTTTCAGAAGGTCACTGGTGAAGAAGAAGAGTATATTTTCATTACAGGAAACACCCCTTCTCCCACGATTACCTTCTGAAATTTTGTTTCTAAATAAGAAAATTTGTTCTCCATTGTATACGATGGTGGAAATTGCGTTCCAATATTTCTTCAGGTTAAAATATTTTTTAACTGCACAAACTGAACAACCCATACCTACTATTGTTTTTGGTTTCATGGAAACTTGATAACGTGTTGTATAGATATATTGATAAGTAAGTAGAGAAAATTTGAGTTTTGAGCGATTCTGCATTAGGGTGAGAATGTAAAAAGTGACCCTCGTATAAAGAGATTGTTTGACCATTCATTAATACTAAAATACGTTTGGGATTACTTTGGTAAATGCAAAAACAAGGTCGCCTTTCGGTCGATATTTGACATATTTAATTAAAAAAAACAATATAGTATGCGATCTAGAATACTCCTGCAATTCTATATCTTTTTTAATGCCAAACTTGTAATTGCATATAATTAAGATTAAATATCGAAAGGAAAGTATATAAACACGAAGACATCTATTAAAAGCCATTAATAAATACGTTTTTCCGATAAAAGAAAACCGCTGAGTTATAATTAAGGAAAAAAAAGGATAAATCAACACGAACCGCCCCACTTTCGTATAGTCTATGTGATCGATTTCCAGTTCACTGTTCAAGCAGCTCTATTGGCAGTGTAGTTGATGCGCTTGGCAATAAAGTATTCATTCGTACAATCAAATTCAAACAAATATGAATACGTCACGCACACTGGTACACATCAGCTTTTAAATTCATCGTTTGATACTTTCTTGGGGAAAAATAATAACATTAAACCGTTAGGTATGTAAGATTTTTAAATTTAATTTCTTCATTTTCCTTTTCCAAACTTTTGTCACATTATTAACTTTGTTAGGACACAAAGAGGCGAAGCGAGTAATTCAAAGGATTCCCCAATACGTTTGGCACTTTTCCCAAAGAAATTCTCCATAAATACACATTTCCAATACGGTGGACAAAATCTAAAGCCAAAATATGATAGGGAACTACAACTGGAACACCTATAAAGTTTAACTCCAATCGCTCGACCTGTTGCGAAAACAACTCTTCATTCACTAATTTATGGAAGAACTCCATTTTTGTATATCAAATATTCAAAGTGTAGGCTATGACGGACCAAATTCAAAAATATCACAGCATTTGCATGCCAAGCATTACAGACAATAGCGCTACAAAATTGACCGTGTTGAAAATAAAAAAGTTTAAAAAATAACGAACTGTTAAAAAATTGTAGGAGTGGGGGTGGGCACCGAAAACTTTCACCAACCTTTTGAAAGAAATAAAACGTACATATTTGGCGAGTGTTCTTTTTTAGTATAACGTTGTTCCTAAATTTCTGCTTTAAAATAAATAATGGACTGGTGGGTGGGGGCTGATGTATTACAAGTTTTTTAAAACGTACGGTATACAGCGATCGTTACTCAGCTTATAATTTATAACGGCGTAGAAAAAGAATATTGAACTACACCAGGAGTAGGAATGAAAACCGATTATAGGAAGAATATTAAAAATAGAGTATAAAGATAACACAAACTTCGGAGACTTCGGAACGGTTGTATGAAGTCATATAAAAGCCCTTGCGAACATTAGTGGCCAAAAAAGCATAGATTTATGCATCTTGAACGACTTTACACATGACACAAATATACTCAAGAAGTAACCCATGTAGCATTTAATATTGGCATTTCATTGTAAATATATTGGTAGAATATTAACGTATAATATTGTCACAACATTGAAATGTGAGCAATTTTACATATTGGCTAAATATTACCCATATTATTTCAATATTGAGGAAAATATTTTTACAATATTGACCCATTATTGTTCTGCAATGTGTCCCAAAATAGTAGGAAAGGGGGTGACCTGCGCCACCTCAGAGCCCTAACTGTTCCGAGGGACTATTTCACAGTGTGCAGCGCCTGCAGGGCTCCATGTGCTCCGGTGGTTCCTTCACCAGGAACCCCATTCACATCGTATAGACTCGGAGGAGATCGGTGATGCTGCTTCAAGTAGTACTCGAACCATCGATCAGCCGGTTAAGATGTCAGCCATGAAACAACTGAGCTACGGAAAGTTATATAATTTTGGAATTTAAAGTTGAACATTATAATATATGGAAAAGGGTGTTCATATTATATTTTGATTATTTTGATATCTTCAAATCGGCGAAAGTTAACATTCGTCGGATTTTGAGAAAGTACCATAACGTTATATGAATATTTTTTCCATGCAGCCTAAATATATCATTTTAAATATCCAGTGATATTGAAAACATAGTATTGTTATGTTATTGATAAATAAATATTGACTTTATATTGTATAGCAACATTTACTAAATATTGTAAATATGTATGCTATATTGCTGAAATATCGATTTTCAATATTTAGTAATATTGGTACATTATTGTGTGTTATTGAATTTACATTAAATATCAACATTTACTTAATATTACAAATATGTATGTTATATTGCTTAAATATAGATTTTCAATATTTAGTAACATTGTATACGAAATATTGGTACATTGTTGTGTGCTCTTATTGGTACATTATTGAGTGTATATCTAATATTTTAATATACATTAAATAGCAATTACTAAATATTGCAAATTAATATTGTTCTTATATTTACTAAATATTGTCTGTCGCCAATATTAGGTGAATATATTTTTATAATATTATAAAAATATATTCACCCAATATTGGCGACAGTTCGTCAATATTGCCTCAATCTCTATATATTGCGCGCAACAATTACAGAATAATCGATGTAAGGCTAAGAAGTAAACTAGAACCAACACTTCATTCTTAGGTAGGCTTCCGGCCCAGAGATCCACGTAGAAGTTGAAAGGAAAGCGGGAAAAGAAATCAAACAAGGTGGTATACTCAGCCCCATTTTTTTTCCCTTATTCTGCTTATCTTTGGTAAACAGTTAAGTTAATCCATCTATTCGTGTTTCTTGTTTATCCGCATATCTATATTTTTATATTTAGTAATCCTTTTAGTTCACAAGCTTCGTTTTCCCACGATTTTTGTGATTTTCTGTTGTTTTCTCCCTTCTCCATCTAAATACTACCGTTTTGATAAGAAAGCTACAGTTGTAGTCACCACGCTCACGTCTACTCTATTTTTATTGTCAATTGTCGTTTGTCTTTTATTAATTATATTGTTCGCTATTCGAGACACTTCTTCTAGATTTCAGCCGCATATAGATGATATTTGTTGGTGTGGTCGCTTTTACCTTTTTCTTCGTCGCACTGGCACCTGTTTTATTCGAAAGTATTCTTGATGGATCGCTATAAAACCACAAGGCAAGCTTCTCTGCTTTTCCCTGTGTCCGTATTCGTTCTCTTAGTATGTTATCAATTGTATAAGGCAAAGGAAACGTAAAAAAACAGTTGAAACTATAAAACTACCAAATTAAAATAAGGGTACATAAATTCACTTTCTCATGATTACGAGAACTCTTGTAAAATCAGCAATTGAATTTTGGTCCAATAACTGAACACTGAAAACTGAAAATCATCTTTTCAACGACTAATGATGAAAGATGGTAAACATAACGAGCAATTTTCAAAAACCGCCATCTACATACAGTTTCAAGTGCTGAACATTTCAAGTACCTATTATTTAGTAGGTACTGTCGTTGATTGAAATATTAATAAAGATGGGCAACCTATGCATTAAGAGAGCAATTCATCCATGTATGTGTAGTTGCGTTTTTGTTTTTTTCTTTTGACTGTAAAGTAGCGCCATCGCCAAAATGTTATGAATAATAGTTCAATTTTCGCCGCAAATTAGAATTGGCGCTTCGAAAATACAAGTGATAGCTATTGTTAGTCATGCAATGTTGCAACATTTAACCACTAATTAATATATAAAAATTACTCTACTCTAGAACTTAAAGAATTATAAAAAGCAATTAATTTTTATTATAAAATTTCTATACGATAAACATCGTTTGATTTTCATTAGTTATTCCCCCCAAAATTATTTATTGAACGATTCGCTTTTACAATTTCATAATTTATTTTAAAATAATTTACAAGTGCTTTAATCGCTCAGTAAGAAATATAAATAACGCCAAGAATTTCACATTTGAAATGGCCATTGTTAAAAAACATATAGAAAATGATTAATGAAAAACCTTTCATTCCTTAAAGTAGTTAGTGTCGACTATCGATTTACATTGTTTTGCATCATCCTCATTTATTTTGATATTAAAAACCTCAAAATCAGTTAGAATGTCATTGTTAAAGTTTTTCCAGTCACATTTTGCTGACAAGGATTTGCTCTTTTACACATCGAATCAACTTAGACAGCACATTCTTTCATAAGTAGTATAGTACGTAATAAACAAAACATAAGTGAAATTATGTCAATGAGAGACGGAAACAATCATCCTGAAAAACCAACAACAAAACCTCATTTTCTGGCTTTACAAAACGAATTTTTCAACGAACTTCGTTCGTTACTGGAATCAATATTCCGTCCGTGCGTCCGTGCGTTGCAAGAGATGCGTATTGTCTACAACCGAGTTAAGGTATGGATCTTATGTGAAATTTTATGCTGATTCAAGATCCGGTCCCAATTTTTCGATATCTCAAATACTTTTCGAAATATTCGACTTTAAAGTCGAAATTTTGAAATTATCAAATTTTGTCTTTTTGATAAGGCCAGATTTTTTTATACTTTCGTTACTGCGGTATTCGAAGTTCGTTTTGTAATCCAGGGATTTCAACTAGTTTTTATGTAGAATTGTTCATTGTTAGCCCAGTTGTGTAATGCGGCGATTGAATTTGGATGAGGTAGTACTACGGAGATAATATTCACCAAAAAACGGTTTTGTGTGTATTCTCCCTATGTCCCACTCAGCTGTGGACACCCTGTATAAATTTATTATAATATTACTTGTATTGGGTGTTAGGGCGGCTGCACACACACACAGATATTATCGGTGTTGTGTTATCGGTACGGTATCGGTAGATATCGGACATGCTTTTCACACACACCGATAAAAAGTATGTCGAAATTGGAATAGCGGTTATATTTTTGTTAGCATCACCAGTGTCGCTGCGCCTTTTGAATCCCAGATTTGGAATCAGCAACCCAAAAACCTACGGATGAAATGTCTAGAATCATTTGAGAGTGAATTTGAGAAAAAGCTTCGCAGATGGTACGTTGCTCAGTTATGCTGAGCTCCAGAAGGGCGGTGAGCCAATTTGGAGGTCATATTCGGAATCAGCTACCTCGAAAACCCCCTTTAACCCGAATTGCCTCGATTGTAGAAGTTTACAACAAAGGTATAAATTTTTTCTATGAAAATGCATTTTTCAGGATGGCTTTTCCACTGCACAAATGCAATTTCGGAAAAAAAAAACATGATCAAAAGTAGGTACAAAGTTTCCTATTGAATTTAGGAAGCGAATGAATCTCAATCCGTCTTACTAAAAAAATTTGGTAGGTTCAGTGCTTTATTATTTCTTCGCCTATCATGCACTTTTCACTTCTCTTCGTTTTTGAGGCCGGTGCACCTGTCCGACAAGCGCGCCGCCAAGGGGCCCCCCTGGGAAAAAGAAAAAAGGCAAAAGTTATTAAAAATAAAAATAAATTTTATACCAAATCTTGAAAAAACGCCAGAGCTACGACCCATCCGAATTGTCTGCAATTTTTTTTTCGTGACATACGCAAGAACATAAATCATTAACCTGAATTACAGATTTACAGACGCGCTCAAATCACTTTAAAACAGTGATTTTTTATCCACAAATTTGAACATGTTATCCCCAGGTTCAGAACTTGCGACCATTTTTATGCTCTTATATTTTACATCATCTTCAACGTAGTATGATTCGCACATAAGACGAAGAAATGGTAGAATAAAAAATTGTTTTGACTTTTCCAAGTATCGGAAGTTATTCTCTGAACATTTCTGAGTAAATTTATCATAGGATCACATTTTTATACTACCTTTTCTTCGTCTCAAAAGTAGCTACAATTTCTGTAAAAATTAAACATTACCTGCATCTTCAATCGTCAGTTTCTCGTCGCTGTTTACAGAAAAACATACGCGACCAAGTGTTTTTTATAGGAAATGTTGTAAGCTTTCAATTAGTTTATATAAAAGTTTGTCCTAAAATAAATGGAAACGAAGATATTTAAGAAAAACTGAATACAAATATACATTTTACTTAAATTCTGTGAAAATATATAATAGGTAGTTTTCAAAGATGTATTTTTACAATAAAGTGCAACTTGCGATTGCGAACGATTTATTGTATTGTATTACCTTTGTATATACACTGTGTCCGTAAAGTATGGAACAAATTCATTTTTAGCTAAACAGACCATTTTAAGAAATAATCCTGAAACACGTCCATTTTTGATTTTAATTTACCGTATTTTAAAATAATAATCTAATATACAGGGTGAATTTCTTTCGAGTAATGACGCCACCGCCATTTTTTTTAAATGGAACATCCCCATTTTGTTTCAATTTTCGGATTACTCTAGCTGAGCTGATTATTTTAAAATACGGTAAATTAAAATCAAAAATCGACGTGTTTCAGGATTATTTCTTCAAATGGTCTGTTTAGCTAAAAATGAATTTGTTCCATACTTTACGGACACAGTGTATATAAAGCACCTACTGTAAATAGGATAAAACCAATTTTTAACAAAAAGTTAACGGCCATTTTTTAGCTGAAATCGGGATTCGGTTAATAAAATGTCAATTTTTGAGTATATCTTCAAACAGCTGTAACTACCGAACTATTTGTCGTACGAACTTCTGCTGACGCTTATTTTACAGGTACATTAATTATCTTTAAAAAACTATAAGACACTACTGTCTACAAGTAGTCAAAACATAGTTATTTGCAAAGCAACGCTTGAAAATGAGAATTTTTCATTATTTCTTCCTCCATCGCCTTATAAGGATTACCAAAATGATATTTCGTGCATACATATAGATTCAAAATTTAATTCTCTACAACTTTCATTATATACACTAAGTACGTAGAATCAATAGTTTTCGACTTATTATTGATTTTATTATGCAAAACGAGCAGCGATTGTGTCTTAGAAAAAGGTTTAAATGATTATATCTCTGTCAATATTAATCGTATAGAAATGTTTAAAAACGAAAATTGTTCGTAATTAAATTCTCTACAACTTTTATTTGAAGCATTTTGCGATACAAATGGCCATTCTCGAGATACAAGCGAAATACGCGCGATGCGCACACGCGGCACACGTGTTACTGTTTCGCCGCAAAACAGTCGACATTTTAAAAAAATCTATCTCAGCTCCTATTGGTCGCAGAGACAAAAATAAAACATGAAAATGTGCGGAATTTTGTCTGCTACAATTTTCTTAACGTTTTTGTTTTTGATAAAATTGATACTTTTTCAGTTATTTACGATAACCGGTTTTTTTTTACACTTTTTGGCCCACAATTTCTCTCGGAGGGGGGGGGGGGGGGTACGGGTGGGGAGTTTTGAACACTTCAAAGCGAACACAAAACAAGCCTGTTTCCAAATTTTCAAAGCTGTAACCATTTTTTCATCCAAATTTCTTTATTTTACTGGGCTATTATTATTATACCTAAAATGACGCTGGGCTGCCGCCCTAAACAAACGAGCGCAGCGAGTGAGTTTTGGAATCATCCTAGTGAATATTAGCCATTAGTACACAAGTAAAAGACCTCGTAAAAGACTATACTTTCTCCACGACTATGCATAAAAAAATTCTTCCATTGGGAATCGAACGTCGATGTCCCGCGTCAAGTATCTCTACTACTGAGCTATTTACCACATTTATTTACGAAAATTACCGTGATTTCTGATAATCATAGAATGTGATTGCCTAACGAGAGTGAATTCTTTTTCATTCTTCACTGGTGTGAAGAATTTATGTCTTTGTTTAGCTAAATATGTAAAAAGAATTTGTGCATTTTTATATAGTCGTGGAGAAAACAATTATTCAAGTGACAGAAACGGTGAAATAAAGACACGAAAACTCTAAAGTCATCATAATTGTTCGGAATTTGCATACTAAGGTCAAGTAATATTATGACTCAATTAGATTCTGCCGTTGATGCAAATATTCGGTATATTTCAATCAATGATACGGCCTTTAAAAAAAATTATTTACACGAAACTAGTTCAAAGTACTTTTATAGTAAATTAAAAAATGTAATTTGGTCGTGGTAACAATCTATATTATGTAGGTTGAAATTTGAAATTGAATTAAAACTGTCGCGTCGGGTGAGGATATCATATATAATTTCTCCTGTAAAAGAAAATAAAGTTATACTTATATAAAGAAAAATCCTAACATAAATATTTAAGTCGCATAACGCGCTACTAGTATATATTTATTTTTATTCATTTAAAAGTCCCGGGTTCAAATATTCTTTTACTGGCAACATTGTTAAGAATGTACACGAATTTACTAGCGTAATTACAGAATTCTATCATAAAAGTCAGGTTACACACTACTTGAGTACGCGCGACCGCAACGACCCCTGATGCCTTGTACGACAATGGGGTCGTATATTACCGTAAGGTTGTCTATCTTTATTAATATTTATGTGGGATAGGCTGCAACCTTCCTGACTCAAAAAATTAAGTTATGACAAGTCATTTTAATAACAAAAGGTAATAGGCTTGCGTGTCAATTTTTACCTTCTCTTTCATTTATTTAAACTTAAACTGATCGATTGTTTGACATGAAAACATGTGCTCGTTGTGGTGACATATCTCACCCCAACCAACACTAACAATTAATCGCCTTCAGCTATTACAACGATTATGTAACATATAGCATTATGTATTTTGAACTAATTAATGCCAATATGAACGGCAGTACGATAAGTAATTAAAGTAAAATTCCTTCAATTTTGGAGCAATGAACTATTTTTATTTTATTACTAGTGAAGTGTGAATGAGCTTTGAGCTCAAAAACCTTTGATTTCTTTTTGTAACTATAAATGGCGTTAAAATGCCGACGAATGGAAAACGCGAAAAAAGCTTTTCTCGTTGATTCGCTTTGTAATAAGATACAAGTACTTGAGATACAACAATACTTGAACTCATTATTTCAAGTGGTGTAACGCGAAATAAGGTAGTAAATTATATTGTTGCGTATCGCGTACTTCATTGCTCGATCGAAGTTAAAACGGGAAACCGCTTAACGAGCTTTCCCAGTTTGATATTGAGCTTTTAACAGGTTAACAAACTTTATCGTTAGATTGAAATGTAAAAACAACACCTCGGCAATAGAAGGAATGGAGTGGAAACATTTTTTAAATTTCAGTTTGAAATACCTACTATCGTATTTTTATTGTAAAAAATAGCTTAAAGCTGTAAAAAAAACTGACTCGCTCACGTGAGTCAATATTAGAGAAACGAATGCGGTAGATACGACGTGTTGTAGTAATGAAGCAGTAAATCCCTATGATTTTGCTAATTCAAAAAAATGTGTCCAAGTACGCCTTTTTGACTTTAATCGATTTAAATAAAGTTTAACAAAAAGCTACAGAGAGCGTGTTAAGCAAAAACCCAGCCTTGTATCCACCTTCAAAATTAAATTATCAATTTGGCGAATAATTTATTATTACAAGGGTGCTTTAATCGTTTCAGCCGAAACAAATAAAAATCGTACCCTTATATAACTAGAAATTATCTATAACATGAAAACATAATCAAGGTGGTTATAGTTTTTCGTAAGTTTTAGAAAGGACTGCACAACTTTTGCTCTTTTTGATAAAAAAAAGTTACGAAATCGTATAAGTATCTCCGTAAAGGACTATTTTCCATGAAGGTCTGTATGCCCTGAAACAAAAATGTGGTGCACCAAAAAACAAACTTTATGCAACTCTGTGGCTTTTCTAATAAAGCTTGTCGATATTGTCATTATTTCATTAATAATTTGGACGGACTCGGTGAAAATGTGTTTACACGTCTCTCCCTCAATGTAAACCACGTGTTGTAATTTGATTTATTTGTGTGAAAGGGCGTAGTGCAGCGAAAATTCATTGATAAATAAGCATTGTGTACGGGCGCAATGCAGACAACCCCCACAGCCGATATGGAGGCGAGGTGTTGAATAAAAAAGGTAGTGAGGTAGAACGTTCTTGCATTCTAAACGACGCAATCAAGCAACTGTTTATCATGTACGGGAGATCAGACCTTCTCGCTCCCTAATTTATGATAGGAAGGAATATTTTTTTATGCGTGAGTGACATCTCAATTTGATTTTCACGGATAGATCGAAAACAATGGAAGTAACAAGCGCTGGTATTTACGCCAAAGAATTGAACTTCCATATCGTCCACCCACGAGACTTTCCAACTATAAAATTTCTTATAAATAGCAGAGAATTCAATGTTATTGAAATGCCCAGTGACAGCTGAGCATTCCTCTAAGCACTTTGTCACTGCATGATTTCCTCTAGAATGCTTTCCGAATGTCATAACTACACTAAGCATGTAGCAAACAGTAATACTCTCGAGATCGCACAAGAAATCTATACAGGGGGAGTGTGGGACCTTCCCCTACTAAAACCCTTCTCCCTTTCACTCTTGGTGCAACCCATCAGGCATCACCTGTTTTGGCATTCTTCTTATTTCCTGTTGCACTCCATTTCAGTTTTTTTTTCCCCTCAACTTCTCTTGTGTGTATCACCAGATGACAAAAACTGGCAATTCTTTCCCACATTGTGTGCTCGCTAATCATTTACTCCACCATGTTGTCTGGTGTCATTTCCGCTCCTATCTCCCTGTTCAGGGCTCTCCTCTCCCCATATACCACCTGGGGCATTCAAATACTGCATGAGCTTTATCATCCAACAGGCCGCAATCTACACAATCTCCATTTTGTCTTTCTTTAATCTTATGGAGGTATGTACATCCCATTTTCACCATGCCCTGTAAACAGTTGCATCATCGTATAATTGACCTCCCCATGTTCTCTGCCTGTCCACGCCCAGATGTTACTGATAAGTCTTCGAGTCCACGAGTCCCTCTGTTCCCAATGTAGCTGCCATTCCTTGCATGCGTACATTTTTCCCCATTTCTCTGCTCTGAACTTCAGCAGTACGTGGGAAGGTGGAATTCCTGCAACCACCAACACGTTTTCCATGGCCACAGTTCTGTAGGCGCTGGTTACTCTTATCGCCAGGAGTCGCAATACCTTATTTATCATATCTCGGGCGCATCTCGCTGTCCCTGCACTAACCCAAACCTCGCATCCGTACAGCAACCCGGACTTTACCGCACTCGCGTGCACTGCGCGTCTTGATACACTGCAACCATCCTTGTTCGGCATGACTCTGCTGAGCGCTGCGTAGTACTGTAGCGCCTTACGTGTCGTCTCTCTCACGTGTGGTCCCGCTTCTGTCTATTATCACGCCTAGTACCTTGATAGTCTTGTCTGCCACTATGTTCTGTCCTTCCCGTCAGGAGAGCCACCTTAGTTTTCTAGGTTCCAGGCTCATGCGTCGTTCTTCCAACCATCTATTAACTAACTCAACCGTCGTTCTAAGGTGATATGTGGCGCTATCCACACATCTGTCTTCCACGACAATTGTTAGGTCATCCGCAAATCCGATAATCCTCACTCCTCCTGGCACTACCAGCCTCAGCACACCATCGTATGGTATATTCCACAGTGTGGGTCCAAGTGCACTTCCTTGTGGAACTCCGGCTGTCGGCATGAATCTGCGCGTGCCTCCATCGGGTTTCTTAACCTCCACCACCCTGTTTGTGAGATACCTTCTGGCGACCTCCACCAGGAATTTTGGCATCTCCATCCCCTAGATGGCACCGATTATACTTTGATTTGGCACCGTATTAAAAGCGTTGCGCACGTCTACCGATGCCATTATGCATATCTTTCTGGTTTTTAGGGGCCCACTGTTCGCCTTTTTCCTCATTTATTTTCTTCCATTACCTGCAACGCTTGAATGGTCGAATGCCCTTTTATGAAATCATATTGGTGTTTTGATATGTTGTTAGTGGCTACCCGCTCGATCCCGCCTTTAATAAGCTTTTCTAGTATTTTTCCCGCGTAGTTCGTCATACAAATCGGCCTATATGTGCCGTTTGCCTTCGGGATGAGGACGAGCCTGCTTTCCTTCCATGGTTGTGGGAAGTACCCCCTCTTAAGGCATATTACACCAGATTTCCGCCCTCTCCCTTGCCATATTTTTAACCACCACGGCCGGTACGAGGTCGGGTCCAGACGCCTTATTATTCGGTAATTACCTCGCCGCCCTCACAACCTCGCCTCGATCGACCTTTTCGTAGGAGTAGGAGTGCTCCCTCTCACCCTGTACTGGCAGTGGGTCTCTCATTGGAAATAATACCCTTATTGTCCTTTCTAGTGCAGCGTCGTCCCATCCGGGTGTGTGCCTTGTTGTTTTAAATTTCCCCATCACTATCTTGTAGCCTTTTCCCCAGACGTCTCTTTCCAGCTCCTCGCATAATTTTTTAGTACTAATACACCTAACAACTTATAACACCCAGGCGAGGTCTCCAAGATACCATCTCGTGGTTTGGTGCGTTTCTCTGCAGGACTATCAAGGGAAAAGTCGTGAACATACTTTGTGGCCTCTGTAAACTAAACAAGCACATGCACGGTGTGGAGATGGTAGACAGATGACGAGGCGGCGCATATCTCACGTGTGGAGTGACTTAAGGTAGTTCCTCCGCGGAACGATTTGCGACAGAATTTGTTCAAACTTGGCGTATACGTTATTAAATACGTTATCCAAACATCTGTGGAGTTTAAATGAGGTTTACCGTCCCTAAGTCGAGATATTTACACTTAAAATTGGCATAATTGACATATAACCCATATACAAAAAACACCGCCCACGTAGCACATATCTTTCAAAGGCGTCCCAAAAACATTCTAAGGACTTCTATATGTCCACATAAGTCCCCAGGACATCCGAAAGACATTCTGAGAACTTCTGAATGTCCGCATAAGGCCACAGGACATCCCTTGCAGATCTCGTGTTATGTGGGCACTGGCACATTGTCAATTGTACTGTCAAAACTAAATGTTAGAATTTAATGAAAAACTAAAGAATGCTAGAGAGGGATTATACGAATATTGTGAAAACATTTGAGAATTGTTTACCGTCTACTTTGAAGATATAGTCTTGAGAAACATGACGTTTTTGGTATTATTAGATATGTTTAGGCAAGCGAATGATTGTATACGCAATCTGTTCCATGGCAACGCGGACAGTCCGAACAAAAAGTGTACTTCCACTGGCGTGACAAAAATGGTTAATAATAGAAGTTACTATGGTTACATGGGACGAAACTTTTGGTTGAGATTGTCGCGGAGGAACTACCTTAAGTGATGTTGTGGGTCCGCACGACTCTATTTAGGGAGGTAGCTTAATGGGCCCGTACCCTACGTGCTCACACCCTCCTATCTCAACTCAGAATATCCAGAGGTAGTGTGTACTTCGCTGGTAGAATTATCGAAAACGATGGATAAAAAGTAGGTCTTGGGTTTATATGTTTGATGACCTCAACCGGTTGCTTCAATAATTCAAAAATTTAATGAGTCTAACGTCAACGACGCGGAACTTCCGTTATCGAAAATCTTACGAGTCATAGTAAAATTCGAGAAGACTAATTTCAAGTAAGGTGCATGTTTCCTTCCAAGTTCCGTGGAACCTTTAAAGTTTGTATTCGGTGATTTCCAAAAAATGCTTACGGACAATCATAAAACAAAGCAAATGAGTTTTCATTGCACAAAAGCAAAATGTTGTCAACAATGCAACATTAACCAAGGAATTACTTTAAACCATTATATAGAACATTTTTGACCATTTCCTCCATAACTCTTACTAAGAAAAGTAGCCTGGTCCACACAACGAAGAAGTACACAACAGTCCATTCGTCTGGTTAAGTTAATTGGTGGCAAGTGTGTTCAATATGTCTATTTGTGTTATACACACACCAAAGGCTTCCGTAGTAACTTTTGAGCGGCACGATGGTACTAGAGACACCTTTAACAGCTTCCCGGTCTCCCAATGCCCTTGAAATTACTCTAGTTTAAGCTTCCTATAATAGCTTGTACCAGGAAGTCTGGGTAACTAATTGTTACTCCTTAAAGTTTTCTTTTCTATCGACAGCCCCCTATCCTTTCGTAGTCGCGCTTAGGTATTGTTTACCCAGTTTACCCAGACAATTTTTTTACTTTGGGTTTGGTTTCGATAAAATGTTGTCCCTTACCATCTCGAATGCCCTCCTTGCAGCATCCGTTCGCCAAACCATATCACTACAGCCCTGTAGCATATTCAGAGGCCCTACTATGTGGTGGCACTCGGTGAATACTTCGTTCTCGATTCCATCAATTTCGTTGAGGTTACAGGTTTTAATGTGCCCTGCATCCTCTTCGGTAGGATTTTCTTGCAGACTTTGATCGACAAATTCCATTCAGAAGTTTACGCAGCGACATTACTTAAAGTCCTTTCGTCTCTCTCGGAATACTGCTGTCGAATGGTTGCTTCCTAGACATCTCACTTTTAGACATCCCCTGAGAAGCAATTTTGTAGACGGGTGGTAGTTTGGAGCTACCTTCTCACCTTATTGCCGAATCTTGAATTGTTTTGCCTTTCGGTTTTAGCACCAAAAAACTTGAGCGTTGGATGTGCTTATTCCCTAGTTCTCTTCGGTTCAAGGCTCCATACTCTGAGTTCATTATCAGCTGTCCACGACTGGGTTGATAGTCAAATGAGTTTTACGAGTATGTACCTAGGGAAAGCGGTCCATCTCCGTAAAGTCCTTACATGAAGGTAATCCATTATGTGAAGTACGGGCAGTTCCAGTACAAGCGGAATTTAATAAATTAATTTTCTGGAAAAGCTGGAATACTTGCGCTCAACACAACAGTTACAATAAAAAACCAACCGAACAAGTTTCAACAGTACTACTCGCATCATCACCGAATAACAGTTGGAACTATAATGGCGTGGGATTGTATTACATATTTGCTTATAAATTGGCTCACTTGTGAGATTCGATTAACATTAACTAGTTTTCCTAAGCCAAATATACGTAATTAAATCTGTATGACTAAATCAACACAAAATGATTTAAATTCAGATTTAAAATAAAGTATTTTACTCTCAAATATTAAAAATTAATAATTAACCAATTAGGCTGATTTATTTAATTCGTAAATAAGCAAAGTTAATTAATATAAATTGATGGAATTTCGTCAGCTTCTGTCTGAAATCGTTTAAATATCTAAATGTAGGTACCTATACAATAACTGCTAACACGATTTTGCCAAGTTTGATATTAGTTTTTGGAGACAGTTCAAAAAAACTCTAGCTATACCCTCATATGTGATGGAATAGGCAGCTTAAGGCGTGTTTTACGTAATCACTAAGTGGTGAGAATTTTATGGTGTTATTTTGAGGGAAGTATAATGATTAATGACCCTTATTTCTAGAGAATACCTTAACTTAAATATAACCTTCCCCTATTCCTATTTACAGTTCACTCTCCCTCCTCTTCTCTCCCCCTCCCAGTTTATTATTTCAACTAATATAAAACAAAACATAAATCCTCAAACTACACTCTCCCCATCCCCTAATCATCTCCTAACTGTCCCCCGTTTCCTTCCACTCCCTTCATTTCCAATTTCTTCTTTCTGCCACCTTCTCCTATTCCTTCTTCTCTCACCATCCTTTTCCCTCAGCTCTTCACGTTCTCATAACATATGAGTTGGACTATCTCGTCCCATTCCACACAACCTACATTTTTTTTATCATCCTCCCACCAATACTTATTCGCCCTATCCTGGTTCCCGCATATATATCTTGCCACTCTTCCTACTAAATCCTCCCCTTAGGTACTCCGACACTCCTTCTGTAATAATCTCTTTATACCTCTGATTATACCTCCCTTCCCTAATCCTTCTCCTTCCTTCTTGCCTTTGCACATCTTTATCACTTTCTACAATACCTTCTCTTGTGCTCACCCTCCTCACCCTTCCCTTCTCCTTCTTACTTCCTCTCTTGCGTACCCCCCCCCCCTTTTGTAATACTCCTTTCTTTCGTCCTGTCCGTAGCCTATCTTTCCTTCCTTCACCTCTTTCCAACAGCTCTGCAGTATTCTCCCTCCTCTTCCCCTATTCATTCCCGGTGTCCCCATCTCCAATATCTGTCCCGCATCCTTTCCAGTACTTCCCCCTCCACCCCACACAACACCACACTTGCCACTAGTTTTTCAAACAACCTCCCAATGAAAGTTTCAATTAAGGAAAAGGCTTACCTACAAACTCTTTGATCAGAATTGACATTTGAAGTAGTAAAAATTTAATTCAAAACGTATCTCGTGTTCTGTCAATTAGAATCCAATCAAATTTTAAAGGAGGGCGTCTTGTGAACATTTTCTTAGAGAGAAAAATTAAGCGTAATGAAGTTTATGATCGAGTGTAAACATTTTTAATAAGGAAAAAAAATCGAACCCGAGATTTTGATGAATCTCGACGTTTTGAGTACCCCTGAGTCCAAAACCACCATCTTTGAAAAATGGATGTCTGTGGGTGGGTGGGTGCGTACGTTATGGCTGTGGAGCCCAAACTACTTGATGAAATTTAAAACTAAGGCCTATATAGAAACTTCATCGGTTATACAAGCATCTCATCAAAATCGGCCCAAAGGGGGCCCAAACTAGGGGCGTTATTTAGAGCACAAAAATTCAAATTTTAACCCAAACTAATTTCCCTTGGTGAAACATTGTTGAAGTGGTTACTGTTTTTGATTGTGTCAGTTTGACGTTCACCCTTCAGGTTTTTTAATGTGTTTCGCAAGAAGTTTGTTGCTTATGTAAGCCTTTTAAGGTTTTCAATTTTAAATTATTTTCTCTTTCGCCCTACACTTTGGAGGTGAGATTGCCCCCCTTCATGTGAGGCTCTCTTTCCTATTTTAATTGAAATTATCGGTATGTGACCAGTTTGTTGTTTGTTCCCTGCTTTATAGTTATTTAGTTTAAGGTTTGAGAATGACCGTAGTTATTCGGTCGAAACTAGTTACCTGGTTCTACTCTAAAAAATATATAAGAAGTTGGGATTAAAAGACTGTGAGAAACTCGAGTTTTTGTTTTCTTCTGCTGAAAAATTAGTAGGCATGGTTACAAGTAAAACGCCATTTTTTGTTTGTTTCTAAATTCAAAATGAAGGCCAATTCTCCAAATTTTTACTTTTTAGGGTGTAGCTCAAGAACAGTTTAACTTAATTGAAAATTGGAAATTATAGCCAAAGGATGGCTAGAACTTTTACTTATAATTGGTAAAGAACAAAAATTAAACGTGGCCAATTTATTGGTGCCCAAAATTGGTCAAAAAATAAAAATTGATTTTCTCAAAATCTGCTCCGAGGATTTTTTTTATTTTTTGAAATGTTATACATAATAGTGGATAGAAAACTATTGGCACTACATTTATTTCTTTATATCCCATAGGGGAAGGGGGATTGAATGTTTGAAGTTGAAAATTTTAAATGTTCATTACTTTATTGCTAACAAAGATGAAGAAATAAAATTGTACAGTGAAGTAGTTAGTAGAGGATATACAACTCTTTTAATCGAGTGTAATAAGTATACCAATTTACTTCCGCCCTAGCCGAAAATGAAAAAAATATTTAAAATATTTATGACATACCCTGTATATTGTATACTTTTACTTATTATTAATAAAGAACAAAAATTTGATGTGGTTAATTTATTGGTTCCCAAAGTTGGTCAAAAATTGAAAATAGATTTTCTCAAAATCTGCTCCGAGCATTTTTTTTAATATTATACTACATATAGTTGATCAAAAACTATTGCCACTACATTTATTTCTCTATTTCCCATAGGGGAAGGAGGATGAATGTTTGAAGTTGAAAAAATTCATAACTTTTTTACTAACAAAGACGAAGAAATAAAATTATACAGTGAAGTAGAGGACATACGACTCTTTTAATCGAGTTTAATAAGTATACCAATTTACTTCCGGCCTAGTTGGAAATTAACAAAATATTAAAAATATTTATGACATACCTGTATATTATTTCAGGAGAAAATCAGAAATCATTTTCAGACTACAATTATACTACACACTATATATTTATTTTGAGTTATTACGCAAAAACTATTTTATTTTTAGTTTGTGCCAGTTTACTGGCCATTTAATTCATTTATTTTTACTAAATTTATCAATTATAAAACTCATTCCATTCCAATATTTTTCCATACGGTTTTTCTTTTCAACCTCCAGCTGTATGTTGTCATTCCACCATGGGGTCTGTTTCATTTGTCTTTATTTTTATTTACTACCACACTTCCGTATTTTGTCCTCTATAAAGCCAATTTTCTTAGCTATTTCTTTTTGTTTTTCTTTAGTTGTTTTTCTAGAAGTTCACGTATTTCTTCGAATTTTGTGAGGTTATTTTTGTGAGTAATGGTCATGTCCGCTATCGTTTTTTTTTAGTTCCGAAGATTTAGTATGTTGAGCGAACAGTTTTGAATTAAAGGTAGATGTTAGGTGAATTGTAATTTTCCGCTTAAATTAATAAAAATGATCAAATTATGCCCTGTGGTTAAATAACAATTTGTTTAATGAGAATAGGGATTAACGTTTTTTAAAAATATAGGTATATCCAGAACTTTTCACTTTGACAGTAGTGAAATGTTCTGAATGTATCGTCCCAATAAAAAAATTAAAAGTTAATTCATTTTTAATTAAAAATGTTCGTACGATGCATTAATTTCTTCCGTCACGAGTGTACATAAGAACCCCCCCAAAATTCATAATGTAAGCGTATGTAATATGAAACAAAATTTCCAACAAAATTATGAAAATCTTTTAAAGGGGGTGGTAAACGATTCACGCATTTTTAATGGAATGGGATTGCGTATACCCTTCCATTTTCATTATAGTATACAACTTGATCCTTCCTAATTTTCAATTTCCGTGTCGCCCCTGTTTACAACGCTGCAGAGTCTTGCATATTGTACATTTTGGTAAATAGAGTGATATTCTCTGTATAAATTATGGCACCCGTTTTAGTTCATTCATTCCGGAATGACGGCACTTATCCATCTACTTCGTCCTCAATTTTTTTTCGTATCATCTTTACTCCAACCGGACGTAACACATAATTCATATTTTATTATCCTATCCCACGTCGGTATTTTTACATATGAATCCTTAAAGCCCATTACATTCTAAACGTAACGCACTTTTAATTTGTTTCCATTTGAATGGAACTTTTGTAGAAAAAGGTGCTAACGAAGGAACACCTTTTGATATTTTCATATTATCGTTCGCATTCTCCATGAAGCTGCGTGGTATAGCGTTTCGCCTCCTCACCACAACCCCTGCATGATGGACGATTGGACCCTGCTTAATTTTGAGTTGTGCAATTCCAAACGATTTATGGAAGATTCAAACTCCAATTCATTTTCTTTTTGATTGCAATATAAAGCATTCGTACCTATGGTGGCGTTCAATAACTTTCTCCAGTAGTTTCAGGAGGAACGACGTCAGACTGATGGGGTTCATATAACTTGGCTTAGCATTTGAATCTCGTGCATGTTTCGGTATAGACACGACTTTTACGTCCCTTGTGACTGGACGTTGTGTTTATCATTGTTGGTTAGGAAAATAACAGAAGAGAAAAAGAAAACAAAGCGAGCTAAGATTTAAACACAATGGTGTTAATTGCATCCATGGGCAATATTTTAATTAGGCCATTTCACCAAAGTCCTTTGGTTCATTTAATGGAATTCTTGGCTATAGACTTTTCGGTGGTTTGTATTATCGCAAATAGTCTTGTGTGCTTGTTCCTCTTCTACATCTTCTTTGACCTCTTCTCTTATTCTTCGTTACATCATTCTTGGCAATACCTTTCCTGCAACCCTTGGTATTATGATTATCCTGTATCTCATTATTATTTCTGATTTCCATGCTTTTGGTATTCCTATTTTTTGCATTATTTCATTCACTAGCTTCGTTCACTGTCTTATTCCGTTTCTTCCGCATATTTTAGCAATTCAGGTGTTTTGTTTCCATTAATTATTCTTGTTGAAATTGAAATTTATTCACTTGCCTTTTTTCCGTTACCTACAGAATAAGATTCGTCAACATACTATACACAATAATATACATATACATAGAACGGAGTAGGAATAACATACATATACAATATACATTCCCATGTAGCACTTTCCCCGCTAGAGTATTTCGTCCTGGATTTTTCAAGACATTTCCGGAGAATTTTCTAAAGACGGGGTGGAAAGAGGATTTGGAAAAGTACAGGAAATGCACTAGAGAAGCTGATAAGATGTACAAGAGAAAAAAGAACGAATGGATGAAAATGAATCAAAAATGTTCTATAGACTCATAAAGAAACAAAAACACAAGGTAATATAACTCAAAGGGGAATACAACGCAGAACAAATAAACCAGATCTGGGTAAAGCATTTTCAAGAATTATTGAACACACACATCAAAAGAAGAAAATACGTATATAGAAGCGGGTGATTGAGAAACAGAATCTCAAACACCAACAAAGGAGGAAATACAAAAGACAATTACGAAGATAAAAAACGGAGAGGCGCCGGGAAAAGATGAAATAAATATAGACTCATTAAGTGCGGCGGTGAAGAAGTCTGGAGTGTGGAGAGAAGAGAGGACGCCCAAGGAGTGGAAGAAGGCAGTGATTATACCAATAAGAAACAACGGCGATCCAGAAAAATGTAAAAATTACACGGGAAGAGTTGAGCTCTATATACAAGATACTATCATCTTTGATACTGTCAAGAATGAAAGAATACACAGATAGAATAATAGATGACAACCAGTTTGGTTTTACAGAAGGTAGATCAACGACTGGAGTAATACACGGAGTGAAGAGAATAATGGAGAAAACATACAAATACGATAAAGACCTGCATGTTGTTCGTTGATTTCCTACAGGTTTTCGACAGGGTCAAAAGGGGAGAATTATACAAAGCAATGGAAGAAATGGGTATATCTGCCAAGTTAATTAGATTAAATAAGAATGACGTTTGATGGTACTAAAACGTGCGTTGCAATTAAGGAAGGGGTGACGGAATGTTTTGAGATAGTCGATGGTTCTAAAACAAGCCTTGAAATGAAGGAAGGGGTGACAGAATGTTTTGAGATCGACACTAGTGTGAGACAGGGCGATGCTTTGTCAGCAGTGCTATTTATTATATTGCTGGAAAAAGTATTCAGAGAAGCAGGAGAGAAAGGAACATTAATAACGAGTAAAGGGCAAATGAGAGCATACGCGGATGACATACTCATTATGGATAGATCGCGCAAGAAAATGATGGAAATGTTTAAAGAATTGGAAGAAGTAGCTAAAGGAAAGGGGCTTTGGGTAAATGAACAGAAGACGAAATATATGAGAAGTAACAGAAACAAATCGCGTATGAGACAAAACCTGATCATTGAAGGTAAAACTTTCGAAGCTTTGTTTAGCTAGGCGTACAGCTGGACAATACCGGCAACAGAGGAGAGTAAATAAAAAGAAGAGCACAGGTAGGCAACAAGGCATATTACGCAAACAAAGTTACGTTAAGGGACAAGAAGCTGTCAAGGCAAACAAAGTTAAAGATATACAGGACCTTGATAAGACATGCTTTGACTTACGCGGCCGACAAAATGAGAGTTTTCGAGAGAAAAGTATTGCGAACCATTTTTGGCCCAAGGTCTGAAAACGGAGAAACAAGGACAAGAACGAATCACGAAATATCGCAAATGTGTAGAGGAGAAGATGTAAAATTTGTGAGATCACAGCGAATAAGCTGGTTGGGCCATACGATGCGAGGCGGAGAAGATATGATGAACGGGTGACAGTGCTAGCTGGGATCAGGTTACTGGGGATCTGGAAAGGCTGGGAGCTAGTGATTGGCGATCCAAAGTTTACAACAGACAAGATTGGAAGGGGTTTGTGAGAAAGGTGGCGAGAGACACAGGGTGGTTAGAAAACAGGATAAGAAAGAAGAGGAGAAGTGAGTAGGAAGCATGAATCACTGCATCAGTGACATGTGAAATGTGTATTATGTGGGGACTAATCCACCCCGGTAAACGGATTTGTAAATCCAGGGAAGGGATAGCTATATTCTTAACGCATGTTAAGCTGTAAAAAAACCAAAAAAAACATCTCATTTTTAACTTAAAAAATTTTTTTTAATTTCCATGGATTCAAAAAAACAAATAAACTTTTCGTGATTCGATGCCGATAACCCAAGGTTTTTTCAAAAAACTAATTTAAAAAATTAAAAATCGATTCGTTGGTGATAAAAAATTAACTCATTGCTATGAATTTATAAACACATTATTAGAAGAAACTATGTGGGTGGGAATATGTGAAATCGTCACGAGCATAATAAGTATGAATGAAACGTCAGTGCCTTATAGTATGTAATGACGTTCCATACTGAGAAAATCGATAAGATTTACATTCCAGTGTGTATAATAAGTTGCTTATTTAACGCAAAAATTCAATAAATAAGTAATTGTCACTTTTCCGTATCTCTCCGTTTGTCTATAGTGTATAAAGGCAATGGTAATAATAAAATTCAAAAGTAATATTATTTGCTACTGTTATAATTATTGTTCTTAGTGCGAACGGAGTTATACCAAAAACAACACACCACAATTTACGCTTAGATGAAAACGTATACATATAATTACAAAAGCCAGTCAACACTTACCATATAGTTAGAAAATTTAACGGAAGTCATTGCACATCACTCAGAACCAAATGACACAAATGACAAACTCGAAACCACTAACTACGCAATACGGAGTGCAGCGGGGCTCAATCTTGGGGCCATTACTTTTCATTACTTATATTAATGACTTTTTTCAGTTTGTAAAACCAATCCAGTGCATCGCCTACGCAGATGACACTTCCTTGTAAGGAGTTAAACTGCAAAAAATTATTACGCTACTACGGGCTCACGAGTGGTTTGCACAGAACAACCTGATACTTAACAAAGAAAAAACGCTCTCAATCACATTCTCCTCAACTCCTATATTAGTCTTTGGATGTAGTGCCAAAATGCTAGGTATTTACTTAGTCGATAGACTTAGCTGGAATCACCATGTTGATGCTAGGCAAACTAGCTAAAGCTACTTTTGTTTTTAGGAATCTAAAAAGGTGTCTCAGCCCCTCCATACTCAGGTCTTGTTATTTTGCTCTATTCCACTCCCACCTTCGCTATGGGGTCAACCTATGGGGGAATTCTTGCAAAGCAAACAAAGTCTTCTCGATACAGAGGAAAGCTGTAAAGTTTTTAGCAAATGCCCATTTCAGAGACCATGGGCAAAGCATTTTTTGCAAATACCAAATTATGCCCATCCCTTCATTATTCATCTATTGTGTTCTATTGGACACATTGGACACATAAAGACAGAGATTGCTTTGCGACAAACGGAAGTACGCATAATTATATGACAAGAGGGGCCAATAAGTTGACAACCCCTTATTTTAAATTAGCCAAATCAAAGAACAACAAACCCAATCTCAAATTATATAATACACTCCCTGAATCCATCAGTAACTTATCCGAAGTTAACTTGTTTTGCTGTTTTGCCTGTCGCCTACTCACTTGGTGCAGAGTGTTAACACTTGTAGAGATAAGGTGTAGTGTAATTTAATTGTTTACGTTATTGTGATATGCGCCCGTAGTTTTTACATCAGGACTTTTATACTGTGCACTTTATTACTTGCATTAACAACTACAGACCAATTACCCTAATCTCGCGCTTCTCAAAAATTTTTGAGAAAATCATCAAAAAACAGATAATGAACTTTATCAATAAACACAACATCATTCATCCATTTCAATTTTCTTTTCAAGAAGGCAAATAAATCGAAACCATCAATTGCAATATTTTTGGACCTGTCTAAGGCGTTTGATACTGTTTACCATGAAATCTTAATCAATAAATTGAATCTCTATGGTTTTAGAGGATTACCACTTTTGCTTCTAAAGAATTACTTAAAAAATCGAAAACAACGAGTCGTAATTAACAATGAATAGTGCACCTAAGGTCATAAAATACGGAGTCCCGCAAGGGTCTGTATTAGGACCAATATCAAGCAAGCTTCCTTTTCTCTCTCTAAAGAGTCTAAAGTCAAGTACTGGCTAGATAATAATTTGTTGACTTTAAACTACAAGAAATCGTGCTTCTTAAGCTTTTCCGTAACTTCAGCAGGTTATCCGGACTTGCTTTTTTAACCCTACATCAGTACAATGCGCTGAGTTAAACAACAAACACTTATATAAATGTTATATTATATTATATTTTTTTACACCTCCCTTAAATAAATGTGTACTAGGACTAATCGTTACTTGATTTCGATCTGTGCGGTTAGATAATTAGGATAATTTTAATAAAACAAACTCCAAACCTCCCCTTTAACCAATTGGTTAAAGGGGAGGTTTGGAGTTTGTTTTATTAAAATTATCCTTTTCCCCCTTTGTGAGATGGAACCGTTGAATTCTATACGTAATTAGGATAATCTGAGTATCGATAAAAATCGAATAATAAATAATAATCTCTTCTATATTGTTTAAAAATAAAAACAAAAATAAATAAATAATAATAATAAAACATTTTAAAAATTTTGGTATTGAATAATAACAAAGTTTAACATGATAACGAGCGGATACATAGAAGAATTTTCAGCTGAAAAATTTTTGAATTTTATGATTTAACGTAAAGCTTATGTAATCGGGGTATAAATAAAAAAGTGCTCGCTTTCATTTTACCCATTACAAAAATTAGAAAACGTACTAATTTTGAATATAATGTCGACATTAAGGAATTAAACAATTTATACCCAATCGATATCACCTTTCTTTTGCAGAAAATCCCCTATTTTCCTATGAAAGTATTTTCCTATGATATTTATAGAGCGTCAAAATACTACTTTTAGTTAATGGTGACACAAAGTAGTTTGTATTATTTAATGTCGCTTCTTTAACACTTAATTAAACTACTTCCGCATTGACTTTGTTGAACTGCCAATTTTCTTATGTAATAAAGGTATTCTGGCACTTTAAGTTTGTTATTTGATAAATTTAAATTATTTAAATACCTTTATTAATGTTTTGTTTAATTGTAAAATTTTCCGTAATAATTATTCAGTTATGTAAGTTATTACTAAAATCCTCACTCAACATACTTTTCCAATTACAGTGGTGTTAATAATTTATTTTAGTTTCTGCTTTAATGAAATGGCAATAAGATTTTAAATTAAAGTCGTAAATTAACAATTCTCTTAGACTCGAATGTTTTGGAAAAAATCAAGAATGCTTATTACTAAAAAAAATCGCTGATCGGAAAATTCAAATGGTTACAAGCAAGAAACATCATTATTATTTATGTACGAATTTTCCCTTCAAGGTGTTCTGTTTCTCTATCGAAATATCGATTCTGGCGTTACTTTGGTATATCGCAATAGCTAATCTGCATAGAATATTTTACACGAATGTACAGAAATGTTTAAAATGCAGCCAAATTTTGATTAAAAATCTAGTAGATAAACCGATTGTAATTGGTAAATAGGTAAATACCATATTATTACTGAGTGTTTAGATTATTATAGTCATATTAAGGAAAAGTAAGTGCGTTAATTGTTAAATTCTAGTATGTTAACTGTAAACATTTAGCATTCTGAAGACACTTTTGTCCAATCTTAAGCCTAATTTTATGGAAGGTCAGTCAAGATTACCGTGTAGGCGAGTATAGGACACAACGGCCACACAGAATTTAGTATGCCCATATCGGACAAATGTGATGTGTGAACACAACGGCCACCTTGGACGCAACGGCCACAGCTCCCGTTGGACACAACGGCCACACTGGACACATTGGCCAAATATGATATGCGGACACGACGGCCACAGCTCTTGCTGGATACAACGGCTACTGGACCCTACGGCCACACAGAATGTTGGTATGACCATATCGGCCACACTGGACACATCGACCAAACATGATATGTGGACACAACGGCCACTTTGGACGTAACGGCCACACCTCTAGGTGGACGGCAACTTTATGCTCTTATGAATGAGGGCGTGTACGCATGGCTATATTTTTCTCTATTGGATTGTTATAAATTAATCTAGGTATTGCTACATTTTAAATAAACATTTCTCGAAAATATTTGCTTCCATTTTTTGAACTTAATAGTGTTGACGTGGAATCAGGTAGGTATAATATTACCCAGTTCTGAACAATTGCGCAACCCAGTGGCGTATCAAATATTCTTTAAAAGGGGACTCGGTTTCTACGCCACTGCAATGCTATATTTAAATAAGAGTCACTGTGTAAGACTCCGGTCTTGAATAATACTTGTGCTGAAAATTGCACCAAGTTCACTGTAGCCACTCCAGAGAAAAACGAAAACAAACCTATGAAAAAAGTCTCTGAAAAAATACTAAGAAAAAAGATTCCCAGAAAAAAGCCGCGAGGAAAAAGCAACCCCAGAAAAAAATACCCCCGAAACAAAGTCCTCGGAACACAAACATCCCGGAATATTACAAAACTTGAACTATTTGAGATCAATTATGCACCGTTATGTTTTCATTATACAAAATGATTTAAATTGAATTGAAACACAAAGTCAACTTACTTGAAATTGTAATTTAATCGTAACTTAACTACATAATCCCATCCCCTATAGATTACAACCCTCTCCTTTTCCTACTTTCTAGCACCTCCTCCATCCACTTTATCCCTTCTCCTCCCTCGCCTAGCACCCATTTCCACCCTTCCTCCTGTTATCTTAGTTCACAACACTCCTCCACCATATGCGCCATCGCCTCCCTTCTCCCTCCACACAGTTTGCATACCTTCTCCTCCTCCTCCCACCAGTACCTATTGTCCCTTTCTTCATTCCCCACTCTAAACCGTGTCACTATCCTCTTCCTCTTTATGTTGACCTCGCCGGTTACATACCTCGGCAAACCGTTTGTCACCAACTCCTTGTACTTTCCATTGTACCTCCCTGCATTAATTTTCGCCCTCCTCTCCTGCCTTTGCACATCTTCTACTTTTCTTACTATATCTCCAACCATCCTCCACCCCTCCTCTCTCCTCCTCTCCACCTCCTCTCTCGCATATCCACCCCTCTTGTAGAACCACCTTTTTCCCACTTGCCCATATGCTATCTTCTTCTTCTTCACTTCAATCCAACCACACCTCAAGATCCCCCTTCTTCCCGCCTCTCCATCCTTTCCTCGAAGGCCATCGCTCTCTTTCCCGCCACTTGTCCAATTTTTTCTAACTTCACCTCTTCCTCCACCACATAACCCGGGGTTTCCCTTTCAAGCCCCAATACCCACTTCCAGTATTTCACTGGAATTCTTTCCATTTGTTCTCTTTCTATCCATCCCCACATTTCTGCCCCGTATACCAATACACTTTTTACCGGTCTGTCGAAGAGCCACCTCCTTTTCCACATGTCTCCTCCCATCCACCTTTCTCCCAGGCCCCATATCTGTTCCAAAATTCCATTTCCTTTCCTCGGAAGCTCCCTTATATGCGCATTGTCCTTGTTATCACAACTTATCCTGTATTTCAAATACGTCACCTCGTCTACACTTTCTATTGCTTCCTCCCCCCACTTCCATATCGCCCTCTTTCCCCTCCCTCTCTTCTTTTGGACTTCCGTTCCATATATTTCTTCACCACCCTTATCATGCTCCTCATTTCAGTCTCCTCTCTCACCACCAACACCACATCGTCGCTGTAAGCCAAAACCCATAGCTTTTTCTCTATCATCCCCAGTACATTCCGGTCCACATTCAACTTCCTTAGCGTCTCCCATAATTTTCCCATGTTTACACTGTCGAACGCTGCCTTTATGTCTGTAAACAGCGCGTAAACCCTTCCCCCTTTTTATCGAACTCTTTATTCACCAACTGCCTTAGCACATACACATTGTCCATAGTTCCCCTCCCCTTTCTAAACCCTGCCTGCCACTGCGAGATTAACGCCTTCCCTTCTATTTCCCTCTCCATTTTCTCCTGTATAACCGTGGTGAACACCTTGTACTCCACATTCATTACAGTTATAGGCCCGTAGTTTCTTACGCCCCTTCCCCCACCCTTATACACTGGGCAGACAATTTCCTCTCTCCACTTCTCTGGCACGCCCACCCCCTTCCATATTCCATTCAACATTTCCAATGTTCTACCTCTCGCCTTTCTTCCCATATACTTCCAATGTTCTCCTTGTGTTCCATCTGTCCCTTCCGCGTTCCCTTTCTTTATTTACCTCCGCGCTCTTTCCAATTCTTCTTTGCTTATCCCCCCTTGCCTTCCTTCCCTCTCTTCCACCTCCTCCCTCTGTCTTTCCATTTCCGTTAGTATGCTCTCATCTTCCATCCCCTCCATCAACGCCATGCAACGAGTTCTCCATTTCCGATTATCCACTTTGAACCTCCTCTCCTTTCCTCTACACCTTTCTCTACTTAGTAACTTCCATATATCCCCTAAATATATTTCGGCTTTTTTAACCGATTTAAAGCCATCAGCAGGCGAAGAAGTACATATTGATAATTTTTTTATATCAATATCAGCGGGCAAACCTTGCCTTTTGCGAGGAGCCTGGATCTGATATGTGGCCGAAGTGTCCAAAGTGGCCGTTGTGTCCACGTCTGATATTTGGCCATTGTGTCCACATATCATGTTTGGCCGATGTGTCCAGTGTGGCTGGTGTGGCCGATATGGGCATACCAAAATTCTGTGTGGGCGTAGTGTCCAGTGGCCGTTGTGTCCAGCTAGAGCCGTGGCCGTTACGTCCACATATCATGTTTGGCCGATGTGTCCAGTGTGGCCGATATGGGCATACTAAATTCTGTGTAACCGTTGTGTCCAGACCCCGTGTAGGCAGGAAACTCTTTGTTAATATTAACTTAAGGTTCCTAGAATGTTTCCACCGCTTGTCGGTGCCTTTTTTACGATCACGTTCAACGTGTCTGTCTTTGGTGACTTAACTTCTCAGTTGTTAGTTATTTCAGAAATGTAAAAAAAATAGAAGTGAAACTAAAAATGCAAACACCGATTAATTAAAAATACAATCACTGATAATCTTAAATAAAGTTTAGTTGGAGTGACTATTTACCTAACGTTGACTTTCACTTGTAGTGAAGCGTAGAACGACTACCTACACAAGATAATATCTTCCCTTTAACCTTAATATCTATTTGTAACCAGAGGGAATTTTCGGCAGGGTTTGAGAGGCCGCAAATTTTATCGATAAACCTGTTTCTGTCCCTTCTATATCGTAAATTAATTTGGTAGTAATAAGGGAGTCAGTGACCTAGTGGTCATTAGCGCAATTCTCCGTCCCGCCAGGAAAACGTTTGCACTTTCCCTCACGAGGTCGACTCAACCATCATAAAATGAGTACTTTTACGTTGTCTCTGATGAGCCAAGCCACATTGTCTCATAGAGATGTGCCATATACGGCCAGATGAAAATTAACCACTGAACTCTTGAGTTCAGTGAAATCAACTGGCTCAAAAGAGACAAAAGCAAATAAATTTTATTGATCACTTTTACCCTTTTAATTTTTTTGTAGTACATAATACTTATAAGTTTCGTCAAACTAATTTAAACTCATAAACCTCAATCTTTTTAATTTATGTACAATCTACAATTACTTTTCTGCAAGTTTTAATTTAGTTTCTATTAAAAGTAAGTAGTATATAGAGTTCAAATTAAATATTTTTATATAAGCGTAGGTACTTTTTTAGTTTCATTTTAAACTGACTTCCTTAAACTTTTACATAGCAAGGAAGAATCTCATTTCACTTCAATAATAATTGGGATCGTGTCTTTTCTATATGGGGGTTGTTGTCTTTTTGTACGTTTGGACGAAGATAGAAATAGCAAAATACCGATAACAACAAAGTTAACTTTATTGTGCCAAAAAACTCGCATCTCGTCTTTCAAGAACATAAATGTGATTGAAATAACGAAATATACTAAGATAAGTCTTTGATCGTCATCAAAAAATGTATTTTTTTTGTTAAACTGTCTGTTGTGTGTTTATTCTTAACAACAAAGAAGGCAAAAAGAAAAAAACAAGAATTATGGATAAAATTTGATGAGAAACTACGGAGAGAATTCTGACATTATCACCGAAGATGATAGGATAATGGACAGATGGCGACAATACTGTCAGGAGGTGACCGATGGGAACATTGAGAAAGTGGAAGAAAAACAGAACCAATACAACAAGACGAATGAAGGTCTTTTTCTTCTTCCTTCTTGTAGTAATACGTCTAGGACCTTTTTCTTCTTCAGTTTTAGCCTCCTCTAATGTTTATATTATCATATACCTCTTCTTCTGTGCCTTCATAGCTTGTTATTTCTATTCCCATGTGTCTAAATTTTTGTTCTTGTTGTATTATTTTCCCATCGACTTCTATTTTACAGCGCAGGGGCTCTTTTGTTGTTATCTTGCATTTTGTTTTCTCAGCTGAGATTATCATCTTGTATTTTTTGCTTGTTACGTAAAGGGTGTGCACTAAGCTCTGGAGATCATCTTCGAATTCGGTGAGCCGTACAGCATCATCTGCGTAGCCGAGTATTCTTTATCACCCATCTTATATCCTTTACATAGTCGGACCTCTTTTATAACTTCATCCATTAATATATTAAATAAAAGGGAGCTTAGTGAGTCACCCTGTCTAATGCCACTGTTAATAGGTATAGTGTTTGTCAACTTATTATTACTTCTGGCTTGCACTTTGTTATGTAAATATATATTTTCAATGGTTTGGATGATGTTTATTGGTATATTTCTGTTATACAGGGTGGTTTGGCTTGTCCAGACTATATTTCCTAAACTATTAACATTAGGACAAACAAATTGTAGGATTGTTCTATTTTTTTCCTCTCTACAGGGAGCTAAAACTATTCCCCAACTTTTCATTTTCAAAGGTAGCATGTCTTGGGATCTCTTGTTCAAAACCCGTTGCAAGGAATTACAGTGCACTATCTGTAAAGTAAAACATGTAAAAGTTGTACAAAAATGTTTAGAATTGTTTAATAATTGTTTTTCATTTGATAATCGCCTTGAAACGGGGTTTTCAATGAGGTAGAGAGAGAGACATACCTTTTCACCTCCGTAGGGAGTAAAAGGACCGTAAAATCTGACAACTTTAAACAAAAAACCGGCGTGTCTCAGGAATGAAACAGAATTTCTTTTAGTTTAACCCGATATGTGTTTCCACATTCCAAAGCATACATGTTTATGTTCATTAGCCCAATAAGGTACGAAATTATGTGCGTGAGACGGGCAAAGCATCGTATTGCAAAGATGCCATGGAGAAAGCTTTAGAAAGAATGGAGAAAGAATAAAATGTTGGTTCAAAGGGGAAGTATTCACTTTTGTGTTACAAGGACCAGCCTTGATTTAAGAATTAGAGGTAAAAACGATAATGATGTAATAGATTTAGGACAATTTTTTTTATTTCCAGTTGCTAATTTACAATCTACTAAGTAGTGAGTAATAAGTAAATGATGTGACAAGGTAGGTATTGACATGGAGAGGGCACCATCCAACGACGGGTCACCAGGATTCATTCAATGAGGTGTTCAGGCCAGAGTCTGGTTAATCTTTTATCTTTAGGCTGTTGGAAATAGAGGTCGGCGATGAGTTGATTTGGATATTCCAGCGAGCGTGCTTTACTTTTGGCACCTGAATTTCTGATGACTTCAGTGATGAAGGGCGCAGTGGAGAGTTTGATTGCTCACGTACCAAGGGGCGTTGACTATAGCGCGAAGGGTTTTTGATTGGTAAGACTGGACAATTTTTGTGTTGGATGGTTTGCTGCATCCCCAGAGCTCGATGCCATAGGACCATATGGGTGTAAGAATGGCCTTGTAGAGCAATAGCTTGTTTTCTATGGATAACTGGGATTTGCGCCCAAGCAGCCAATACATGTTTTTAGTCATTATATTTAGTTGCTGTCTTTTTGCTTTGATATGGGCTTTCCATGTGAGTTTCTCATCTAAGTGGAATCCTAGGTATTTAACTTCTGTTGTCATAGGAATAGCTGTTGATCGTAGATGCTAAATTGAGGGCAAGTAGAGTCTTTGTTAGTTAACGTGATTTGTAAGGATTTAGCACTATTTACTTTAATCCTCCAGCGATCCAGCCAGCTTTGTAAAAGGTTTAAATGGAGCTGAATGTTTTCGGAAGCCTGGTTAGCGTCATTGTCATATGATAGGATTGCTGTATCGTCAGCGAAGGTAGCGATAAGGGTATTGCCTGTTGTTGGTATGTCTTCGGTCTAGAGGAGATAAAGAAAGGGACCAAGGACACTGCCTTGTGGGACACCAGAGTAGATAGGATAGTAGTTTGACAATGCACCATGGAACTGGACTTGGAAGTATCGTTGGATTATGTAGGATTTAAGAAGGAGGAAAACTTGATGGGGAAGTTTTTTCTTGACTTTGTAAAGCAATTCGGGATGCCAAACTTTGTCGAATGCCTGTTGTATGTCTAAAAAGACTGAGGCGCACAGTCACTTCCCTCGAGGGTTTTCTTGATGTAGTTTACTATACGATGGCATTGCTGGATTTTAGAATGACATTCCCGAAAGCCAAATTGGTGAGCGGGAAGTATCTCCTCGAAAGGAGTTTCTTCTATGATTCGGTAGAGCAATAAGCGTTCAAATATTTTAGAGATAAGTGGCAGTAGGCTAATCGGTCGATAAGAGGTGGGTTCTAGCGGGGGTTTACTTGGTTTTGGAATTGTAGTTATTAGTGCAAATTTCCATTGGGTAGGAAAGTGAGAAAGAATGAGTATACGATTGCAAATTGTAGTGATGAGCACCACAGCTTTCTTGGGAAGTTGCTTCAGAATACTTCCTGTGATGAGGTCGTAGCCAGGAGCTTTAAGAGAATTGGTTAATTTAATTTGTCTGCGCACTTCCGCAGGGGTGATTGGTTTCGAGGGTAAAGAGAGTTACTCTGGGGAGGTGAGAAGTTCCTCGATTTCTAAGTCAAAGTTGATATTATTAGAGTGTAGGGGAGTGAAGACTTGTTCGAAATGATCTCCAAAAGCGTTGGCCTTTTCGACATTTTAAGCCTGTGTTTGAATCAAAAATGGAATTACAGCTATGAGTACATTTTATAGCCTCAGTTGCTGCATTTTTACCGTCGGTTTTGAAGAATTGCATTCAGTTTGCGAAGAATCTTGATAATAATGAACGTGGAATGTATAAAAAAAGCCGAAAGTGGCAGGTTTTTCAAATACAATGTAATAGACTTTTTGAAAAATTTGAAAGGATGCACAAAAAGCTCTAATGAACCCCCAAGTTGACTAATATTGGATGAGTATTCCAGTTAATTAGGGGTAATTATCTCCCCATACTTCAAACGGGTTACAGCCGCTTGATGTTAGTGCTTTTGCACTCCTTAAAACATATCTGTCTCGAGAAATGGATCATTTGCTTACTAATCATTCTGTAGCTAGAGTAACAGAATATACGCCGGGTATTATAAATTATACTTTAATTAAGGCGTTCAAGCTTAACAATATTATAAGTGAGTTCCATGAGACAGATCTCACCCTACAACCCGGACGTGTTTCAATAATTTGGGACTATTGTTTTCTCAACTAGGCGTTGAATTACAGAAGGGAAGTACCAATCCTAATTGAACGGCAAATGTGAAAGACAAACCCCTTTACATGAGACATTCAGAGCAATTGCCATTCCGCAGTAATGTTTGCATTGCAACCATATCGCTGATACTTCATCCAGGTCAAAAAGATGCCAAATAATGGAAAAGAAAATAATTACTGGTTTTCCATACAAAGTACACTAGAGCCCAAGATAGTATAAATCAAGAATCAGCAAAAAGGAATTTTGGAAAAAGGGATAAGGCTAAATCAAAATTTTGGAAAAGGGAAAAAATGTATGCTGCAATAAGTTATATGGGAACAACAAAAAGGAAGAAAGGGTACTGTGCCTTAAGTGCGACTTATAGATGGATTGTCAATAAAATCGGCGCTGATTTATTTCCATACCAAATAATACAATCTATTGAAAACAGAGAGAGAATAGAAAAAGAGAGAGAAAAAAAGCTCCTACTAGCTAAAAATAAGAACTGAGAGATGCACGTGGAAACGCGTAATCGTCTGCTTAGGTCCCCCTATTGTGCAAAAGACAAGAAAACACTAACCTATTCAAATCATCATTTATTAGATCGCAAGAATGCCTGGTATCTTCTGGTTTGAAGGATCGATATATTTGGGTGTCATCCGCATACTGGTGATAAGAGGTGTACTTTAATGTAGAACTACATGAGTTTGACGAATAGATTGAAAACAAAAGCGGTCCCAAAACGGAACCTTGAGGAACACCATTACCAATAGGAAGAGAAAAAGACGTATTTTACATATTGTTTCCTATCCAACAGATAGTTCTGCATTAATCTAATCGCTGTCTGATAACACCCAAAATTATGAAGCATTGCCATAAGGACCTCATGTTTAATAGTATCGAAGGCCCTGGAAAAATTCAGCAGAATCAATGTAGTAAGTTGACCTTTGTCCCAAACTCGTTTATTTAACAAGGCCGTTAGACAACTATATTTTTTCCTGAATCCAGATTGGTTGAAAGCTATCAACAAATTTTCAGCTAGCCCTGATTTGACATTCCTTGATTCCCTCCAGAACCTTCGACAATACTAGTAAAATAATAATGGGTGTTTTGACTTTGCAAAGACGCCGAACACTGGCAATTTTCCATTGTGTTGGGTACACACCGTCTAACAGACATGTATTAATTATGTTAATGATATATGGTAGTACAACAGGATAACACAGTGGTGTAACTCACCCCATCATCACCAACAATTACATGTGTAACGTTTGCCGTTACATTATTGAAAATTGAATTATTTCTTTTTGTTTGGGTTATGATATTTGTTTTGTATTGTTTAAACTTTTTGGGAAGAATTAGAACTCTTGTGGCCGTTCAACTACACAACATTTGATTGTAGTGTGGTTTTCGGTGATTTCAGTGTTGTGTACTTTAAACTCTAATATTTCACATGAACGCTGTTGTTTTTTATAATAAATAAATAAATAATGGCGAATTTTTGTCAACATGACTCGCCCCAGCTTCGCCTATAGAAAAATAATTGTGACAAGGATGCAGTGATAAACGATATTCTTGTATCGCTGGCGCTGGTGCGGTATACCACAATTATTATTTAATAAGCTGAATTGATATAGGTAGGTACGTTATAATAACTGACAGTAAACTTGATAAATTTATATCCGTGTGAGCAACGGAAGCTCTACTTACTTACATCCCTGGAGAGGAAAATATAGTTTTCTCAAATGACTTAGTGAAAAATAATGTATTTCCCGATTCAATTTTAGAAAAAATTCGTATCGCCGGAAAAATAATGTTAAGCAGTAGGTGCAAGTACGTTATTATTGAAAAGGAAAACTTTCAAAGAATTTGTAAGGTTGAAGTGGTGTAAAAAATTAAATTTTGATTTCTTAAAATAAAATAACGAAAGAAATCAATGTATTTTAATGTTTAATGCGTACGCACTTACTGTGTTGAATTAATAACAATAACCGAATGAGCACCGTTGTTACTAATTACAGTAATGCAAGCACCACTAACATTTCGATCGCATTTTTAAAGTCGATGTACGTTCACAAGGCATTTCAAGTTAGTTACATTTTGGTTTAAGTAACGTATAACAGATACCATCACTTTAGCAAACGAGCTTTTGCAGTTCTCTAACTAGTTTGTACATTTAATGTTTTACAAAAGTGACACTGAACACTTATAAAAATATATACTATTAACCTTGAAATTAGTGCAAGCTTTTAGTTATATAGTTAATTTACTTAAAAAAATCTATAATAATTAATTAGGTAAATGAATAATGGGACGTTGGGGATGAAGGACACGTGAGAAAACTTTATTAAGTATTAATTACTGATATAAACTACCTTATAAGTAGAGTGCTTGAGAATAAAACGGTCTCAGTAATACCAATGAAATTTTTGGACAGTTTATAACCATCAATTTTTTATAAGAATTCCTTTGTATTCACACCCTAAAATGTCTTTTTAAATAACCACGCGAGCAATCGATCAGAGAGTGAAAAGTTAAATCACAAAATAAATCAATGTACTTTATGACTAGTGTTTATACTGTCAACGTCAAAAAATAAACGACGCTGCTGTGTTACTTTCGAAAAGCTTTGTAGGAAATTCATTTTTAGTAAGCGTCGGAATACAACCTTTTTTTGCACAAAAATAAAACTATTTGAAACTTTACAGGAAAGAAAATCCTTGTTTTTTGTTAAAGTTAATGCAGCTAATTCGGCAACAAAGCTTACTACTTGTACAATGTTTTTTTTTATTTTCTACGATGTTCGTAACCTCATTTATCATCTGTCACGTTTCGGTTTTTTCTTACAGGTAATCAGCTTCTAAAATCAATTCCTAAGTATCAGAATTATTGTGCCCTGTTGGCACAGTTTGTACTATTTTTTAAACTTCTCAATGAAAAATGTGAGATTTAATACTGCATTTGTTAGATAAAATTGTAGCATCTGTTCCCATTCCAGCCATCCCTACACTTCCTCCCCGTACAACACTACACTTTTTACCATCCTGTCGAAGAACCACTTCCTTTTCCGCACATCTCCTCCCATCCACCTTTCTCTCAGGCCCCATGCCTGTCCCACAATTCCATTTCCTTTCTTTACTAGCTCCCTTATCTACGCATTGTCCCTGCTACTATAACTTATTCTGTATTCCAAGTACGTGACCACATCTACACTTTCTATATCATTCTCCCCCCACTTCAATACCGTCCTCTTTCCTCTCCCTCTCTTCTTCTGGAATTCCACCATTTTTGACTTTTTTGTGTTTACTTCCAAACCGATTTTCTCCATATATCTTTTTAGCACCCTCATCATGGTCCCCACCATATCATCGGCGTAAGCCAGAGCTCAGACCTTTCTTCCTCCAATCACTTTACCTCCACTTTGGTGTTCCTCCTCGATATTTTACTTCACAAATTAGAGCTGTATGGGATTTATTAGGGGTCTTGTCAAAGCATTGTTTACTTCTTACCTCCACAATCGAAAGCAATCTGTTCGGCCCAATGGAACCAATTTGAATTTGATAACCACGCAATATGGCGTGCCACAAGGATCGATAATAGGGCCTTTATTTTTAATCATTTATATTAACGACTTTTTTCAATATATTCATTCAATCAATCCACTGTATTGCTTATGCGAATGATACATCCTTAATCGTCACAGACAAAAACTGCAAGACTCTAAACTTAAAAAAACATGCACAAGATTGGTCAGCCTGCATTCCAGAACCAATCTACCCCCCGGCTACCGACCAACCTACCTACTACCAGTACCTTGATTATTAACCGCATTTCGCGCTGTTAAAACTTGTACATATTTGTAAATAGAAATGTTAGTTGTTTTCACAACTTCCAAAACTTTATTGTTTATGTGGCACGATCACCAAATAGCCGCTGATCCGAATCAACCGCCAAACCAACAGGCCTGAGCGTAGGATGTGACCATGGGGGGGGGGGGGGCGGAGAAGACCTCAAACATTCTTAAAACATAAATTATCATTATTATAATTTGGCTGAAAATCAGTCTCATGGAGACAGTATTGGTGTTTCGACTGTTTTGTTCATTCGGAGCAGTATTAGCAGTAGCAGTAGCAACCTAAATTCCCAAAAAATGTATAAAAATGTATGTATCTATGTAAGTATGTACTCATATAGGTACATCCCGGGGTACCTCCCGATGGCCTATAGTGGCCAGGTAGTATATTATGCTATGATAATATGATACCATAATGTTCTCTTAATGTTGAATGTATCAATCTATGAATTTCATAACAAGATTAGGGTAATTAGCTAAGAAAAATAATATAATATAATAATAAACAAAAAATGGGGTGATTCCATTCTATGACGAAGTACGAACCCCCATCCTACCTACGCAACTGCTATCTGCAATAATGGTTCTAACAGAATCGATGATTTAAACAATTCGCGCCTGACTGTGGGCTACATTGGCTACTGGCAAACTACTATGTAGCAAGTGATACTATACAGGGTGGCCCAACGAAAAGGTAACAGACGGGTTTCTGGCCAGAGGGAATTTTTTTTTGTGAAACGCAAAAACACGTCAATTTTTATATCAAGGGGGACAACTTTCGCCATGATTTTCAACCTGAAGTGATTTCATCCCTTAACGCTGTGAGAACAACCCCTAAAATTTAAATAGGGATGATGGGGCAAGTGATACATCATTTGAAAGGTCTTTCTTTTCTGATTTCAGTGCACTAGTTTTTTTATATCTTTTTTATTTTTAACCAAAAAAATGGAAGTTCCAAAATGAAAAATGAGGAAAGAGATTGAGGCATTTAAAAACTCAAAAAAGCTCGGACATGTCAATTGTTTTTTTCTTAGAGAAGCTAGGTACTTTACTGATATTTGACAACATTGTTTCACCCCTTGGGTACAGGGTAAACAACCCTTAAATTTTTAAATAAAACAAGAGTTAATTTTTTCTTGTGCTAATTAACAGTTTATGCAAATTCAACCCTTATTTTAATAAATGTTTGAAGTGCCTGCCTTCAGCTCCATGCAATAGTACAAATTTTCATTAAATCGTTCTCGTACATTTTGCAACATTTCAGGAGTGATCAGGCGGCATTCATGTACTATACGGTCACGTAACTCCTCCAAAGATTCCGGACCAGTGGAAAAAACTTTACTCTTTACATGACCCTATAAAAAAATCTAATGGGGTGAGATCAGGAGGAACGAGTTAATCAAAATCTGTATTATTACATCCAAGCTGAAGGCAGACACTTCGAAAATTTATTAAAATAAGGGTTGAATTTGCATAAACTGGTTTCATTAATTAGCACAAGAAAAAATTAACCCTTGTTTTTATTTAAAAATTTAAGGGTTGTTTACCCTGTACTCAAGGAGTGAAACAATGTTGTCAAATATCAGTAAAAGTACCTAGATTCTCTAAGAAAATAACAATTGACCTGTCCGAGCTTTTTTGCGTTTCTAAATGCCTCAATCTCTCTCATTTTCCATTTTGGAACTTCAATTTTTTTGGTTAAAAATAAAAAAAATATAAAAAAAACTAGTGCACTGAAATCAGAAAAGAAAGACCTTTCAAATGACGTATCACTTGCCCCATCATCCCTATTTAAATTTTAGGGGTTGTTCTCACAGCGCTAAGGGATGAAATCACTTCAGGTTGAAAATCATGGCGAAAGTTGTCCCCCTTGATATAAAAATTGACGTGTTTTTGCGTTTCCCAAAAAAAAATTCCCTCTGGCCAGAAACCCGTCTGTTACCTTTTCGTTGGGCCGCCCTGTATTTCAACGGGTTATGGGGGGGGGTTGACCCTCCCTCCCTTGCGCACGGGTCTGCAAACCAATCATAATTAAGTTGCCTTCCGTCCTCTAGCGGAAAGAAAAAAAAACAGCCCTAAAATGTGGCAAACTTTACACAGAAATCCACGAGTTTCAGTAATTTTTTATGGAAAATTCACAGATGACACAGATTTAAAAGCCCAAAACGCTATAAAGTAAACATCGAACGCGTTTCGACCATAACCTCATCTTCAATACAAGAATTCATCAGAAAAAAATCTAGAATAAATCAAAGAATAAACTTTTTAATAGATCTAATACTTCTAAATTTTCTCTTTCATTTTTCATTGATTGGCGAACGTGGTATACAATAAATTTTTCTCTCACTTTTCATTTCCTGTTACTTTAGAATATGATGTACAGTCAGTCTTCGTGCGATGCGCTGCTTCATTCCCGATTTGTTCCCCATTCCCCCGTTGTTCTGCTTTTATTTTCGTTACGGCAGTAGCACCAATAATTTCCAATTTTTCCTTTTTTTTGGCATTAAGGAAAGGTTAACAAGTCAGTTGAAATTCGCGACTCCTTACTTTATTTGAATAAAATAAATCTATAGAAAACTTCACAGTACCAAAATCATTAAATTTTCTTTCATAATGACTTCCATTGCGTTCTTTAACTGTTAATGTCACAGTTTGTATTTAATTAGGTTGCCTAATTAACCATTAAAGTTAAATACTTTTAAAAGGAAATGAATTTGTTTATGACTACTCTTTTAATATACCTGATTTAACACAATCAAAGTAAGTCCTTTGTAAAGGACATCGTCTCTTTTTCAGCTTGACCGCACTTTCACCCCGCAATTTACCCTCTCCTAAATTTTAGTTAGTCTGATCATGCCAATATAATTAGGAAGCTTTATAGGACATTTGCAGTATAAATAAAGCACAGTGGTAAAAATTCTAATCCCCTTATTATCTCTAAATTCTCTTAATAAAAAGGATATTTGAGAGAAACATTAGAAAGTCAAAATTTATGAATGTCGCTATAATATAGCACAGCGGTAAAAATTCTAATCCTCTTATTATGTCTAAATTTTCTTATTAAAAAGGATATTTGAGAGAAACTTTCCTAATTTACTTTGTATCCTTTCTAGATTGTAATCGTTCTATTCAAGAATTCATCAGTGACATTTACGAGGTAGAACGTACAGGAAAATGTCATAAGGGATGTTTGTCAAAAAACGTATTAGACGGGTTTATTACATCGGATGTCAAAGTAGACACTTCTATTTACTATGAACAAGGAATTATTTGCCTTTCTGCAATATGCATGGTCTCTTGAACTTTAATTCGCTTTTAATGAATTTTTTTGTCCAGTTTTACATTTAACACGTTTTTTAATAATCATTCTGTCATCATTTATTGGAAAACCTTTTATTTCGATTTACCTCAAAAGGATTGTTTGTGGGAAACAAGAACTAATGGTATTTACGGGGAACACAGTGAAGTTGTTCTAATAGTATCTGATAGAGGTCAAAGAAACCTCATCACCCACAACGATGGCGAACTTAATTTCATAGTTCAAGGTACCTAAATTAATTTTTCGTTTTACCATGAACCTAAGCCAACTAAAAATGGTGAAAATCCTGAAGACAACCATTCTTTTGGTAACACGCACATCGATGTGAAGCTAGCAGCTAGCCCCCCCCCCCCCCCCCTTCAAAAATATCTAATTACTTACGTATTACAATTAAAAAAGACACGAAGTCCTGCAACTTTTGAAATTTATAATTTTTTACTTTCGACTGTTTTTTATTGCTTGGAAGTGTTTTTGACTATTTCTTAACAATTTTTGGTAGGTTTATAATTGGAAGGCCAAGATATTCCCAAAAGTTTCGTAATTTGCAATTCTTTTATTTGTTATGGTTTGTCTGGTAATTTTTAATATGTAATTAATATAAAATAATTAATATTTATATAATAGCTAACGATTATGATTAAGACTCAAAGTTTCGAAATTTGTAATTTTTTACTTTCAACTGTTTTTTGGTTTTTCATATTTACAATAATTAAGTATTATGATTAAATTAGTCCCCAAAGTTTCAAAATTTCTAATTGTTTGTGATAATTAAGTTTTATAACCAAGTTAGCACCCCATTTTTTTTACTTGCAATCGTTTGTTGATCGCCCTTATAACTTATAAGCGCTGATTAGCTCTTTTTATGTATATAGGTTTTTGTACATATAATAATTATAAGAATTAACAATTTGTAAATAGGTACACAATTTTTTTATTTGCAACCATTTAAATAAAAAATACGGATACCAATTGCACTATTTGTAGATACAAAATAAAGTTATACATAAGTAACCTTATGTGCAATTTATTTTAGAATTATTCCCTCACCCCTTTAGAACCACTACATATTGATAAAAAAAATAATAAACCTTATTAGTAATTAATTAATTTTTTGTGTTTGGAACAAAAGGGGAAAACTGCTGAGTGTGTCAAATTTGATTTGATTTCCATCATTTATTCACAAAGAGTTCTATACAAGTTAGTTATACACGTTAGTGGCCAACAAACCGACCGACAGACCATCGCAAAAAAAATGTAAATTTTATAAGGTTGAGGGACCTTAATTATACCTAATCGTTAATTGTTATGAATATTGAAAACCGGCAATCGTTCGAAAAAAATAGACGGCATACATCTACAAGCGACCATCACGAATGCTTGGGAGCAAAAATCTGAAATTTGCCAAATGTTGCAGGCCTAATTCCATGCACTTCATTATCAGTCTGAAGTTTTCCCTCTATTTTGGATTCTGGATTCTGGATTACGATGGGAGAGTGGTTAGAAGTCCACGCGCACATGGGCCACCTATTCAGGCCACTTGTGCTGCCTCCCTGATTAGAGTCGTTCGACCACCTAGTCAAATCATCCCACACGTGAGATAAACCTGAGGATGCTGGACGGAGAAGCGGCTGAGGAGTCCCCCACCATGGATCGTCTTAATTCGACAAGCACGGGACACTCACAAAGTATGTGTTGCGCCGTCTCATCTTCTGTGTAGCATCCTCTACAGGATGGTGATTCAACCAAGCCCATGCGGTGCATGTGCTTTTTAAGTTTACAGTGCCCAGAAAGTATGCCTACAAGTAGTCGCAGGTTCTTTCTGGATAGTCCTGTGCAAAAACGCGCCAGGCTACGAGATGGTCCTCTAAAGGCCTCTCTCGCGTGATGGCATTCTGACATCAAGTTCCATCTAACCTTATGCCTTATGTTTACAGTTGATACTGTAAGTGGAAGAGCCGGCTGTGGACCATAAAACAGTTGTTTTGAGGCCATTCGGGCTAACTTATCGGCTTTTTCATTGCCTGTTGTTTCAACATGCCCTTTAACCCATACAAACTCAAGGGTATTGCTGTTTGTCACTTTCTGTAGTATTTGATGACACTCTGAAACCAGCCTGGAGGTGATTTTGTGTTGACCTAGTGCCTGCAGAGCGGGTCTGCTGTCGCTCGATATTCTGATGATTTTATTCTTTATGCTGTGCATAAGAATTGTTTTTGCACTAAGCAAGTTCTGTCTGAAAGTCGAAATTTTGCCTAGTGTTTGGCTGATATGCAAGTTCAGTTCTCTGGAATAAATTCCGGTGCCTGTTCCTTCCATTGTTTTAGATCCGTCCGTGAAGTTGGATATGTCTGGTTGGGATGCCACTTCCACATCAAAGAAGATGTGGTAGTTTTTCCCTAGTATAAATCGAGGAATGAGTGAGTCAGATCATCCTTCTAGTATAGGCAGTCGCTTGACTGCCTCGCCCAGAATTCGAGAGTGGCCCACCTCAATATCTCTGCTGTTCAACAACCCTTTATTTTTCAGACGCAAGGCTGCCACCGTGGCCTGCTCTCTCACATGGAGATCCAGTGGAGGCAGGCCCAGGAGGGCTTCCATGACGACTATGGGGGTCTTTCGCATTGCGCCCGTGCACGAAAGGCACGCTAGTCTTTGCATATGGTTAAGAAGTGCTATGGTTGTGGAGAGTCTGGTTCTAGGCCACCAGACAATTGCTCCGTAACAGAATATAGCTCTAATCACGGCGGTATACAGCTTCTATATAATGACTATTTAAGTAAACCAAAAGCATAATAATCGGTTGGGGCTATAACAGGAATGAGGAGGTCGGGGTACCCACTAAACTTTAAATCTTGGCAAGAGTATGTCAGTGCGCAGAAGTCTGTGCTTTTGGATCAATGTCAAGTTTAAGATCTTCTAAGAATTTGAAATTTGTGATACAAGTAACAGTAACTCCCCTAGACATGCGATACTTATCTTTAAATTGCAGGAAGGGATCAGCACAACCTTTTCCTTCGATAACGGTGTGAGAAGTGTTTGGGGTTTGTGTAAGAGGTGAGCCGTTATCCTTTGTTCACTCCCTTAAGCTCATTTACACTACAACTCCAAAGTAGGCGACCTTACAACTGTATTTTGGACGAAACTGGTAGGAACGTTTAGTCAAAAATGAGTTAGACAGTGTTAGAGAGAGAACAAAGTATTTAGAATCTCTAGTGAAACCAGAGTCTTCTCCCAGGCACTAGGTTACTGTAAAATTATTTCTAGGCTTCTCTGATTGTCACCATACACTACAGTAGAGAACTCGTGTGGGTTATAGGGCTGGTGGAATAAAAGGCAACGAGAAAGCCTAAACGTTTGTTCCACTGACCTCAAAGCAAGAATCTTGTGGCACAAAATCGGCTCTTTCACTTTAACTTTGAGCAAGCCAAAAATTCAAGGCATCCAAGCCCAGCGCAAAAACCTTGATGTCACGCGATACATGTCTACAAGGCATCATCTCGCATCTAATTGGGAAGGTCCCCGCGCGCGTGGAGTATTTCCACCCTTCCAAGTTAATTCAGAATCACGTAGGCTTGGAGGGACAAGAAGATGTGAACCGAAAAAACAAACTAACCCTCAAAGAAAAATGCTCTAGAAGATGTTATTCACTAGGATTTTGTTTCAGTGATCTTTGCTCAACCGTTAAACGCCGCTCAGAAACTACAATTTCCTCTACTTTGTCCACCACCGTTTCACTTGTTGCCCAGGCCGTATTTTCGTCTTTACGTGTAAAATCCTTAACGATTGTATTCTATTGTTCACTTTTTTACCGTTGCATACGATGGAGCGGATTATGCGAAAAAGCTTACCGCACGAATCTCATTTATGTCTATGTTTGCAAAATGACTGAACACTTCAAGTTTGACAACCCCTTCTCGCATTAGTAATTATCATTAAAGTAGATAACAGAGTGAAGCAATTTCAACCGAAGAAGAACAATTTGTGCAAATAAAATTAATTTCTCCGAATATTTATGGGAATTATAGCTATTGCTACCATTTAGTTAAACTGTTTCGTGCTATTTTATTCAAAATGAGTTCACTCAGCAAATATTCTGTAATTATTCTGACAATTTTCGCTCGTGGGCCATTAATTTCTGATGAATTTTTTGTCGAATTTTTAAAAACTACTGCGTCCGACATTTAAATAATTTAATCATATCGCTGTTATAGTTTTTTTAATATTATAGATATAATGTATGTTAATAATAGTATATTAAAGTATAGTGAATAAACAGGTCTTTAAAGACCAGTTATCCACGAATACTTTACGCTATTTTATTTATTGGTTCACTTGAAATCTGGTATTAAAATGGAAAAAAGAACTAATAGTGTGAAATGGTTGAATTCGTAATGTGAAATCAGTATACCTTTCGTTGTCATGGAAATGAGAAAAACGGAAATTAACTTGCAATCTGTCACTTTATTTGACGTAACAAAGTACTCCTGTCAGATCAATAACTAATAAACGGAAATTAATTTGCAATCTGTCATTTTATTTAACGTAACAAAGTACTCCTGTCAGATCAATAACCAATAGAATTTAATTTTTTTCAAACTTGTTGATGTTGGCATGGCAACTTTAAAACTGGGGCGTGGTTTAAAAGGCTAAAATAGGACACCAATAAAAAAAAGTTTATTATATCATAACAGTTAACCCTCTACATATCCAATCATTTATTTCGTTTTATTGGAGAAAGAGTCAAAATAAGATGGTAAGTTACGAAATTACAACGTTGATTGAATCAGAATTGATTTTCATGTGAATTCATATTTTACACTCTGCAGAGTGGACTCAGAAATAAGTAAAACATGTTAGAAGCGCTGATTATATTGCTTTTCTTCGTTATACAACAATGTGTGGAATTTCATTTATCCGCTATGCAAATATGCAATGCTTGCAGTGAGATTTCAAGTATCTTACGAGTAAAGTGGAAGTAGAATGTGCTAAATAAAAAGTATTTGAATTTTGAAATTCAGTGTTCAGAAGTATACCCACGCAAATTATATTGGTTTCAGTGTCCAATTTATTATATAGGTATGGAGTTGAAGTGATTTTTGATTAAGTCTCTGATGCACTTAATTACATGATGATATTAGTAATTTAATCTGTTATGTTAGTTTGAGTTTGATGTGCGCTTCGTTAAACATTTATGAACCCACCACTCTCTTCGTTACATGTAATGGATTGATGCTACACTAGAAGCTTGATTAACCGTAAAATGTTTTAATCAGTGTGCATTGCGTAAACTGCCATATAATCGTATTATGCACTTCAATTGAAATATAATTATGAATTTTTTTCTGTTACTTCCCGTTGTAATTGTGTTCCTCGTCTATAAAGTCATTATCACCCTTGTCTTTCTAGGCCTTGTTTTATTTCCGTTTTAAGCCCTCCTCCGCCTCCTCCTTTCTGAAAAATGACGTTTTACGATTAAATAGTTCCAATAAGTTTGCTCTGTTTCTTCCAAAGCAGCAATAATAAGCAATGGCTAAAGCATCCCCTCTGCGTTTAAAATCTTGACAACCCATGTTTTTATAATAAATTGTAATTTCCAACTAAATAACCATTGGTACACAAACGTTCCATAAGGAATGTGTAAGTGTAACATACTTCCTCAGGTTTCATAATGAAATGTATCTTGTAACGCTCCTCAACAACTTATCAAAAATCCATCTCCCCTTTTCCATATCCTTCCCTGACACTCTTTCCCCCACTCCCCACTATCCTATTCCCTTTCTTAGCCAGCTCCTATATGTACCCATCGTCCTTATTGTCATACGTCGTTATTTATCCCAAATACTTCCACTCGTTTACACTTTCCAGCTCGACCTCCCCCCACCATCAGTTTTTCCCCCCCTCTTCTCTTCTGGAATACCATTATTTTCGTCTTTGCCATATTCACCCTTAGGTCCATTTTCTCCAAATACCCCTTCACCACTCCCATTGCCCCCTTCATTTCATTCTCACTGTCCGCCACTACCAACACATCATCAGCGTACGCCAGTGAACACACTTTTAGCCTCCCTATCACCACCCCTCCCCTTTGATGTCTCCATAACTCCTCCTCCAGGTCCCTTAAGTATAACGCGAATAGGCTTGGACTCAACGGGCATCCCTGTATCAGTCCTTTTGTCGTCCAAAAACTTCTCCCTCCCTCCAGTTATACACCTTGTTTCCTCATACAGTTCCTCTATCGCCATCATCAGCTCTTCTCCTATCTCATATTTCCTCAACACCCCGCACATTTTCTCCCTATTTACATTGTCGAAGGCTGCCTTTATATCCATAAACAATGCCCCCCTCTCCCTTTTCTTTCCATCACCTTATTCACCATCTGCTTCAGGATATAAATATTATCCACCGTCCTTCTTGTTTCCCTAAACCCCGCCTGCCAGTTCTGTATCAGTCTCTTTTCCACTACTTCCTTTTCCAATCTCACTCTCAGCACATCCGCATATATTTTATACCCCGCACTTATAATGCTCACCCCCCTATAACTCTTCACCTCCTTTATATATCGGCACTATCCTTGTCGCTGTCCACTCCTCTGTACCCCCCCCCCCCCTCCACACTCCACTTAGTATCTCTCTTATCTTTTCCCTTGTTTTCACCCCCGTGTATTCCATCCGGCCCTTGCCTTCCTTAACTTCACTTTTTTCAGTGCTTCTTCTACCTCTTCCCTCGCTATCTCTCTTTCTCACCCCTCTCTCTTTCCCACTACCGGCTTCTCCGTCACTCCTCCCACCACCTCCATACACTGCTTCTTTCATTCCTCCCCGCCCAGCTCAGTCACCCTTCTTTTGTATATACTTCTTCTTCTGTTTATAAATTTCCACATCTCTTTTAATTTTTTAACCTCCTTATCTCCTCATCTACCTCCTGCTTGTACTCCTCCTTCTGTACTCTTCCTTGTAGCTTCCCCTTAACTCTTTACATACCCCGATATCTATTTCCCCTTTCTTCCATTTCGTCCTTCTCCTTATTCTTACTTCCCTCCTTGCTCTATTCATGATTTCTAATTTGATACATTCTCGTTACGTACTTGTCTCCTAAGCAAATGAAGGTTTGGAATGGCCTCTGCAAGAAAACCTTATCAAAAACCAACTGGTTGAGCTTGTGAACACATTCTCTTGTATGAAGGTGTTTGTCACTTGGACGGCCAAAGTACTCAGGCGCTTATGGTGCAAATGTATAATGAAATGCAAGAATCCGTTTTTGTAGTTTTATGGCTACAGGACTGGAAGAACTATTATACCAGGTGGGCCATTGAAAAGGAAGTACGCCTGTTTTGGGACACTGGTTTCTTAAAAAAATGCTCGGACCGGTCGATTCTTGATTTTTGGCAGACAACTTTTGATGTCAAATTTGACTTAGTCAGGTCAACCCACTAGCTCCAACAACCCCCAACAAAAACAAAAGTTACGGTAAGGTGGTCGAGCAACCCCTCATTTGAAGCATCTTTCAATTCTCTATGCGACGAAATTAGTTTTATTCAATTTTTTTTCGTCCCCATGAAAAGCATCCTCTAGATTAACTAAGGAGGGGATGTTGTTTAGGAAAAATCCTAAAACACACCACCTTTGACCTTTGGAACGGCATACTTTGATGTCAAATTTGAATTTGTCAGCCCTAATTACAACCCCCAACAAAAACAAAAATTACGGTAAGGTGGTCTAGTAAAGGTATCTTGCTTCTCTAAAAATTGAATATCTACCACTAATTTCGATCATGCCGTCGCATAGATAACTGAAAGACGCTTCAAATGAGGGATCGCTCAATTCCCTTTCCCTATTTAAATTTTTGAGTTAGGAGTTGCTGGGGGTAGGGGGTTGATGTGTCAATGTCAAGTTTGACATCAAAAGTGGTCCCCCAATAATGAAGAATCGACCTTTTCGAGCGTTTTTTTAAGAAACTAGTCCCAAAAACCCGTGTTTCCTTGTATGTGACAACGTCAAGGCCCTTTAGAACGATTGTGCCAAAGCATTTTGATGTTTTTAGCAGTTTGGAGCTTATATCGACAAGTACTTGTGCCGCATGAGAATACTGAGCATCCTCCGGTTTTCACACGTTTTTGACGAAAATGTGACGTATTGGACGATATGAAAGTGTTACACATGCGTAAAACAGTTCTAAGCATACGCATTGCACGGCTGGCAATGTGAACAGATTGAGTTTAATTGATGCTGTATTTATTATTTTACCTTCCTCCTTTTTTTGTTGTTCTATATACGCCGATTACACCTTTTCTTGTATGGTCTTCTCAGTTATATAAGTGATGAGATTAGGATATTTTATTACTCCTATTGACTTATTAAGTCTGCCATTCGGACATATCTCTCACGCTCAATAGTCCAAGTGCAGTTTTACGTATCGCTACTTTTGCCTTAATACACTCATAGACCTATCCTTGAATTACAAATTGTAGTCTTCTTTGGAGATTTTAATACATCTCAGTTGGTTCTGCTCCGTCTGATGCAGAACCTTCCTCGATTCGTTCCTTTGGTTCCGTTTTTGTTTCTTGTACGGTCTTCTTCTATTTCTAATTCATCACTTTCTTTATCATATTCAATCTCACATACCACAGTTTAATTTTGATTGTTAAATGTTTGACTATTGTCAATATTTCCTTTCACACTGTCCAAGTCCACAAGTTCGTTACTAGGCTTACTGAACTGTTTTGTAGGAGGGGATCTTTCCGTATCTTTGCTTCTTCTAAGTGGTAACAAATTCATTTGTTGAGCAAATTTTTGTTAGTTCTAGCCTCGCAGTTTGACTACTCGTGTGATTCTCGTGCCCTTGCTTGGGTCTGGCACAAATCTGACAGGGGTAACCAACAACCATTTCCGTCTTCTAGACTGCTCCCATTCAGACACCCCGCCGTCCTGATGAGTGTTTCGTAAAGTTGTATAATTTATATTTTAAAGCTCCTACCATCTATGTGGGGTGGAAAGTACCAACTGTGACAGAGCCTAGGCGAATGGTGAGGGAAAACACCCGTTGTGTCTACAGTGTTGGAATTTGTACTTCCCTTGGCCCATCGTGAATTGCACAGGTTCGTGGGGGCGTACATACCCCCTGCGTTATATTATTATACATTTATTTAATGTACATAAGCTTGTAAAATGTTAGGGCAACGTGAACCTACAACGATTCATGAATTTGATATTATTGGTTGTAACGAACTATTCAACATAAAGAATTGAAGCGACATACATTTGAAAATGGCGGAAAGAATCGATTTTCTACTTGGTAATTATTATGCAAAATGTACCCTAATTCTATTTAAACTTAACATTACACGGGCCTATTTATATAAACGAATTCAATAAGATTGGTTTTATTAAAACACAACAATTTAAAAATATTTAATGGTTTTTTTAGACAAATTACTGGCATGGCATGTGTGCTTTAACAAAAAAAAAGGATGTCACATACGATGCAAACTTTTTTTGTAGGTTATTCGCTTTTTACGAACCAGATGTAAGGTTTTTTTTTCCATTCATTGATTGTGTCGTCGTTAAATACCTTATGTAATATATTGGTTTCTATTTTTACCGGATAGCCTGTAAACACTAATGATATTCGACATCTAGTTTTAAACGATTTTAATGGTACCATAAGGGATAATTACGGTCATATTTCTAATAAACTGTTACGTTACGTTACTTACGATGCCTAAAATAAACTTCGCGAACGTTTTCTATTTGGTTAAGGATGGCAATTTCTTTAGCTACGCATTTTAAAATGAAAATAAACAATATGCAAATTTTGTTATCGATTATAAACGAGTAAACAACAAATTTCTCATAGGAATTCTTTGTATATAGGTAGATACTATTCCTCATACTTGTATTTTGTCGAAGGTTTAAATATTTTATTAAGTCTATGCTTGTCCTCATTACATGAAACAGAATAATAAATGCAATCAATAATAAACTAATTTTAGATATTCTAGCAAATTAAAATTATTTTATTGTATTAAAAAACCGTAGGTACATCATGCATATTTTAAGTCTCTTACCGTAAACGCCATCTTTTTATTATTTTTCATAAAGAAAGGATCCATCCATATGAATCATTCACGTCATTACATCAGTGTTATCCTCTTTATTAAAACACCTTTCATTGCAACTGGTGACACTTTCTCGTAAGGAAAAGTCTAACTCTAGATAAGTGTTCAGAGTGTGCACCATTTTAGTATTTCCATCTGAAATATTCCGAGGGTTGGACAATTGAGAAGTATGTTTGGTCGGCTATACGGTGGATGTTCTAAAATCCTCTATCTCTTTTGTTATAACACCCTTATGGTATCAGTGGGGAAAAAAGACGTTACAAAAAGCTTCCCTCAGGAAGATTTTATTAGCAGATTTTCTCTTGGCAAGATGAGGCCGAGCATGGTCGTGGAGTAAAATGACACCACGACATCATTCCTAGACATTTTGGTCTTATTTCTTGATGAAGTTTGGTCCGAGTTTCATCGTGCAGGTTTGGCATGTACCACTTTTTACCTTTAATGCCCATGCATAATCGGCGAGGTGTTGTTGTTCATAAAATCTACATCTCACGTGCTTTATTATACCTTTATAAGCTTAGGAGAGGCTGAGGGATGCACAGTGTGGCGGAGTAGTAATTGGAAGAGGAAAGGTGTGGGCCTCAGCGTATGCCGACAATATCGTGTTGATTGCTAAAACGGGAAATGAGATGAGGGGGATGATGAGGATAGCCGAGGAGTTTTTAGGCAAAAGAGGGCTAGAGATAAGGGGGGATAAAACCAAGATCGTTATTTTTCAAAAAAGTAGGGGCGGCACGAAGGACGGTGGATGGAGGTTAAATATCTGGGGTACCTGATGAGATATGATAACAAGGATAACGCTCATGTGATGGAATTAGGGAAGAAAGGGAATAAGGTATTGGGACAGATATGGGGGACGTGAGGAGGAGAGGTTGGCTATTTGAAAAGCTAGTGAAAAGTGTCATGTTGTATGGTGCGGAGTTATGGAGTTGGAGGTGTTGGAAAGAGTACAGGAGAAATATTGGAGATGGGTAATGGGATTGGAGAGGGAGGCCCCTGGTTCTATAACGACGGAAAGTGTACCAAGGTATCTGGAAAGTAGTATGCGCATGAGGAAGAAGAGATTGATTGTAAGATACAGTTGCGGAAATGAGGAGAGGGAAAATAAATACTGGTGGGACGATGATATGTGCCCATGAAGGACGCCGCTGGTAATCCTTTTTTCCAGATTCATTTCTTTAAAGTCTTTATCATACAGCGTGTTAAAAATTTGAGCATCAACATGTAAAGCTTAGCCCTCTCCTGATAAACTAGAAAAGCTAATAATGTTTCATGGACACCATTTTAAGAGGTCTTTACTAGTGTCCATCATATTAAATTTTTATCAAATTATATTGAGTTCTCTGAATGTTATTCAAGAAAAAAGGATTACCAGCGGCGTCCTTCATGGGCACATATCTCCGCAGAGAAGGCCTGTAAGGAAAAATTTCATAGGAACTTGTCATCTTATTTTTTCATGCTCTGTCTGAATCCGAGAGATTTCCCACACTTTCGCGGACACCCTGTATATAATACCTACTAATAATATTTTTGAATAAAACTATTTTTACTTTACTGATGATGGTTTTATTAAGTAGGTGCCTACTTTTTTTTATTGTTATGTTGAAGATCATATACTACAGCACTTACAGTTTGCGTCTGAACAACGAAAAATTTACAAGTTTTATTTTTCCCGCGCCCTAATGTCCTCGCGCCCTTGTCCTCGCGCCCTAACGGCCGCGCTCTTTCGGTCGCGCCCTATCGGCGGCGCTCTAATGTCCGGCTTCGGGGTCACTACAATTTCAATATCTCGGTACGTCAAATACTGACACGTCTCGCTTGAAGGTCTAACCAAAAGAATATGTTATTAGAGTCGCCATCTATTTTCCAGTCTCGTTCAAAATATGGAATCATTGAAATACTTTGTTTCATTCTAGCATGTTTGATGAGCACGGCGTTAACTTTATGGATAAGGAGACTCACTTTAGCCATACGATCGCCTTGGCCTATTGCATTATTATCAACCATATACAACGTTCCAAAAATTTATTCCTCCTTATTGACCTACTAACCAACATCGTGTGATTCCTCTTAACATAAACGTCATCTTGGTAAAGTATTATAAGCAGTCAAAATCAAGGTGCCTATAAATTACCTGACTTTTTGCGGTACTTAATAACTACAGTGGGTCGGGCCGCGTTTGATAGGGTGAACAGAGCGAAAGTGTGGGAAAGACTGAGGGCGCTAGACATGGGAGAGAAGATCGTTGGAATGTTGGAGATTAGATGTATGGCGAGGGTGGGGGAAGAGGTTGGTGAACCCTTTTGGACTGGGAAAGGATTGAAACAAGGCTGCCCTCTGAGTTCAAGTCTCTTTTCAATTTTTATTGGGGACCTTGAGGAGGTTCTGCGAGGGAACCAAAGTGGCGGGGTGGCGATTGGAAGGAAGAAAGTATGGGTGCTGGAATATGCCGACGATCTGGTACTAGTAGCGTCTAGAGAGGAAGATATGAGGGAATGACAAAGAGATACATGGAAAAAATAGGCATGGAGGTGAATACAAGAAAGTCAAAAATGGTGGAGTTCCAAAAGAGGAGAGGAAGAGGTAAGAAGGCAGAATGGTTGTGGGGAGCGGAGACAATAGAAAGTGTAGATGATGTTACATATCTAGGATATAAGGTAAGATATGGTAACAAGGATCATGAGCAGATTAAGGAGCTGGCAAAGAAAGGGAATGCAGTGGTGGGGCAATTGTGGGCTCTGGGGGAAAGGTGAATGAGGGGGGATATACAAAAAAGGTGGTGGATATTTGAGAAACTAGTAAAAAGTGTGATGCTATATGGGGCGGAGGTGTGGGGATGGGAGGAAAGAGCACAGTTGGAAAAGGTACAGCGTAAATATTGGAAGTGGGTGTTAAGGCTGGATAGAGAAACCCTGGGGTATGTGCTAAAGCTGAATAGGATAAGAATAGAAGCAGCAGGAAGAGCAATGGCCTATGAAGAAAAGCTGGAAAGTAGAGAGGAAGGGAGAATTCTGAGATGCTGTTGGAACGAGTTAAAAAAACAGGAGAATACGACACGGACAGGATGAAAGAACAAAGAAGACGTTACTACGAAAGAGAGGGATACACGAGAGAGCTAGGGGAGATGAGGAGGATTGTAGAGGATATGGTAAGGAGAGATGAGGATGTACAAGCACAACAAAGAAGGTCGAGAATAAAGGAGGGGCGATATAATGGACTGAGGGGGACTGGGGACTGAGGAAAGAAAAAATAAATGCTGGCTGGAAGGCGATGAGAGGCGATGCAGATTGTGCGGGGAGGGAAGGGAGAGCATAGAGCATATGTTGGAAGAATTCGGAGAGTTGTGACAGCAAAAGGGAGGGAGGAAAAGGATACTGAGAGAGGACGGATTGGGGCTGGGATGGATAGAGGAGGTGTTGGGGAGGAGAAGAAGATAGAAAGGGGGTGCATAGGGGGGTGCGGCGTGGTAGAAATAAATGTATGCATGTAAATGTATAAATTCTTGATGTCTTGCTGTAGGGAAGATTTTGTAATTGTAATATAATACAATCAGGCTGATTGATTGAACTACAGTGGGTCATTCATGATGCAGTAGATGTACTCGTATATCGCACTAAGCTATGTCCCGACGGTCTTAAATTCGAATCCCGATCGGTTGGTGTAAATTACCTTCAAACATGGATATTTGTAAATGTATGGGCTGAATGTACGCAGCAACACTCTATGAGGAAGCTAAGCTTGATAAAAAAACAGAACATCTTACTCTGATATAACTTAACTTAATCAGAACACAAAGATGAATGATGAAATAGAAAATCCTACTATGTTCATATACCCTCTCGCATAATAGGGTAGATAAATTTTAAAGATGGCGCTTCCTTTCAGTAGGTACTTTTAAGCTTGTCGCTAGATACATTCATTATTTACTTATAAGTAATCAGGTTGCGTGTTACATTCGCAGATATCCGCACTAGAAACAAAATTCCCAAACAATGTAATTTTAAATTTTGTGGTTACGTCTCACGTGTGTTCAATTCCCTTTTATGTGATATTGCGGATACTAAAAAATTCACACACTTCACACTAAAACACATTCTTTCTTTGCTACTTCGTCTTCTCTCGTTAATTTTGATTTTCATAGCATAAAATATTTTTCCCTATATGGGAAAGCAGTAATCAAGTACATATAGGACAAACCACATAAAACTACTAGATTAGCTTTATTTGTTTTTGTATGTGGTTTAATGGTTGTGATCTTTTGCAAAATGCAAGATGACACCGCACCGTATTTTACATATCCTAACCATTACATAATTTCCACATAAATTCGTGTAATTTACATTCGGTTGTTAAGTAATACCGCCCTAACTATTTTGGAAATTCACGTGCTATTATCATGCAGAGGTCTACTAACAGTAAAATAGTATAAACGATAAAACCCTGATAAAGGGGATGTTACATATTTATAGCTTAAGAATTTTGTTTAAATGACTATTTCCGTATTTATTACGAGGGAGTAAATTGATTACCTGACGTTATCCATTTGTTGAGTACTATTTGAATAAAATTTCTTCGATAAGGATATTACGCTATTTATATTTGCACGTGGGGTCTTTTGGGGTGACCACAACTGTTATGGTGCAACCAAATGTTTTCTAAATTCCGTTCACCAACATCGCAGCTATCTCCTTCTACAGTATCTACCAGATAGTTGAATACCCCGCTCGCTTCTTCGCTAACTCAAGAAGTACTTCGAATCTACCGGCCGACCTACTTCACTCAGCCCCGATCGAACGCATGGAAGCATCATGATTCGAAGATAAGCATCCTTGCTGCGAACATTGCTATTCATCAAATTCGACCCTGCCCTTCCAACGCACTGTGAAAGATAACGATACAACTGAGACGGCACGACTTCTGCAAAGTCGTCACCTCACCTGGTGTAAACCCTTTGCAGCAGGTGGAAACTGTAAGTATTGAAGTACGTTCTGCTGGAATTGATCCAATTAATCACAGAGCAGTCGACCACTTTACCCTAAATCGGAACGTAAAGACGATCACTATTCGCCAAGTTCCACCAAACAAACCTGACCACTATACCTCGAAATGTGGCAGATCTGAACCTATCTTTCGTTCAAATTATAGGTACCATTCGGAATGAATAAAATATGATGCGTCGTCTTGAGGGTGGTGAGTTGAGCTGGGAAATGTGCAACTTTCCGCGATGATACTTAAGAGTGGAGGTTGCAGCTCATCCCTTTGATGGCCGATTTTGTAAAATGAACGAATTCAACTACCTACTTGGGCTGTAATTAATTTGTGCCGAGCGGAGCGGCCAACTCTATAAATGTCCGCAAAATAACTTTCACGCAAAAATGTGTGAACCGCATTGGAAAGCAAAGGAGTGAAGCGGGTGGAAACTATCAAAAAGATTACCAACGTTGCAAAACTATCACAACAATGAAATGTTTTCCTAAAGAAATTAATGTGTATAAATCAAGATTATTGTCCGAAAAATCATGTCGAAAAAGGAAATTGACCAATAAATACAAATTTAGAGAGAAAATTTGGATAAATCCTCGAGGCATAGCCTATCCAGTGCATAAGTTTCAGCTCTACAGCAGAGCAAAAAAAAGAGCTCCGCGGAGCAGTTTAAAACCACAGGAATGGCGAACTAACAACCCCAAGGCTACCCAACTCGAGTTCAACGACCCTAAGCGTTATAATCCTAAGGTCAAAGACCCAGATTCGCCATTTTGAAATTTTGTTGACTTGATTTCTTTAGTATACGGTAGTGAATGTGTAAACATGGTCGGGGGTGTTGGGAAGAATTTTTGACTTTTTCGAATATCTCCAGCCGAGTTAAAAACATATTTTCAAAATTAGCTTAATACATGCAATACTCAGTCTGGCGATTTTACCCCTTTCGTTTTGAAATTTTTGTATAAAGTTATTGCAGCGGGACCATTTTTCAATTATTTTTTCTATATCATGAGCTGTTTTCGAGGAATTTCTAAAATTAGTTTTTAAACTTCAGTCTTGATATTTGGTATTTTTAATTTCAGATTTTCGTATAGGATTTGCGGGTTTGTTGGAGAGAATCTTATATGTACAAACATCTTGAACTGAGTGGAACTTTAATATTATTATTATTATCTTGAACTGAGTGGAACTATAATATTATTATTATTATGCTAGGGGTGGTCCCATATTGTGCTACCCTTCGAGAATACCTGTATCTTTAACAAAGTCTAGGATTTTAGTAGGGCGAATCTTCGTTATTTCCTCTTGTGTAATATTTTCACTTCCAAGTAACTATTCCCTTGCCTTTGTGAATGCCTCACATTGGCAAATAACGTGGTATCGCGTTTCTTCTGCCTCACCACAACCCCTGCATATATGGTTATCGGTCAGTTCCATGTTATGCAGGTTTGTTCAGGCGACAGTGGCCTGTGACCATCTCAGTCGCAAGTTTTATCTTCGTGCTGCTTAACTTTAAGATGGACGCCTAAGTTCTCGTTTGGGGTTTCCAGAAAGATCTTAGAATGACTCTGTCCTGGGATTCCAAGGCAACCCCTTCGCTACACCTTGCTAAGTTTCTGCATGTTCTTCTGGATGAAGGTTTTATGACATCACACTAGTGGAGTATACGTAATGATTGGTCTGATCATTCTAGTGTATATCCAGTGGGTCATCGTCGGAGATAGGCCGCACTTGCTTCCGAACGCTCACCTACAAGCCCACAAGGATTTTTTGGCCTTGTTTGCTATTTTCTGTAGGTGTGGTTTTAATGTTAGCCCTTGGTCTAGCGTTATGCCCAAGTATTTGTTTTCTCCCACTACCTGTAACTTGGTACCGTACATTGCTATGTCCTTTAGCTTTGTCGGCCCTTTTCTTCGCAAGAAGAGAATGAGGTTCCTTTTTGTTGCGTTAACAGACATAACCTCTTCTCCGCACCATGCGTCCACTAAATTTAAAGGTCCTGCATCACAACATCTTCACGTCTGTCACGTACCACAATCGCTATGTCATACGCATAGCCAACAGTGGTGTAGCCTGCCTCACTTAATCGCCTCAGCAGCCCGTCAACTACCAGGCATCGCAGTAGAGGGGGGAGAACTGCCCCTGTGGACATCCTCCTGCAGCTCTGACCGCTACAGAGTCGTTATTAAGCGAGACGAGGCTTTATCTACGCACGGTAGTGTGTACTTCCTTGCTTTTCATAGTAGTTTTAATTGATTCTAGAGAGGTATTGTTAAACGCCCCCTCTATATCTAAAAATTCCCCTAGGGCCACCTCCTTACAGGAGATCGCCCTTTCGACTATGTCCACTACTCTATGGATGGCAAGTTCACAAGATCTACCTGGTTGATAGGTACATTGGCCTGATGGCCTCAAGTCCCAGCACCTCTTCCCTAATGTGTCGCTCAATTAGTTTCTCCACAATAGTTTTAGAAGAAACGACGTTAGACTGATAGGTCTAAACGACTTGGTTTGAGCGTATAAGTCTCGTCGAGACTTTTACGTACCCCCACGCCATAGGTGGCTACCAGGTCAAGGCCTTGTTGTAGCAGAGCAGGGAAAATTCCATCCATCCCTGGAGATTTGTACGGATGGAAATTCTTCACTCTCCACCTAATTTTGGTTAGGTTCACGATCTGACGAACTAAAACCCGATCTCCTCTGTTCCCCCTCAAAAGGGGTTCCAGAGTTGTTGGTTCGCCTACGTCAGATTTTCAGAAGGTCTTTGATTACGGAAAGTGTGATTGAAGCAGAAGCTCCAGGGTCTCCTTCACCCCCCCCCCCCCATTTTTTCAAGGAACCGATTTGATAAATTTGTATTCTGGTTTTTGGTGTGTGTTGTGTAGAGACAAGTATGAGACGCCTTATAGGTCTTTAATTTCAGAACGTTTTAGCTTGAATTTGTAGTAGACGATAATAGCAGGTCCGAGGGTCCGGGCGATTTAGGAAGGGAAGAAGTTGTAAATTTGGAAGGAGTATGACCACGAGAAATAGAGATTGAGGATTTAAGAAGCTGCATAACTCTGGTTAGGTGTTTTATAAAGGAATACAAGTGGAAAATAATTCGGAAAATAGACAAAATTGGGAAATGACTACATCATTCTGTTAACATACTAACTAGATGTTTGTATAGTTTAAATAATATTTTTTTATACTAAGAGCGTTTCTCAGTTAAGAAGACAATAAGAATCGATTTAAAGTCCTTTGTATTAATTTGATGATATAAACAAATAGAAACCACGAAACGTTGTCCCTTTTCTTAAGTGGTCATTATTAGATAACATCCTTAATTAATTGTTGTACTTATGAAAGTTTGGCATTTCTAAAGCTTTCAAATTAATTTTAATAAACTTAACCAACTATCTAATAATTATTTTTCTTCTGTTGCAAGTAATGTAAAGAAGAACTTCATTATTTATTTGAAATCTCAAGTATAAATAGCGAACAGACAAAGTAAAAAGAGATTACAGTGTGAAGTAAACCCTAAATTATTGCTCAAATTACAGTGAGCGAATTATGTACCTATTTATATCCTGTGAAAACAAATTAACGAAATAAATAATAGTAAGCTTTCTAGTTGGGGAGCTTGAAGAGCTTGACATGCTCTCCAAATTCGTTCGTAAACTTACACGAAGAAAATTACCTTGTCAAAATATAAAGCAGCTTGTGAGTGTTTAAGGGAAAGCTCGTAATTAGACCAATATATCGTCAAATTTAAACTAACGCAATTTAAATTATTGTACGAGCCGAGTTCGTATCACGTCATTAAAATAAATTCCTCCTTTCCCTTTAATTTGGTTGACAAGCCGTACCTACTTTTTTTTAGGCTCTTTGACAGTAAATGCAACCGAAAGTTTTAAGTATTCTTCACCCATTTTACAAATGTATGTTTTTCAACGAATATTTGCCAACTTATTATGAGTGTGTAAATACATTTCTGATATGAGTTACTTACGCACTTAATACGCTAACATGAAAAATGCTGCCATTTTCCTACCGCTAAAAAGCTCAATTTTTAACAATCCATGTATTTCCCAGCAAAATGGTTCAGCTATTGTGCACGAAAACCGGTCATCGTACAATATTGTTCATTATGGTGATCAGGATATTGCAAAGAACTTCGACAACTCGAATTTATTTTGTTTATTTATTGTAATTAAGTATAGGTACATAGAAAGTTTGGAAAGGGAATTAAAAAGAAACACAAGATGATTAAAGGATTTGAAGATAAAATAAACTAAAACAGAGGTAGTTAATTTAATAAAAGAGCTCACTGATAAAAAAGTTTCTAATGGTGAAGTTATAAGAAAACTTCAAAAGTTTCAAAACGCAAGGATATATGGATCTTTCAAATTCTATATTCGAAATTAATGGCCATTTCATGCAATATATTTTATTGTAATACAACAAATAGCCATAACAAGAAAACGTAATATTGTAACTATATATAAAAAGAATGATTTTAATTTTTCGGGGTGGACAAATAGTGCAAATAGGGGAGCCAACGTTGTTACTATAAGTTTTAGAGAAGTGTTAATTTCAATTCAATCGCTAAACTTGAACTTTAGGTTGGAAAAGTAAAGTAAGGCTATATCGCGTTAATTTTTTGGAAAAAGCTTAACACAAATCCATTCAATGTTATCAATTTATTTATAATTTGTGATAATATTATGCTAGTAACATTTTACATTAGAAGTTTTTAAATTTTCAAGAAATTCATCTTTTATTCCCTATACCTAAAGTTGATCATTTCGAAAATATTTTAAAAAAATAGCATTTCCACCGCACATACTACTTTTTGGTTATAAACAAACGGAGATGGTATTGTGTTAATTTAAATACTTTTTTCTTTTAGCATATAGCAACTAATTGTTTCAATACCTTAAAATATGTATAACAGATTTGACGCTAAAAGTACTGCTCCATCTAATTTTTAATAAATCGATAGTAAGATGGTCAAGCGTTGTTTTGAAGATGAGGTATTTATTTATTTGCAATTTCGGACAGTTAAACAATTTGGCAGTTTAGTAAATAAAAATAATCAGGTAGGTAACACAAAGGACCTGCATACGAGGTCTATTATACTTAATTCAGAATACAGAAAGGCAATGAGATAAAAAGCGAAAAATGCATATGGAAATTTTTATGTGAACAGGACCTATCACAGGCAATCTACAGGAACTAATAAGAAAAAAGACAACTTGTGTATCTTAAAAGTAATAAAGAGAGAAGGTCCTTTCATCAAGAAGTGAAAAGGGTAAAAATGGGATTAAAAAGAGTTATGTTAAACGATATGAAAGAAAATGGCCCTAAAATTGAAGAATTCACGAATGAAAAGATAAACATAAGAGAGACTGAGGGAGAACGATCCCCTATCCACGATGTCATTATAGTACAGTCAATCTGTCGATGGAGTGATGAAAAAACTGCCCCAAGGGTAAAAGTTGTTTTAATCGTTGAAGAATGACGTACTTAAGCTGCCTTCGCGATGGGCATGTGCTACCTTGGCGCGTCTTTTTGAAAACTCAAAAAAAGTGCCAAACAAATTTTGAAATGCATTTTTCTCGAAATGTATGCATTTCACAGAAAAAACGATTGATGACAAAATGTAGAGGACGTTGAGACCTACAATTAATGTCATTTGGGCAATGCTGTACAGCAAGAAATGCACACGGTAGGTGGCGCTGAAGTTCCAAAAAAAGTGTTTTTCCACTTTTTCGCCATGTAAATATTATTTTAATGCAAAAATTTAAATGGAAAAGTTGTTCCTTTTAATTTTATGAACAACTTTTATTTAAACAATTTTTTTATACAACTTACCGTTTAAAAACTGCAGCTCGCAAAAGTATGAAAATTCCAATAATACGGTTGCACGCAATATGAGTACACATCTGAGGTGCACGTTTTAATGAAGATTCAATTATTAATATTATTCATAACATTGTAACCATTTTAATTGGTTATTAAGATGTAGTATAAAAAATTACCATTAGCAGCACAGTGCTGTATACGAAGCGCTATATTGCACTATAACTTTTAAACGGTAAGTTGTATAAAAAAATTGTTTAAATAAAAGTTGTTCATAAAATTAAAAGGAACAACTTTTCTATTTAAATTTTTGCATTAAAATAATATTTACATGGCGAAAAAGTGGAAAAACACTTTTTTTGGAACTTCAGCGCCACCTACCGTGTGCATTTCTTGCTATACAGCATTGCCCCAATGACATTAATTGTAGATCTCAACGTCCTGTACATTTTGTCATGAATCGTTTTTTCTGTGAAATGCATACATTTCGAGAAAAATGCATTTCAAAATTTTTTTGGTACTTTTTTTGAGTTTTCAAAAAGACGCGCCAAGGTAGCACATGCCCATCGCGAAGGCGGCTTAAGTACGTCATTCTTCAACGATTAAAACAACTTTTACCCTTGGGGCAGTTTTTTCATTCAAACTCTGTTTTTTACGACAGATTGACTGTACTATTATGTCAATGGGACACACAGAGCAGGGCAAGAAGTCCACAAATTCGCATATCTAAGAGTAAAATAAGATGAAATAGATACGAAAAAAGTGAAAGGAAGGATTTACAAGATGGTAATCGAAGCTACTGTCTGCGAAATGTGGATGCTGAATACGGCTGAAGAAGAAAAATTAGGAAGAGAGGAAAGCAAAATACTGAGAGCAATATATGGGGTAAAAGAGGAATGAAGGAGAAGGACACACTGGAAATAGAAGCACAGTACATGGAACAAAAAATACCAACAGTACGAATAATAAGATTGAATTGATACTGAATAGAAGACTACCTACTTAATAGAAAGAATGAAAGGGAAGACATTGGAGAAAAGTGGATCGATGGCATTTTAAAAGATTTGCAAAAAAAATAAACATTGCTAATTGAAAAGACAGAACCAGAGGCAGAGAGAGGTGGATGAGGGTTGTAGGAATGATCAACGAAAATATGTAAAGGAAACGTTTAGAATGTGAGAAGTGAAATAAAAGCCTCACAACCTCCCCTTTAAATTTGTAATTGTTGACAATTTATTTATGACAAGTGAAACGTCAAGGAGCGACATGTTTCATTAAATGTCAATATTTTAAAGCTATGATTTCATAAATAAGCTGAAGGGAAAAAAGGTAATCACTAAACCATTAACATTATGGATTTGGAAAAAAAATTATAATTTTAAATATTGACATTTAATGATGCTTGAGAATGGGATCTGTGATCCCGAAACATGTCGCGCCTTGACGTTTGACTCGTCATAAATAATTTAAAGGGGAGGTTGTGAGGCTTTTATTTCACTTCTCAATCTACATAACCCCTTTGTGAGCAATGGACCCTATCAATAAGAATTAAATGTTTTGTTAATATAATTTAATTTGGTATAAGAATGCCACCTTTTCGTTCAGTGAAGTTGATAGGAACACTTAAATATATCCCGCGAGATTGACAACAATCTCACATGAATCCCGCGGGACTGAGAGCGATGCGGGATTGCAAGTCCTAGTTATTAAATAAAGCTGAAAATCATACAATGCTAAATTTAAAATACACCCTTCCAATTAATAGAATAATTCGGAGCGTCACACACACACACACACCCGCACACCCGCACACCCGCAGACACGCACACACAAAACCTACTGACTAAAACAATAGCTACCACATAGACAAATTAAAGCACCCCTAAATATTAATCGAACAATTAAGAAAAATAAAGAGATTATACCTAACTCTCGGAAACTTAGGACACCGAACCACTAATCTCTTCATGTAGGTACCCCTGAGAACTGTCCCTTCGGAGTCCCCTTATTTTTCTACTTTCTCGTCTTTGTTCCTCCTCTGCCCCTTTATCAGACCTATCCAATTACGCTGAACAGTATACAGTGATGTAACAGACACCAGGATTCGCGCGCTTACCTACAAAAAAACGAACCCAACTCCATCTGTACCTACGTTGTGTAACTAAAAGATGGCGGTCCCCGAGACGGCGCTTACCAAGACCTGTGAAATTGTAGGATGGAGGAAAACAAACAAGCAGTTAAAATGAACGTGAATATATATTTAGTGATATAAATAAAAGCCCTACAATTTTGATAAATCATAATTACCGTGAAAAAGAGAAAATACCATGTTTACCTGGAACTGGCCGAAGGAAGAGCAGGCGAAGAAACCTTCGGTTATGTTCCCAAAACAACTAAGTACACATATTAAACAAAACACAAAGAAACATGATGCAGTGAGGGAGACAACAATCACATTGACAATACAAGCAATGAAAAACAGATATAAAAGGGTATTTTAATTCAATTATTTAAGTAACACACATATTAAAATGGCTGACACTCGGTACTCAAGGCCACAAGCTCTAATGCTCTACTTATACTCCCTACCCTTGTTCTCGGACTACCACATTCAAAAGACACACATAAAGCACAAATAAATTGTTAGTTGTTTGGACCTCCTCTAATCCGAAAGGCACCGACAGGCCTTGAGAAGGATGTTGCTCTGCACGGAAGAAAAAAACATCATTAGTTACATCCACTAAGGCTCTTACATACGAAAGGGAGTACATGGCCAAATCTAAGTTACGCTTCAGTAAGCGTTGCTTACTTGAGCAAGGAGTGCACAGTATAAAACAAAAAAATCAAAAGTTACTTAAAATAGCTGAACCCTTGCCCCTCATTCAACAGGTGCTACTGGAATAGAAATATCTGTTATACAAGAACAAAAGGGAAAAGTATTCATTATAAAAACAAAAGAAAACCACGAGGTAAAAATAGCCGACAAATAACAATAGTTAGTTAGTTTTCCTTTATTTGTCTTAAAACAATTTTAACAAACTTACTATACAAAAAACAAAAGATTTTATTTCTCCACTCCTTTCTTTATTCCCCCTACCCCCCATCAATAAAAAATCTTCTACTCTCGTCCTCTTCTGTCTACCATTTCCCTTCTCTACAGCACCCACTTCATCCACTCCACCCCTTCACCCTTCACTCCTAAAATCACCTTTCTTTCTCTCTCCTCTTCCTTAGCTCCTCATATGCCATGAATTTTCCCTCCATTCCCCACACATTCTACACATCCTTTTCTCATACTCCCAACAGTATCTGTTTTCGTTTTCCTCGTTCTCGCACCTGAACCTTGCCACCATTATTTTCTCCTTTAACCCCATGTCACACAATAAATAATCGGTCTCTTATTCCACCATTATCTCCATATATCCTTCATTATACCTTCCCTCTCCTATCCTCGTTTTCCTTTCCTGTCCTTGGACTTCTTTATCTCTTGTTACTAATTCCCCTACCATATCCTTCCCTTTTCTATCTCCTTCATCGCATATCCCACTCTCTCCTCTTGCCCATACCTTTATCCGTTCTTTTCTTATCTCTCTCATACACTCATTTACCCAAATAATTTCCTCCCTGTTCTTGATCTCTTCCTCATATTTCACTGCTCTCTTTCCTGACTAGATCTTTATTTTTTCCGCTTTCTTCTCCTCCTCCACGATATACTCTGGCGTCACTCTATCCAACCCCAACGTTCTGATATTACCTTTGATGACGTCACTTCCGGTATAAGCTAAAATGGCGGTACTCATTTTTTTATAAGATAAAGTTGCAGGTTTTTTGTGTAGTTTAAAAGTGTATTTTTTCTAAATTCAGTAATACTTATTTTTTGAAAAAAGTGTTAAAGAAAATAATTTTTAAAAAATGACTGCAACGCTCTATACTCAGAAACTATTAAAGTTATCGAAATGCGGTTTTCGCCAATCGACTGCATTCGTGCCAAGGATGAAAATTCTGATATTACCTTTGATGACGTCACTTCCGGTATAAGCTAAAATGGCGGCACTCATTTTTTTATAAGATGAAATTGCAGGTTTTTTATGTAGTTTAAAAGAGTATTTTTTTCTAAATTCAGTAATACTTATTTTTTGAAAAAAGCGTTAAAAAAATAATTTTTAAAAAATGACTGCAACGTTTTATACTCCGCAACTATTAAAGTTATCGAAATGCGGTTTTCGCCAATCGACTGCATTCGGGCCAAGGACGAAAATTCTGATATTACCTTTGATGACGCCAGTGGCGTAACTAGCAGGCACCGGGCCCGGGTTCCAAATCTAAAAATGGGCCCCCCCCCCTCACGTGATAAGAATTTTAAATAATCAATTAAAATAAATAACAAAATTTATTATTATCCCACAAATGTTAAGAAAAAAGACAAAGTACATCAAGGGTTAACCTTGGTTTTTTGGCGAAAAAATGAAGAAATTTTTTGTTGGAAAAAAGTTTACCAAGGTGGCGGAGACCAAATGAGCACATTTGAAATGGACACCATACCTTTAATTTTCGAGTTATGGGGATGAAAAAATCACACTTTGTAGCTAATAAACGGAAGTTTTACTGTAATACAGAAGAAAATTAATTGTGATAAATAATGTCCGATAAATGTCGTCCTTCCACCATCAGAAATGGTGACGTTCCGTGGCCTCCCCGCTCGCTCGACCTCAGCCCCTGCGATTTCTTTTTATGGGGGTACCTCAAGTCGAAAGTGTACGTTGAGAAACCACGCACTATTCCGCAATTAAAAGGAGCTATACGACGTGAAATCGCAGCAATTCCGGTTGAAATGTTCGAAGATGTGATGAGGAACTTTAAGCACCGTTTGCAGAAATGCGCCACCGTGGAAGGACGGCATTTATCAGACAATATTTATCATAATTAATTTTCTTCTGTATTACATTAAAACTTCCGTTTATTAGCTACAAAGTGTGATTTTTTCATCCCCATAACTCGAAAATTAAAGGTATGGTGTCCATTTCAAATGTGCTCATTTGGTCTCCGCCACCTTGTATTACAGTTATAATACGTATTTAAATTATAAGTAAGATTATAAATATTTGGAGTGATGAAAACAGCAGGTCAGAATTCTCAGAAGCTTTATACAATACAATAAATACGGCGCATCTGTTTTGTTTATGATTGGCACGAGGTACGAGTACAAACAACAACACCGCTAGTAAATGAAGGGTAGGCCGGAAATTGTGGCAATAAAAATTTTGTTCCATAAATGAAAAATGTTACATTATGTCAACTTGCTGAAAAATAAAACTTACATTTTGTAATGCAATTTCTTATGAGAAATGTTTACGAAAATACAAATATTGGTGTCGTGACATCCGGGCCCCATACACCACGGGCCTGGGTTCAGCGGAACCCGCGGAACCATTGTAGTTACGCCCCTGGATGACGCCACTTCCGGTATAAGCTAAAATGGCGGCACTTATTTTGTTTATAAGATCAAGTTGCAGTTTTGTATGTACTAGTTTAAGAGTATTTTTTCTGAATTCAGCAATATATATTGTGCTATATTTATTTTTTGAAAAAAGTGTTAATACGAGGGAAGTCTCGTGGCAACTTGCCAGAATTTTTTTTACATATCTATGCAAGGTTTGAAGTGGAATGTTGAACGTTTTAGCAGTACCTACAAAGAGAATATCATATACTCTTTGGTACCTAGCTCTAATTGAATAATTTTCGCTCAAGATCAAATTAACAGCATTTCCCATCACTTGACTACTAATGTTGCCAATTTTTCTAGGTTTGGGGTGTCTTGGCATCTAGAAATGAGTTTAAAATCATATTTCGAACAAAAAAGACTAAAAGGGCAGAGAAAATATATTTTTTTAATACAAGTAAATATTCAGGTACTAGGTGAGACATGTTCCACTTAATACGCGTGTTGGCGTCTCAGTTAGTACTTTTTACACGTTAAAGTTTAAACCCTGCCTTAATGTGTATTTTGCTTGAGGTTGTTGTTTAAGCACCCTAGATTTGTTAGGTTAGGTCTGAAAATAGATAAAATATACGAGTCAAATCAAAATATCTACTAAACTTTTTTTGTTTTTGTTCATCTACAAATGTAAAAGTCAGATACCTTGAAAACTGTTTTTTTGTAAATAGCTCGTTCAAATTTTATAATTGTGGGAAACTTCAACACACAAGTTCTAACGTTAAGAGCAACGTTCTGATGAGATATGGCCGCAAAGTGTAGGGAAATTGAAAAGTTGCTGCCAATGTCTCACTTAGTACAGCTTGACAGATCTAACGATGCGAGTGGGAGTGCGCAAAGTTGAAGTGAGAGGAGAAACAAAGACGAGCTGCAGTAAGTCACTCCCCAGTAGCTCAAATGCACCCTCCCTTCCACTTAGTTTAATGCGCAATCTGGGCGTGACCCGCATCGTTAGATCTGTCGAGCTGTACACCGTCTCACTTAGAACTACTTTCTCCTAATGACTGGAAGGTTTTCAACACCAAAGTACAAGGTGTGTTTAAGAAGATGACACTTACAAATAACACACAAACACCTTTGCATGTGTTGGTTGATCATAGTATAATAGATGCTGCGACCATAACTGTGTAAATCTCCATAAAACAATATTATGTTTGTACATACCTAGGTATTGTTGACGGTCTACTTAACTAGTTATTATAATTGAAATAACATTTGCTAGCGATAAATTTAGTTTATAGTATTAGTTAATAGAAAGTTAGACAAGCTTGTAACCCTAACAAGTGTATTGGCACGCTAACCCTAAATCAGCACGCATTCCACATTTATGCATCTTGAACATTATAAGCAAGCAATCACACTTGTAATATAAGAGCACCAACCCCTTTATTCTTAGATTACCTACCTCGGTTAGTGCACAAAAGACGTCGAGAATTGTGAAAATGACCGAATTCCAAGTGCATTAAATGATGAGTCGTTTATTCCTTAAATCTCCCTTAAATGAGGAAGAATAAAGGTAAGTAGAAAATTATGTGTCTATTTCTACTATAATGTTTATTTTGTAGAATTGGTCGTAGAATGAGCAGCTTACGTAACGTTTTTTTAGATTTCTTGTCTTTATGTGATTTTTTTATTAGATCTTCTCATGACGAGATGTTGGATTTGGATTAAATCAAAATCCTTCCAAATTGCACACGAATTTTTTTTCAAAGCTTTAAGTTACGTTCTAAATAATAATTGCTATACTCACGGATTTTTATTGTTAAGCATAAAGTATTGTAGATTTAATGACTCAGCCTACTCAGATAAGCCAAATTTAATCCACCTCAAACAATGGAAAATTCGATAAAACTGACAAAGAACTGAAAGTTGCGGAATTTTTTATTTATTGCGCTCGCTTTGGACAGCGTAGACGAACAACTTTATGAACATTATTGCAACAATTAAAATTTGTTACTACTATAAACTACCCTTATGGCATAAAGTAAGAGTTAATCCTGAAATGGTCCAAGATAAGGAAATTAAACTACCCTTTTACGTTAGGTGATAGGTCTGGACAAACTGCCTGAAGTGCCAACTCAGTCGTTCCTTCTGCGTAAGAATAAAATAAAATTACTGATAGACATAATTCTGTAGTACACCCTAAGGGTTAAGTAATATGAAGTTTAGTGCCGTATTTGTGACCTTTGGTGAAATCTGTATCAGCACATCCTCCCACTAGGGAAAAGCATAGAAAAATGGCGGATTTCCAAGTACAAATAACTTCAATATGTTTAACTGTTAGTGCACTGCATAAAGAAATATTCCAATTCTACATGGGAATTCAATTTTTTTTAAAATATCTACTATTTTTATTACTATTCATCTAGTGGTTCCTACACTCACTACAACTTATTATTCTGTTGTTCCCCTCCGCTATCCGTCTACCCCTCAAAAATCCCCAACAAAGTTAGTGGGACGAACTTTCGTTGCTTCTTCTTGTATCAATCAGTATCAATCAATTTATTGTACTTATTACATGTACAAGATTCTTATTCCCATAATTTAACATATCACAGTAAAATAATAGTACCCACTAAATTACAGTCTATCCACTTCCCATCCCCTACAGATTACCACCCTCTCCTTTTCCTACTTTCTACCACCTCCTCCATCTACTTTATCCCTTCTCCTCCCTCGCTTAACACCCATTTCCACCCTCCCTCCTGTTCAACACTCCTCCACCATATGCACTTTCGTCTCCCTTCCCTCTCCACACAGTCTGCATACCTTCTCCTCCTCCTCCCACCAGTACTTATTGTCCCTTTTGTTCATTCCCCACTCTAAACCGCGCCGCTATCCTCTTCCTCCTTATGTTGCCCTCACCGGTTAAATACCTTGGCAAACCGTTTGTCACTTTCCATTGTACCTCCCTGCATTAATTTTCACCCTCCTCTCCTGCTTTTGCACATCTTCTACTCTTCTTACTATATCCCTAACCATCCTCCACCCCTCCGCTCTCCTCCTCTCCACCTCCTCTCTCGCATATCCACCCCTCTTGTAGAAGCACCTTCTTCCCTCCTGTCCATATGCTATCTTCTTCTTCTTCACTTCAATCCAACTACATCTCAAGATCCCCCCTTCTTCCCGTCTCTCCATCCTTTCCTCGAAGGCCAGCGCTCTCTTTCCCGCCACTATCCAACTTTTTCTAACTTCACCTCTTCCTCCACCACATATCCCGGGGTTTCCCTCTCAAGCCCCACTACCCACTTCCAGTATTTCGCTTGAATCCTTTCTATTTGTTCTCTTTCTATCCATCCCCACACTTCTGCCCCGTATACCAATACACTTTGACCAGTCTGTCGAAGAGCCACCTCCTTTTCCACATATCTCCTCCCATCCACCTTTCTTCCAAGCCCCATACCTGTCCCACAATTCCATTTCCTTTCCTTGCCAGCTCCCTTAATGCGCATTGTCCTTGTTATCATAACTTACTCTGTATCCCAAATACGTCACCTCGTCTACACTTTCTATTTCTTCCTCGCCCCACTTCCACATCGCCCTCTTTCTCCTCCCTTTCTTCTTTTGGAATTCCACCATTTTTGTCTTTTTTGTGTTTACTTCTAACCCGATTCTCTCCATATATTTCTTCACCACCCTTATCATGCTCCTCATTTCATTCTCCTCTCTCTCCACCGACACCACATCGTCGGCGTAAGCCAAAACCCATACCTTTTTTCTTCCTACCACTACTTTGGTTCCTCCTCAACTCTTCCTCCATGTCTCCTATATACATTGCAAAGAGACTGGAGCTTAGCGGACAGCCTTGCCTCAACCCTTTCATTGTCCAGAACGGTTCACTAATTTCACTACGCACCCTCACTGTACACTTGGTCCCTTTGTACATTTCCTCTATCATCCCCACTACATTCTCGTCCACATTCAACTTCTTCAGCCTCTCCCATAATTTTCCCCTGTTTACACTGTCGAACGCCGCTTTTATGTCTATAAGCAGCGCGTACACCCTTCCCCCTTTTTATCGAACTCTTTATTCACCAACTGTCTTAGCACATATACATTGTCCACAGTTCCCCTCCCCTTTCTAAACCCGACCTGCCAGTCTGGGATTAACTCTTTCCCTTCTATTTCCCCCTCTATTTTCTCCTGTATAACCGTGGCTCTTCATTTTCAAGTAGGGGTGTACTTACCATCGGCAGATGGTATGTCGTTCCGTAATACTCACTACAGCCCTTGCATAACGAGTTGTTGGACAGTCCCGTTTTGTCAAGGTGTTTATTTGGGCGGCAGTGGTCCGTGTAAAATCATCGTTTGAATTCTCTTGGAAGATCTTGAACCCGGCATGTTGGCTATTTCCTCCGCCCGCAATTCTATCATTTAAAGATTTTGAAGCCACAACTGTCTTCGTTTCTTCTTTTCAGTACGTAGATTCTCACCATACAATCACTATTTTATCTTAATTTCTTTTGCAGCTGTAAATCTTCAGTATTAATCCTTTAATTTAACTCGGCCTTGCGAAAAGATCTCCACTGAGAGAAAAGGTAATTTTACTAATGGTCGAAGTTGAACAGTAAGGGCATATTATTTGTTTTAGTTGTATTGTTTTTAAGAAAATCGTTACAAAAAGTCATTTTGGACTAAACCTGTAATTCTGAAAAATCAAAATGAAACTGCTTTCATTGACGAATCGAATTTAAGTTCAAGCATTAATTAATTGTTTCTATTACAAGAAAAGATAGGGGTAGGATTTGTCGAATGGAATTTAAACAAAACCCGACTTTCAACATCAACAACTTATTCTCTTATCATTTAAGATTTTTCGGAATTTGAAACAGTCCTGTATACAGAGAAATGAACATACAAAGTTAATTTATATGTCTAAATAATTTGATCCCATTCGAGCTCAAGTTGACGTAATTTGGAATTTTTCAAAATATTCTGTACCTTGGTTATTCAGAGTGTCGTGACAACAGTACTTATATCAGTGACAAGTTGTATATGTATCGCCTTTGACATAGCAAGACTTGAATAATAATAATAATAATAACAATCCAACTAGAGGGCCAACTCTTTGCTCTTGGGGAGAGTTTAAATAGTATAAGTAATAGTAACAATTTGAATGGTTAAAAGATGAATCAGCTTTGGCCAGACGGGATGCTTGCTAGAAAATCCATTTCCTTTTCATATGCCTTATCTAACCCTATGGACATAATTTGCAAAGAACTCAATACAAGCACCAAACCTAACAGGTTTCAAAAAAAGTTTCGGTAACAAAGATATCATCCTCAATAGGCGTCTAAATAGAACACAAGAGTTGCCCAGCCCATTAACGTGTGAATCAACTGGTGATAATCAGTTAATCACACTTTGCCTCAATTTTTATGGCCGGTACGTTTATAAATTACTCAAATGTTTGGTATCATTAGGGCCGCCTTCCATTCCGACGTATGTCGATTATTAAACAGCCTAATATCATACATAACAATACACAACGGTTTTTTTAGTAGAAATGGCAAAAAAACAACCACTTAGATTAAGGGTTGCAAATATAACGAAGCGATAGTTGACGAGTGGATGACAATTACCATAATATTTCAAATATAACATAAAGTCAACAACACATTTTTAGACCTGTTTCGTGCTCTTTTGTTCGCCGTTCCTCATGTCATCATGTACGTTACCGATAACGGAGATACACTATTAAAAAACATATATGTATAATTGATTCACAAACAATTTATTCAAATTCTGTACCTTCTTCGTCGCTTTTTAATGACCTGCCTACTGAGACCTATCCAATTTTCTTCTCCAAGTGTTTCAGAATACTCTGATTTATCTTTTTTCCTTTCATGCAATATCAAGGGCGTCGCCAAGGGGGGGGGGGGGGGGACAGAGGGGGCCAAAGGTATTAAAAATAAAAATAAATTTTATACGAAATCTTGAGAAAACGCCAGAGCCACGAACCCCTAATAGTGCTTGCCCTCCCGTGGGAAAATTTTCTGGCGGCGCCCATACAACTTTTCTGTAGCTAGGAGATACTAGGAGAAACAAGGAATTTTAGCTTATAATAAGATTTTCAGCAGCTTTGCCAATGAAGCCGTTTGGGCTCCCATGATTATAGATTCCCTTTACCTTAAGCTAAAATGCAAAATAAATACTTACATATAATTCTTACTTGTTGAAGTGCGTTATTAGTATAATTATTATTATTGCATAGTATACATAATTTTTATTTTGGCGGCTCTGTCTTAGCAGCCCTACTGCTCCGGGATAGTAGTGCAGGTAAACGCGACGAAGTGTTTCTTTGGTTAGCGTCATCTGTGTTGTTTAATTATTTTATATGGAGAGAAGGGGTTGTGTTTTGCTCTTTTAGGCGAATTTAGAATGTGCGATGATTTTGTCCCAAAATAGTCCTTAAAAAACCAGCATTAGCACTCTTCGTTTTTTTATGAGATGAATACGATGAGTAAAACTCCAAAACACCTTTCTTACCCGAGTCTTCCATACAATTAACTTTTTTACTTTTTACCATAAAACACTTTTCGGCAAAAGTTTCATTTATCTACAACGCATGGTTTCACACAATATCTCATTGATACGGGAAAAAAGAATTCTTCCATCAGCAGTCGTTGCTAATGGGTTCTTAGTTATTTCTTACAAGGTTCTTGTCGTCATTGTCGAAAAGAAACACGAAGGTTGCCAACTTCAACTTGGATACTCCAAATTCTTTCTTGTTGAGTTCTAACTCTAACCTTACAAAGTGAAAAATCTAAGATTTTTGGATAAAACTTAAAATTACACACAAAACGGCCCATAAAAGTTGCTCGTAATCGAATACCTTGGTTGGTTCTTAGCGTTAACTACGCCCCAACTTTACAACTTCATTTCTTACTGAAGATTGTCGGATAAAATGACCCAAAACCGCCACAATTCCATCGGACATGGTGGTACATAGGCATTAATTTGTACATACAAATCATGGGAAGGAAATGAGAACAAAACAGGCACAAAAAGTGTAGAAATTAAGTTTGGGACAAAGATTTGTAATGTTTTTACCCCAATCCCTGTAACAATTAAAACCCCTATATACACTTACTAATTAAATGTATTGTTGGCTTGTGCCACTTCCATTGGTAGAACGCTACCCTAGCATGTTAGAGATCCCTGTCGCCTGTTAAATTTTTTTATGTGTTTAACTTTATCAAAACTGGCGAAGCCTACATGAAGAATCATTGAGATATGAGGTGCGTTAATTTGCCTGTGTAAAGAAATTAAAATTTACAACTTAGTTGTAAAAATTGTAATCAAGTATACATTGGGCAGATAGAAAGACCTATAAAAATTACGTGCAAAGAGGATATAGCTCATTTCAAGTACAAAAATTGGAAATAATACTTAAAGATACGTTTTTTAGAACGATTCAGGGCATCTTTTATTGCTTAGATTTTCAGTTTTGTTATTAATTGGTGAAGTTGGTAGCTTTTTTTTTACACAATAAAGGCAATTTTGTTGTTCTATTTCCTTCTTCTTGAGCACAAAAGGCAATGACCCTTATAATGGGCGTTTCCAATTATTATTATTAAAAAGAAATATAATCCTTTAGAGTTGACAGAACTTGGTTTGAAGTGAAACAAAAATACCGTAGATAAAAATGGTCACATAAAACTATTTAATATGATCATAAACTACTGTTTAGTAGAAACTGAATTAAAAAGTTGTGTATTGTAGATATTGTACATAAAATAAAAGAGAATGAGGTCAGTTTTAATTAATTTGACTAAACGTATAAGGATTACCACAAAAAAAATTACAAGGGTAGGAACGCCTGGTGATCAATAAAATTTGTTTACCTTTGTCTCTTTTCTTAGTAAGCGATTTTAAATTTATTTTGCGTAGGTAGATGTAAAGTTAGCTAATGTTAATGTAAATGCGGTCGATGTGGGGTATTAATATTTGTTTTTTCTTGTTTATAGGATTAACTGAAAGATAGGCCTTACGATATAATGAGTAGTCAGGACGAGACGGCCAGCCTTTTAGTTGGTGGCCCGCCTTTAACAACGGCATCTTCCCCGGCAAACTGCTCAAAACCCGTTTTGATGCGTCAGGAATGTACAACGTTCTTAGTATCATCTCATCATCCCCAACTATCCGTTTTTTCCGATAGTGAAGAGGATGGCTCCCTCTGCTTGGAAGAAAATAGCACCCGTTCTGTACCGGATATAGAACTGCATTGCAGGTACGCCACATATATTATACTTCTATCCTAAAACTGTGATTGTCTATTGTAAGTTTCCCCCTTAAAGTGAAATAAAACTACTTTAGTATTAGAATTTAATGACTATAATTTGGTATAATACATAATCTCTGGTAACGAACGTTACTGAGATTACCAAAGAGCCTGTATCTTATTCACAGTGAACAAGACGTATTAAGTACCTCTCTCTTACAGTAATAAAGTTAACTCAAGAGCAACCTCGTGTGCATAATTTTCTATCGATTCCCGTGACTTGATTAATTACTAATGTTACGGGGAAGCTCTTTAGATTTCATACCGTTTTTTTTTTGGAAAAGTTAAGATGTTTTGTAGCCCCAGTTTTATTTATTTATTGAGAATAAGCACAAAAAATATTACATCCTAATAATACAATCATTGCAGAGCCACAGCCCTATCACGTCTTTAACAAGACTACATCATGATCATCTTTTATTAATTCTCAGTTACTACACTAGAAATATCCGGGTCCGTTACCTTAGCCACCCCTAATCTGGGAAATGAGCCCATACTCGTGCTCCGGCTTCTCTGTATCTTAGCTCCCAAATGCCAAAGCTCGATCCACTGTGCTGCAAAAAATGCATTATTTTCATTTCGGGGGCGGCTAAGCTAACGCTGTCCCCTCACAGTGGTTCTAGACCTTTCAAAATCTAGCTCTAGACCAACCGTCTCAGGAGCTTTTTTTTTGAGGGGAAATCCGTCATGGACACCCAGAAGAGGACAATCAATTCCCTGGGTAGTGCCAGACTCCTACCGGCTAAAACCCCTTTTTCATTGGCCCCTTCCTCCAGCAGCGGTACCATCTTATGGGACATTCTTCACCGCTGGAGGTTTGTCTGTTCCCTTCTATTGTCTCTTCTCTTCGACTATTTCTTCCCTGTGCTTACTTTGGAGCATGTCTTGGATGAATTGCTCTACTAGCTCCCACTCTCTCTGCGATGCCAGGGCCGCTTCCATCATCTTTTTGCCGTTGACGTGTTCTATCTTTAACATCGATATAGCTTTTACTCTCTCTCCCGTCCATCTGCCGCACTCGATGAAAGTGTGCTCGACCGAGTCCGGCTTATCGCGGTAGTCGCACTTGCACGAATTCTTTATCTTCATGCGATGCAGATAGTCTTTGAAGACCCCATGCCCGCTAAGGAATTGGGTCCAGTAAAAATTTGTTTTTCCCCACCTCCTGTCTATCCATTTGCCTATTTCCGGTATTAGACTGCGCGTCCAATTGGCTTTGCTGAATTCTGCCCACTCCCTTTGCCATTTCCTTCTGGAATTTTTTCTAACTTCTCTTCTGTCTGTATCCGGCTTTTCGAATATAACCTTCCGTTCCTCCGCCAGCAGATGAATCGGTGTCACAGACGCGATCACCAGCACCCCTTCGCACGATATCGTTCTATAGGCTGAGGTCGCTTTGATCGCTGCCCGTCTCTATACCTTTAGTGCTTGGCCTTTCCCCTTTTTAATGCACATGGCTCCTTCGCATATCGGGGCCGCGTACATTTGTATGGATTGTGTTGCCATGCAGATTCCCCGTGGTCGCCCTTCTCTTGGTCCCCCGATCCTGGGAAATTTTTCCGAAGGTAAGGTATCTATCGAAGACCACGCCCAGGTATTTAACCGTGGTCCCTGGTATAATTTTTGCATCACCCATGTTGAATAGTACATCCTTGATTTGGTCGTTTCGGTCATACGGTATAAAGGCCTCCGTTTTCTCGGTTGCCACTCGTAGTCCGACCCTGTCCATCCATCGATTTATCTTGCGGGGCGCTTCCTTTACCCTGGTTATCATCGTCTCTTTCTCCGCGGCCGCCCCCAAGAGTGCCAGGTCGTCCGCGTAACACACGATCTCGGTCCCCACGGGCATAACCAGCCTCATTACTCCGTCGTACACGATGTTCCACGGGATCGGTCCGAGGACCGATCCCTGTGAGACCCCGGCGTCGATCCCCCTTTGTATGCCCTTTTCTACTTGTACGCAGGTACTCCCTCACTACGCTGCTCAGATTTTTTGGCCACTTTCGTTCCGCCACTGCTTTGTTTATTTGCTTCCATGCTAGTGTGTTGAAGTCATTTTTGACGTCCACAAATATAATTGCCGACAATTTGGGCCTCGCCGCCGGTCTGTATCCGCCCATGCACTTTACTACCCTTGAAACCGCGTGTACCGTACTCTTCCCTCTCGTGAAGCCAAAATGGATGGGATGCAGTCCGTTCTTTGTCAGTTCCCCCTCTATTCTTTCTTTTATAAGGTATTCGAAGACTTTTCCCAACCCGTTTAGCAGGCAGATGGGTCTATATTTTGTGGTCTCTCCCGTCTCAGGAGCTGGTATATTATTTACATTGCGCGTCTATTGTTATAGGTATAGCTTTTGGAGTTCTACAATCAATAGAGGTGCCAACATATACTGTATTTTTTTGGGAGCATTTGGGCTTGCGGAGGCGGCCCATTTTTTCTTTGTGAATTGATCGCGACGTCTGTCGGGTGATTCTAGCTGTATAACCTATGGAGCTAGTAACTCGGAGCTAGATTTTGAAAGGTCTCGAACCACTGTGAGAGGACAGCGTTAGCTTAGCCGCCTCCGAAATGAAAATAATGAATTTCTTGCAGGACAGTGGAGCGAGCTTTGGCATTTGGGAGCTAGCTGGTGCCACTAGGTACAGAGAACCCGGAGCACGAGTATGGGGTCATTTCCGACATGGGGAGTGGCTAAGGTAACGGACCCGAAATATGCGTTACTCACACATACTACTAAAACTCAAAGAAAAAATTAAAAACAGATTAATATATGAGAGAGTAACTATGACTATAATAGTAGATTAGCTGCATAAAAATTACTGTGTAAATGTTAATGTGTTTCTACGCAACTTAATTATGATGCCCCTCTCCCATTCCAAATCCAATTATTTACGATACATAAAAGTACAGTCAAGACCAAACGTACTGATTAACTGTCAAAATTTAACATTCTAATACTTCTTCTAAAATTACTTTCGTTTATCTCTCCAAATTCTATGTTATCGAACTTGTTTGCAAGCTGGCAAGCTCTCAGCAGTGGTGAGCGCATTCGTGAGATGTAAAACATCGTTTTTTGTCTTACATGGTTGGATTTTGGTACCAAGAAATTAATTCAGTTCAAAAGCTCAGGGCAGTCAATCCTGTCGTTGCGTATTTTATAAAGCAGTAGCAAGGCGGATTACTTTCTTCTATCTCGTAGCCCGTGAGCCACATGTGGCTCGCGGCAATAGGGTCTTTTCAAAAAGTCTTTTTTTCCAACGATTTACGTTCTGACGCCACTAACCAGACTGAGTTCTCAAATAACATCGTTTGTGAATGCGGATTGCGGTTTCGTCGGCATTTATCCAATGTTTGTGAGAAAACAAGCCTAAATGGACTCATTAAAGCACAATCGGACAATTTGCTGAAAGTCTCGGTACTCATGGTGATCGAGTTCCTCGCATCGTCTGACTGTTTTCACGCGGCGGAGTCAAGTGGCGTGAAACTTCACAAGTAAGTACAACCAATGTCATAAAATGTCGACTATAATGTTTGTCACATTTTATTGTCAACTCGAGAAATGGTATTTATGAAAAACAGTTTACAGTCCTACTGATTGCATTCGTCTTATATATGCATATGTATATAACAAACAAACAGCAATACCCTTGAGTTTATATGGGTTAAAGCGCATGCTGGAATACTAGGCAATGAAAAGACCGATAAGTTAGCCCGACTGGCCTCAAAACAACCGTTTTATGGTCCATAGACGGCTCTTCCACTTACAGTATCAATTGTAAACAACTTAATAACCCAAGCCCAGCACAGGGCTAGGCGTTCAGAGGACCATCTCGTAACCTGGCGCGCTTCTGTACAGGGATATCCAGAGGAAATCTTGTAGGTATACTTTCTGGACACTGTAAACTTAACAAGTACATACACCGCATGGGATTGGTAGATTCACCATCCTGTAGAGTGTAGAGGATGCTACATAGACGACGAGACGACGCAACACATACTGTGTGAATGTCCCATACTTGTCAAATTAAGACGATCCATGTTGGGAGAATCCTGGCCGGACATGGCTAAGATTAGAGCCGCTTCCCCGTCCAGCATCCTCAGGTTTATCGTACGTGTGGGATAGCTTGAGTGACGTTGCGGGGTCGAATAATCAGGGAGGTAGCACAAGGGCCCGAATAGATGGCATCGGTGCGCGTGGGTTTTCCCACCCTCCCATCGAAATCCAGAATCCAGACTGCTTGTTTTAACTTCAAAATAGAAATATCTAAGAAATTTATTCTGCACTCTTTCTACTTTTCGCAGATCTTTCTTTGTGAGAGGATTCCATATAAGAGAGCAATATTCCATTTTGCTTCTGACCAACGCATAATATAATAAGGTCTTAAGAGCACTGTGTTCTCTAAAATATTTAGTACATCTCCTAACCAACCCCAAGGATTTATAGTAACTAGCTGTTAAAGCATCAATGTGGTTACCAAGGGTGAAATTGTTGGAGATGACAGGAAAAGTTGAAAATTTCGAGTAGGAATTTTTATTGAAAATCGCTTTTCTTGAATATGACAAAAGGAAGAATTTAAATCGACAATGTAGTGGGTAGTGATGGCGAGGGGTCTAATATGTTACTTAGTGCGTACTACTAAATGACGTAAAACCGGCGCTGGTTTTCAGAAAAAATAGATAATCCAAGTCTTTCAAGTAGGAATTTATACCTACCAATCGATTTTGCAGTAAAAAGAATTTATTTTTTGGAGACAATTTCACTCATGTATAAAAAGAATGGCTTAAGCCGCAGTACAATTGTCACTTTGACAGCGGCAAAAGTACAGTGGTTTTTTCACTTATTCATTTTCTAATCAATTATCCCAGTATCCGTTCCCATATAAATAGTTTGAATTTACAAAAGATGAAATCATTCATATTGAACTACACTGATGTTTCTAAATTTCATATTCGTTAAATTGTCCTGCCAAATTACACTCGATGTATTTATGTATTTATACCGAGTAAATTTGTGTTGTTTAAATTCCAAACTGTTTCCTATAGCTAATTGTTATTCAATGATTTTTACTAAACAACCTAATTTTACTCGGTAAAATAAAAATCTCTCTTTAAGTGACTATACAGGGTGGCCCAATAGTGCGGAGATGGATGATTGTGGGTTTATTAACGAACATTTCTAAAGCGAGTTTCTGGGACATAGTGGGGTACCCTTAAGGCTACAACCCTAAAATATTTTCACTTGAATCGCAAAATTTATACAGGGTGATTTATATCAAAGTTGCATTTTTTTAAAAGTCACGGCTTTCTAAGTTTTGTGATCCCTCCGATATTCAATTTTACCTAACCCCCTCAAAGTTAACGTTACGGATACACGTTTCAATGTGAATGTTTTTTTAAATACCTATTTATGCAAAATTACAACTTAGTGTTGAATTGGAACGAAAAATTTCCGTTTCGAAAAATAGATTTATTCATCATTTATCATAAATAGATGTGTGATATTGCACGTCTAAATGGCTTATTTACCAAAGAGTCGGTAGTTCAGGTGGTTTGCGTGACTGTTGGCCGAGTTCCTAAACAAGCGACCGATGTTCGAATCCCACTTGTAGCAAAAAGGTTTTTCAGCATCATCGCTCTCCTCCGAGTCTACACCAAGAGAATTTGACCCCTGGAGAACGAACCACCGGAGTACATGGGGCCCTGTAGGTTCTTCGCACTGGGAAAAGAGCCCCTCAAAGCAGTTGGGGCTCTCGGTGCCGTCTAACACATCTCAATTTTTTATACTCAGGTATGTTTCAAGTGAAACATATATGAGACATTTCAAATATTCACGTATGAAACATTTATAAGGACACATTTCTCCTACATATCAATATATTACTCTCTGATATGTTTCAAGAAACATTTATAAAACGTTTTTGTGTTGTTTCAAATCCATTTTTCTGAAGGCGGACATTAAACATCTATGTTATGTGTATGATACGTTTCTGTCGCTGTTTCGGAGATGTTTCATGTTTCAGAGATACGTTCCTAAAATATTTCAGAAACGTTTTTTTGCACTGTGGGGAACGTTTGAACTGTATTAACTTCTTGGTACCAAAATCCAACCATGTAAGACAAAAAACGATGTTTTACATCCCACTGGCCGAAACACGAATGAGCTCACCACTGCTGAGAACGTGTCAACTTGCAAACAAGTTCGATAACATAGAATTTGGAGAGATAAAGGAAAGTAATTTTAGAAGAACTATTAGAATGTAAAATTTTGACAGTTAATCAGTACGTTTGGTCTTGACTGTACTTTTATGTACCCTAAATAATTGGATTTGGTAAAGGGAGAGGGGTTTAAGTAATTTATATGCAGTTGATCTAGTTAATTAGAGTCTTAGTTACTCTTTCATAATATTAATCTGTTGTTAGTATTTTTCTTTGAGTTTTTCCTTTTTTGCTCTGTTACTATCTGTGAGTAACGGATATGTCTAGTGTAGTAACTGAGAATTAATAAAAGATGATGTAGTCTTGTTAAAGCCGTATTAGGGACTTGTTTCCCTGTGGCTTTGTAACGATTATATTATTAGGATGTAATACTTTTTTGTGTTTATTCTCAATAAATAAATAAATAAAAAATGAGTTTCACATGGTGTTCTTTGTATATTTAATGTAGATGCTTCAATTTCTGGACTTAAATATTACATGCTATGATCTCTTGAAAATATCTCTCATGAGATGGTCCTCTTTACCCCACAATGAGGGAAAAATGGCAAAACTAAACATAATTTAACTGTCACATTTTCAGAATTAATAGATTTTATTTAAGTCAATACTTTTATTAGCTGAAGGAAAAAGTAGAAAGAACAGAAAATTTCTGTCCTGCTTTGTTCCAAGAAAGGAAAACACCTTTCGAAGAGTATTTCCTAAATATATCACTTATTATATTTTGAGCAATATATTTCTTTTCAGTTTCCGTACATAATAAATATCTTCAGTAAAAGTATAGTAATTTTTATAATACCATTGAATATACATATAACAAAAAGTATAATAGATTATCCTGTTATTTGAGCAAACGATTGTAATAATAATTTACTTTTCATCTATATGTATATTTGTTAGAAAGACATAATATATAACAATGAATAGTGCTAACGGTGCCCGTTTCAACGATTTCCGTAGACGTAGATGTTTTATCGTTGTATGTACATATTTCTTCAATTATCGATTATGATAGAACTGTAGATAAGTTTTGAATTAATGATGGGAATTCAATTTGATCTCAAACAAAATTTGATTAATGTAACTAAGTATGACGATTAATCAAATGATCGGACCGTAATAATCGAAAAATTATCGATTGCAATGTTTTATTGTGTTATTAGCCTTGTTACATTCCAGTTACCTTTTCCTTTTTTATTTATGATTATTGCAGATTCTTTATGGTGTTTTTTTAGTTTAAAAATGTGTAATTGGAGATGTTTCAAAACAGAAATGTCTAAAATCGGTTCTGTTTCGTCACAAAAAGAATACCCATACAACAAATTTAATTTTTGGGCTATACAACAAAATTTGTTTTAGTTAATAACCCAACCTTTCTGTGAATATGAGACGCATCTTAATGTTTTGAATTATTTTACTAGGTCCAAAGGGCGTTGGTCTTCTGCAGGGTGCTCAAGTGGTCTCTCTGAACGCTGTTAACAAATACATCTCTCCCCTCCTCATCACCTTTGCTTTTAATTGTTTCTTGTATCACTCCATTAATCTTCATACATTTAAACATGGACTCCAGCACATGTTGCATGATGTTTTGTGTTCTACTATCTCGCCGATATACCAGTGTAAGCCACTGCCGCGTCGCATTTGGTACATTCAAGCACAGCATGTCTCTGTCGCCCCTTGCATTCTGACTTTTATATAAGTAAACTTCATTTTCCCCATGGCCTGTCAGAAATTGTGCTATAATTGAGCCGACCCCATCTCCTTGTTGACCACTCCCCTACGATTGGAATTAGGGAGGTGCGTTCGCAAATCAATATATTCGTTGTGCTGACTGTTCTGTATCCTTCAGCAATTGTAAGCAACCTATTGTGTTCTGGACAAAGTCCTACTGTTTCTTCCTGATCTTTATTGTTTTTCACCATATTTCACTGCGATTCGTTACTATGTTATTAACGGCTGCTTTCGTTTTGTTTCTCACCAGACCGAGCCATCCAACCGTTCACTATTTCCATGACTTTGCCCATTTCTCCTATTGCTAGATCCTGATGTTTATCAATTGCTATGGCGTCGGCATACCTATGCTTTAATTTGCACCGCACGTGGCATAAGTAGTCTCACTGCCTCGTTGTATCCAACATTCCACAGAATCGGCCCCAAAACAGATCCCTGTAAGACCCCACCATTAGTCGTCTCTATTCTGTATGTATCTCCGGATCGCAGAATAAATTTTGCTTCTATGAAGTGTCTGAAGGTAGTGGTGCAGAAATTTGAAAAATCTCCAAACTGTTGACTATTAGAAAAAGAAAAAGGTGGAGTAGGCATAGACCGTTTTAGGAAGATTTAGATGCCCGAAAAGGAGTGCAATAACAAAATTGAAATTTTTTTTGAAAATTTAACAGAATCTATAATAATTAGGTTGACAGTTATTACGTTACATAAGGGGGGAAAAGAGGGAGCAATCGCCTCCCTCTCCCCCTGGACTCGGACTCTAAGCAGTAATAATTTCTTAAATAACGACTTTTAATTTAAATAAACCTAATTGTTCAATATCCCCCTCCTCCTCCGGAAATTACTGTATGGGCGCCTATGCAATAAAGTGAACTTCAAATTCCATCTCTTAAAAATAAAATTGTTGCCTTTACTGCGTTCTACCAGCGTAAAGAATGCATTATCAAAGTAAAAGTTATATTACGACTGAGAAGTGAGTTCATGACTTTCTTCCGTAATTAATGAGTGTGGCATTGGCATTTAATACCATCTAAGTACGCGGCCATATCTTTGTGAGGTAATAGGAAATAGTCGGTGTACTTAATTTATGCACACGTTATTTTAAGCTAGGGGGATACCTGCGTGCATGGAAAGACATGTTCGTGTTCAAGGGTATTAAATTATCCAGAATAATATTGTGTTTCCCGCCATTTTGGTAGCGTAAAGATTATTCTTTCAACTTCATTTTTGTTGGATTCGCTTTCTTGCAAAAAAACAATTTTATGTACTTATTTATTCTTTAATCTCAAGTTTCTAAAACGTAGGTATCCCTGCACAGTTTAATATATGACACATATTTTGTATGCAGCCTCGCACGAGCATTGGATACAATCCTGTCATTAAGAGCTCTTCTCTTATATACATAGAGACAATATAAATGACTCTTGTGCCTTATTTCTTACTATCCTTGCTTTTCTAACCCCAAGTTCACTATAAAATTCATTGTGATTTCTGAAAAATGAGTTGGAAAAATCCATAGATTCTAAAATTCCTGAGAGAATATTGCGGCAATCGTCAATATTATAAAGATATTGAGAAATGTTACTTAATAATTATAACCCCCCCCTTAATGCCTATCGGGCGAAGGCAATCACGAACCGAACACCTCTAAGTGGGTTATAACTAGTGGTGTCATCTTTCAGCAAGCCGTTGAACCCTCTCATTATTTTATTTTTAACATGTGATCTTCTTCGAAAATTGATCCAAACTGCATGTAGTTCTTTGAAAAAGACACTATAAAAGGAATCTACACTGCCATCCATGCAAAATTCACAAAAACATCCATACAGATGGCGTATCAATTAGTCACCCTGATCGTGATGAAATGAAACCTGATTCTAAGGGCGTGCAAGGAAACGTGGGTTATTTTTGGGGGTTGAATCGGATCACCAGCTATTGGGTGATCGTGCCAAATAAACAATAAAGTTTTGGAAGTTGTGAAAGTGTGGGGAGTGGGAGAAAGAGTGTTTGGGAAGGATATGGAGCAGAGAAGATGGATTTTTGACAAGTTGGTAAAGAGTGTGATGGGGTACGGAGCGGAGATATGGGGATGGAAGGAGTGGGAGAAAATGGAAAAAATACAGGAAAAGTACTGGAGATGGACGTTGTGTTGGAATAGAGAGACGGCAGGGTATATCGTGGAGGAGACGAGAGAGGAAAAAATAAGGATCCAGACAGGAATGAGAGCAGTGAAATATGAGGAGGAGATCAGGAAAGGGGAGGAAATTATTGGGGTAATTGAGTGTATGAGAGAGATAAGAAAAGGAAGAAAAGGAGAACGAGGATAGGAGAGGGACGATATAATGAGGGATATATGGAGATAATGGTAGAAGACAAGGCCGATTATTTATTGGGGTTAACATGGGGTTAAAGGAGAAAGGAATGGTGGCAAGGTTCAAGTGCGGGAATGAGGAAAACGAAAACAAATACTGGTGGGAGGATGAGAATAGGATGTGTAGAATATGTGGGGAAGGAAGGGAAAATATATGGCATATGATGAGGGAATGTGAGGAGCTAAGGGAAGAGGAGAGTGAAAGAAAGGTGAGTTTGGGAGTGAAGGGGGAAGGGGTGGAGTGGATGAAGGAGGTACTGGAAAGAAGGGAAAGAGTAGAGAGAAGGGGACAAAAGTAGAAAGTTTTTACTTATGGGGGGTAGGGGAAAGAAAGAAAGGAGTTTTAGAAATAGGGTTTTTGTTTTTTATGTTAATGTACATAGTTTGTATAGTACCTATGTAGAGAAGTAGGAATGGTTTTGTTAGAATTGTAATTTATTTTGTTTAAAAATTAAAATTTTTTTACAAAAGAAACCCTCTAAAGCAAACAGTATGTACAATAATTAACATATCTTAACACAGAATATACTTTACAAGCAAAAAAACCCACCCTATTCCCTTAACATATGTGTAAACTATCTATGACCTCCCCAATACTCTTTCCCTTCTCCTACTATCTTTGCCATCCTTTTTCTTCTCTCTACTACATCCTCCATCCGCCCTCAAATTTCGTCAGATAGCTCCCGAGATCTTCCCCCTTATTTTTTATACCAGGCACATTCCAAAACATGATCTGCCTTCTTTTACATCTTCCCTTTTTCTCTTTATTACCATTTTCCTTCCCCATTTCCTCCCTTACCCCCTAGTTTTTTGACCCTTTACCTCAACCCTCCGCCTGCACGGCTCTCGCCTCTCTTAGCTCTTCATTTCAATCATATCTTATCTCTCCTATCTACATTTTTCTATAACCCACCCTCACCCTTGTACCTTTAACCCTTTCTTTCCTTCTTTCCTGGCAATCTTTGTAATCTCTTCTTGCACGCTCCTTTCCTCCCTCGTCAAATCATCATCGATGTATACATTTGTATTTCTTAGGACCCATTTACTCCGCATTACTTCCATCTTCTCACTCCAGCTACCCAACTCCGCCACTACTAATTCATTTTCTGTCCCTTTGTTCATAGTCCATGCCGCCCTAATCACAAGACTTACCCCTAATTTGCCCTGTATAAACTTTCCTATGTCTTTTTCTGGTTCGCTCAGATTACTACATTTCACCACTATGTTATTTCTCTTTCTAATTCTTTCTCCCCTTTCAATTTCCCTCTTTATTTTATCTATGTCTCTTTTAGCGCCCTCCTCTCCTCGTTCCATTCCCTATCTTTCTTCTCCTGCTCTTCCTTCATTACTCTTACCTCGTTTCTGAGGCCTATATTTTCCTGGTTTCCCCGCATTTGAGGAGGAGTTCTAAACACTGTTTTAAGCTTTAAAATGATAAACAATTTTAAGCACCTCAACTTCACGTCTCGAGAGACCACCCAATCAAGACTTTCTACTAATTACCAGAACTGAGTGCCAGACATCAAATCTTATTCAGCAACAGACCACCAAATAAACGAATACAAAGAAGCTGGATTGTTGATCTTCTCGATAACATTGATTGGATGTGAGGAATCATCCTTCCTCGTCGAAAACTCACATTACATTTACTTAATTAATTTTTAATTTTTTAACACTTCAAGAATTGAATTTGCTTAACGTGGATATACAAAATAGTCCAAAAGTGGTTCGAAATATGACTTTAGGGCTTTCAAGTAATTTATTAGAGACCCTATAAATTGTAAAAAGTTAAAGCTCCTCAAGATATCTACTGTTATAATATTTTATTTAGGATTCGAAACCTCGAGACCCTCGAGACAAGTAAGTTTACAACAATAACCTAGAATAAATTAGTTGGCGATGCAAAGAACTTTATTTTTATACACAAATTTGGATATTTGTGATGAAATTATAATTTTGTGTTTTTTCGTATTTTCCTTTCTTTGAACATTAATGAAAGGCATTTTATGTGAGAATAGTGCAAAAAATGAAGGTTGAATATTATTACACGTGAGTTCATTTTTGTAATCCTTATTTTCTGTTATTCCTTTTCTTTAATAAGCAATAATAATTAAAGTGTTTAGAAAGTACGCTGTTTTTTTTTCACTTTCCATCTTTTAAACGCAAAATTTGAAAAGGTTAAGAGGTACTATTAACGGGCATAAAAAAAGGGTATCTTTTCCTTTACTGAACCAACCTCGGTTTGCAATATACCCATGTAGGTTATTTTAAACTGGATACTCTGTATATCGAAATTATTTACATAAACGTAAACAAGCCACACTTTCCTGAGGCCATTCCCTGTTGTGCAATTTGTATAGACCTTATCTCATTAAATGAGATTGGAGTCTATCCCAGTGTAACTACAAAACATCACGGAAAATAATTAAAAACGCAATAAGGAAAACAAACCCACCAGATGAACATAGTTTCATTTGTAATTCATTTTTAAAACACAATTCAAGGAAAATATGAAAGTAAAAGTTTCGTCAAGAAAATCGATAAGTACACGTTATTCAATAAGAAATGTTGTTAAATCACCTTACTACACATTTTCACTAATTTTCATTAGTTGCAGTTTCAGGAACAAGAACTGTGTAAAAATCAGTGACTCAATTAAAGATCTCAGAGTCTCTTTTGTACTCAAAGTCTCGTCCGATTTTGTAAAATGCGTCATTTAAAATAGGCCTAAACTCGAAATATTCTGAAAAGGAATCCTGGATATAAATGTACATAGGGGTGGGGTTTTCTTTCTTTTTGAGAATAAAAGAGAATGGGGAAGAATGTGCAGAATTTTACGCCGAGTCAAAGGAGTCGAAAGGATTAGTAAATTTTTTTTAGAAGTGCAAGAGATTTCACCACAACGGTTCCAGTTCTCCCACTGACGATGGTCTTCGTTACGTACTGACAGTGGATTTTTGAAAGACTGTCGAAAATTCGGACTTTTTCCAAATTTTATGAATGCAACTTGCAGCATTGCTGTCGAAACGCGTCCGATTTGATAAATTTTTATTGTGGTCGTTTCCCATAAAAATGGGTACGTAAACAGATAATGATGTGGGTATCACTGTACCCAAAATAATGGACGTCTCTGAAGATAAACTATGACTAACGTAATAAAAACTAAAGTTTGTTTTTCTTTTTTGGGTAATACGTTTGGCACAAAGTTCCAATATTGTAGCAGAGAAAGTTTAAAGCCAAAGACGATAGACAGTTATTGAGTACAATCGGTGCTCTTTTTGTCATGGAACGCTGTTTTCGACGAATTTTTATTAATAGCTGTTGGTCTAAAAAAATTTTTTTTAGCGTTCCACCACCTTTTTTTTACAAAAAGAGTACTGAGTACAATCAAAGATACAACGTAACGGTAAGAGGTAAACTCAATTCAGTATCCAATATCCGCTCTTGTAGAACAGCTTTTTCGAATACTCCAAAACTCCAAAAAACAATAAATAAATAAAACAGAAACATAAAAAACATATGTGTTATTAGCAAAAATGTTGTGCCCTTTTAAGGGCTGTACTTCAGCTAGGAAGCGTTTTCGGACACATCTTCATTAGGGACTTTCTTTCTTATTTTTGAAGAATTTCTGCCTGACATTTTTGAAACACCCTGTATATTGAAAGTCTATGCAAAAGAGCAAATCCCTAACTACCGATGGAAAGTAAGGATATTGTCGATACAAAAGAATGTCGATAAGACGGGATTTTTGGGAATTTTTGTTATGTATGAGAAAGACTGGAGAGAGTAGTAGTGGGAATGAATAGCAGGTTAATAGGCCTGATAAAAATAGCTTTAAAAGTAAGAAAAAAACAATACTTTGTGACGATCACCAAAAGGAAGGGAGAACTCCAAAATATGATAGTGATAAAGAAGGGATGCTCAAAGCATGAAGAACAGGAAAAAAACCCGGAAATGTATTGTTCAAATCCAAAATGTGTGTCACAAAGAACAAATTTTTACTTACACATGCGAGGGAGGCATGGGTATTAGATAAATTGGAAATTGAGCTCTTAGAGGACAATATGTGGGGGAATAAAATCGAACAAATAAAGGAGTACAAGGTTTATATGAAGGAAAAATCACAGCACAAAGAAAGTGGGTGGCCACGTTGAAAAATGGAGAATCAAAAAATGACTACGATGATTTTCTACAAGGAACGAATAGAAAAAGGAAGAAAACGGAGGCTTGGGAAAAGGTCTTTAAGAAGGAAACAAAAAAGGGTCCAGGAAGTTAGCCACCGATATGAAGCACAAATGACGTCACCGTGCAAAGCCCTTAGTGCCTCGTTAGTGCTTCATTGTGCTTCACATCAGAACTCGGCCACACCGACGGTTCGGGAGATATCCAGCCCCAAAGTCAGAGGTTGGAAGTTAGCCACAACTTTTTTATTATTGAAGCACAAATGTCGCGACCGGGCGGAATCCTTAGTGCTTCGATAGTATTCATTTGTGCTTCACACCAGAACCCAGCCACACCTACGGTTCGGGAGATATCCAGTCGCAAAGTCAGAGGCTGGAAGTTAGCCACAACTTTTTTATTATTGAAGCACAAATGTCGCGACCGGGCAGAATCGTTAGTGCTTCGATAGTATTCATTTGTGCTTCACACCAGAACCCAGCCACACCTATGGTTCGGGAGATATCCAGTCGCAAAGTCAGAGGCTGGAAGTTAGCCACAACTTTTTTATTATTGAAGCACAAATGTCGCGACCGGGCAGAATCCTTAGTGCTTCGATAGTATTCATTTGTGCTTCACACTAGAACCCAGCCACACCTACCGTTCAGGAGATATACAGCCCCAAAGTCAGAGGTTGGAAGTTAGCCACAACTTTTTTATTATTGAAGCACAAATGTCGCGACCGAGTGGAATCGTTAGTGCTTCGATAGTATTCATTTGTGCTTCACATCAGAACACAGCCACACCTACGGTTCGGTTCGGGAGATATTCAATCTCAAAGTCAGAGGTTGGAAGTTAGCCACAAATTTTTGTTATTGAAGTACAAATGTCGCGACCGGGCGGAATCGTTAGTGCTTCGATAGTATTCATTTGTGCTTCACACCAGAACCCAGCCACACCTACGGTTCGGGAGATATCCAGTCTCAAAGTCAGAGGTTGGAAGTTAGCCACAACTTTTTCATTATTGAAGCACAAATTTTGTGACCGGGCAGAATGCTTAATGCTTCGACAGTATTGATTTGTGCTTCACACCAAAACCCAGCCACACCTACGGTTCGGGAGATATATAGCCCCAAAGTCAGAGTCAGAGGCCACAGCATTTCTTGTTATTGAAGCACAGATGCCGCGACCGTGCAGCATCTCACGGTATTCGTAATTGTATATACTTTACACCAGAACGTAGTCACGTCGAGGGTTCAAAACATGTAGGACCTTAAATTCTGTGGCCGGAAGCTGGCCACAGCTTGTCTTGTTACTGATATTTAATATGGCGAAGAACATGGAAGATATTGAGTGGGACTCTTCATGAAAACAGAGACACGAACAACGAAAAATATATTTTCCTTCTGGTTATAAGAAATAAACGTTACTAAAATGTAAATATAAAAAATATAGATGTTTTTAAGTCGTCTCGTCAGTCATATTTAGAGTTGAGCAGTCAGCATTATATAAAGTAAGACAATTGTACATTATGGCAATATTATTTGTTACGCTGTGCAGTGGTGAAATACAACGTTCAATAAAAATACAGTCCACTACCATTTATTTATTTCTACACCGGCCCAAACACCTACAGAGCACTCTAGGACAAGTAAACCAAAACTTTACTACACTAAATTCTCGTTTATCCGGGTTTGATGGGACCGAGCCCTTTCTGGATAAACGAAATTCCGGATAAGTCAACCTAATTGCATAAATATTACGAGATCCTTAGATTCTAAGACGAGATCGTAGTTCGTAGTAGCATTGACTAAAGAGTTTTTCCTCAATCAACGGTAGTAGTCTATTATTTTTGGAGGTTATGCAGTAGGGTATAGCGAGAAGAACAATAATAAACGCATATCATGAAATTAAAACGTAAAAAAGGTTAGTACGTAAAGATAAATTAACTGGAGATAACGTAGATATGTACACGTAATGTAACATGATACGTCTTCCGGCGCCAGTCTAAACAGTACAGTGACAGTCTCTTCAATCGCTTACCGTAATTTTTTCGTTATTATTTTTTCTAGTCATTTTTTTGCCGATTTTTATAACACGGGATAAAGCGGAATTCCGGATGAACGAAGCCCGGATAAACGAGAATTTAGTGTATTTAATTGTTGCTGTATATAAACCGATATGGATCCTTCTGTATACCTAATATACCCTAATTGAAAAGAAGTAATTAAATCATCGTTAAGTATACTCTTTCTTTGTGCTTTAATAACAAGAAATGCTGTGGATAACTTTCCCGAACCGTAGGTGTGGCTGGGCTCTGGTATACAATTACGAATCCCGTGAGATGCTGCACGGTCGCGACATCTATGCTTCAATAACAAGAAATGCTGTGGCTAACTTCCAACCTCTGACTTTGGGGCTATATATCTCCCGATCCGTCGGTGTGGCTGGGTTCTGATGTGAAACGTAAATGAATACTCGCGAAGTACTAAGGATTCAGCCCCATCACGACATTTGTGCTTCAATAACAAGAAATGCTGTGGCTAACTTCCAACCTCTGACTTTGGGGCTGTATATCTCCCGAACCGTAGGTGTGGCTGGGTTCTGGTGTGAAGCACAAATGAATAATATCGAAGCACTAAGGATTCTGACCGGTCGCGACATTTGTGCTTCAATAATAAGAAAGTTGTGGCTAACTTCCAGCCTCTGACTTTGGGGCTGTATATCTCCTGAACGGTAGGTGTGGCTGGGTTCTAGTGTGAAGCACAAATGAATACTATCGAAGCACTAATGATTCTGCCCGATCGTGACATTTGTGCTTCAATAATAAAAAAGTTGTGGCTAACTTCCAACCTCTGACTTTGCGACTGGATATCTCCCGAACCGTAGGTGTGGCTGGGTTCTGGTGTGAAGCACAAATGAATACTATCGAAGCACTAAGGATTCTGCCCGGTCGCGACATTTGTGCTTCAATAATAAAAAAGTTGTGGCTAACTTCCAACCTCTGACTTTGAGACTGGTATCTCACGAACCGTAGGTGTGGCCGGGTTCTGATGTGAAGCACAATGAAGCACTAACGAGGCACTAAGAGCTTTGCACGGTGGCGTCATTTGTGCTTCATATCGGTGGCTAACTTCCTGGACCTAACAAAAACTAATGAAAAATGAAGAGAAAGTCTACAAAGGTAAAGAAGTATGGCTGTGTTGTCAAAGTGATCAGAACATTTTTTAAATGCCGCCGTTTTTGAATTAATATACAATAAACTAGATATTCTTAAAAATCTACTTTAAAAAATAGTAATTCCCTATCAATGCCAAACTGCTGTGAATTTACCATATTTGTGGCTTTATACTGTGTACTGTGTCATGCCAACATTGTCAAACCGGCGTTTCCTTGACTTAAACCTTACGGCGTTTTAGTACATTTAATAACCATTTTTTTTCAAAGTTTATGTATGCATTACGGAAGTTACGCTGATTCCTATGGCGTTGACTCTATTTAAATTTATATGCTCTATGGTCGTACCCAAAAAGCTCCCTCTATCGACTGTTTACGAAAATATCTCTCCTGTATGGCAATGACATTTCGTATTTCAAAAACTAAAAAGACTCAAAATTTATTCAAATAAATCTGGTGTAAAATGTTGCATTTCTTCTTTTAGTTTTGAAATTTTATTGAAAAAACGGAAAGGTCACATTGTATGCATTTATATCAATTAATGTACGTAGGTAGGTGATAATGCGCTAAATTATTGTTGGTAATTTCATATAAAATGTTTGGAAAAATTGCTTGAGCGAGAAATATTAATGTCTCGCTTAATAGTTTTGGGAATAGAAGGCGTTAATACTCGCCCTGAACACGGGTTCCTTTCTTTTCATTTGACTTTCATTGCTTCAACGAATATAACGTGAAAAACACTTCTCAAATTATATTTTCTGTTTTAATGGAATACTAAAGGGAAGTTAATTCAATCTTTGGTAATTTTACAAAAAAAAATTGCGTTACAAATTTTAGTCATTTCTGTCATCAATGTTTATGCACACATTGACGTGGAAAATTTATTAGACGATTTCGTCGAAGGAAAAGGTATTGGCGTAAAGAATGTAATTTATTGTGTGCGCTTTTCTTCTCTTTAACTTTATGACGGTTGGTTGGCAGAGATTTTGCATTTTTTGTGCAATTAATTCGAATTGAACTGGAAAAGTGTTGCGTGTAAGAAAAAATCGTAAAAGGAAGTAGCGCTTAAATTACTAATTTTATGAGCATGTTTATGACAGAGTTTGTGCTGAAAAATATTTGATTAACGTTCATAGGAGGCGTTGTGCTATCTTAGACATAAATTGCAAGCATTTTTGAAATTTTGTTGGGGTTCAAAGTATTACTCATATTTTTTTGTGTGTTTCAGACTTGACGTCAAGGGGTGTAAACAGAACTTATTAACAAATATTCCAACAAGAAATAGAAGTTCTTCAAATGCTTTCCAATTAGCTCCACATACATCACCAAGAGGAGCATTGGAACAACGACGCACATCTCAAACACCAACATCAGCACTAAAAATCGTTAGATCGGTTTCAAGGGAGAGTGTACGTTCCGCACATCATTGCACCTGTCCGTGCCTAAATGCTCCGGTAAGTTCATTTTTGTGAAATTTTTGAGTGCTTTTCAGTTTTTAGTGAATGAAACTCAATTTTCTAATAAGAAAATTCGCTTTTTGTGTCAAACTATAGAAAATAACCCAAAGCTCTTTAATCTGATAAACATTTATGCTCATTGAGAAGGCGTTCACAATGGCTCTAAGTTGCAAAAGGCTTTTCCATAATATTGATTACAGAACAAGAGGTAAAGGTGATAGTTTTCGGTAAAAATGGGCATTTGATTGATAATTTTCATTTTGCACCGTAACGGTCTACTATCTCCGTTATCTCCATTCGAGTTTGGTTTGTACACACAGCAGAGCGAAGTCTTTACTTTAATCATGTGCCAACTATATTTGCTATATTTGCTATTTCTGGTTTAACCGAAAATGCCATCCATTTTTTTTGTATATTTTTTTATTTATTACCCAATAAAACAGTACTTTCAAAAACAACAGTCGTTTGTTTTAATAGAAAATGCGAAAAAATAGCTTTTAGTAAATAAAAAACTCATCACGTACGAATTGATTTTGACGGGGGGAGGGGAGAGGCGTATTACAACATTAAACTTAGGGTAAGAATTGGGTGCCCTTATGTTTATGGTACCTAGGCGATGAGTTGCAATTCACATAATAACATCCTTGGTTTCACTCTGGAGTCACGAGTTGTTAAAATGTGGTAATTCCCTATGAAGAGGGTATCAGAAGGAGAAGGAAACTCGGATACTTTTTGAAACTGATCAAGCATGAGTTAGAAGGGGGCCAGCATCAAATTGAGAAAGGTAGGAGTTGCATTAGCAGTCAAAATCTGGGAAAATGTTGGGAACCGGGTTTGGAGATTGTAAAAGGACCATTCATATTGTATTCCGCACGAAAGGGTTATCAATGAGAAGTATTATTGCTAACTCTGTCAAAACGAACGCACCAATACGGCATATACCAAACAGCCGATAACTAGAAGAAATGAAATGGGGGCTTTTATTCCAATTTTAATCATTACTTTGTTTAATAAAAATAGGAATTTTGTGAAATTTTCAGTAAAATTCAACAATTTTCATGTATTGCAATTCTTGGACTGAAAAAGTAAAAGCGAAAATGTACATGATCAATATAAAAGGCAACACACTGCGGAAAAATAATAGATGAATGGCGACAATATTTCCAGGTATTGAACGATGGGAACATGGAGGAAGTGAAGGTTATTCAGAATATAGAACTAATACTACACGAGGAACTAATGGAAGAATAGGAAAAACAGCATCGGAAAAGGCACTCAGAAGAAAATAACACATGAAATGATAAAATATAATACAGGAAATAATAAAACAAGAAGCAAATACTCTGGACTATGGGTTAAAGGGCATGCTGGAACAAGAGTCGGTGAAAATATTGATGCGTTAGGCCGACTGGCCTCAAAACAAGTGTTTTGTGGTTCACGGCCAACTCATTCAATTAGTGTACTAACTGTAAACAATCTATTATCTCAAGGCACCAAAGCGCAGCACAAAGAATTTGATGTAAGGCTGTCCGGTTTCAAGCCACGATCAAGCAGTTTGGCATAGAATATTTGATGATGCAACTGATTTAACTGGCTGATAAGATCTATAAGGGAATTTGGAGAAAATACCAAAGGATGATAATTTCAGGAGGGGGTGGGGTATGCGAGGGAGGAGGTAGAAAGAAGGAGGGAGGAAGGAGGAGGTGGCCATGTGGGATAAGGATGTGCAAGGGCAGGAACGGAGAGAGAAGATAGCCGGAGGGAGGTATAATGAGGCATATGGGGAGATCATGGCAGAGGGCAAGGCCAAGTACCTGACAGGGGAGATGGGTCTGAAGGAAAAAAGGATTGTAGCGAGGTTTAGGTGTGGAAACGAGGAGATAGAGAATAGATATTGGCCGAAGGAGGTGGAGAGAGTTTGCAGAATGTGTAGGGAGGGGAGGGAGAACATGGCACATATGTTAAGGGAATGCGAGGAGATGAGAGAAGAGAGAAGGGTAAGAAAGGAGGTACTAGGAGCGAAGGGGGAAGGGTTGGGATGCATGAAGGAAGTGCTAGAAAGGAGGGAATAGGTGGAAAGTAGGGGGAAGGACAGGCGGGAGTAGTTTTACGATGGGGAACAGAATCATGTATTTATTTGATTATTATGTAAAAAAATACAATAAACCTATTTGATTGATTGATCATTTCAGGAGAAAGTATAATTCTATTTATTTATTATTTGTTATATACATAATGCTGTAACAAAAGTTTCGAATCGATACCTAACTAATTTATTTATAAACAATTTATTATCCCCAATACAATTCCCCGACCACCTTCCCTCTATCTAACACGTCCTTCATCCAGTCTTCTTCTTCCCCTCTTTCCCCTAGTACGTGCTTCCTATTTCTCCCTTCTCTCCGCAGCTCTTCACACTCCACCGCCATGTGCTACAAACTCTCATATCCTTCCCTACACAGCCTACATCTTCTTTCTATCTCCTCCCACCTGTAGTTATTGCCATTTTCCTCATTCTCAAACCTTAGGAGAAAGTAAAAACATAATACTGAATGGAAATGGAGAAACAACAGGCAGAAATTAGGGATTAATCCCTCTGAACACAAATCTCGACATAGAAATGTCCACAGAATACCTAACTAACACCCTGCAACAAGCAGCTTGGAACTCGACTCCCGACCCAAAAGAAAACTCGACAGTGAGAAACAGCTCAAGAGCCGTAAGACTAAAAATAACGCAAAAGAGAACATTGAGAAAAAGATGGAAAACATCACCTGAGGACAAAGCTAACCTTAATAAAGCGGTAAAAGCATTTTGGCAGGCATTAAATGCGGAGAAAAACGAGAACGTCCAAAAATACCTAGAAAATCTCACCGCTACTGAGGCTACGGAATACTCCTTGTGGAAAGCCACCAGCAAACTTACAAGACCTCAAGTTGCCCCCACCCCCACCCAACGAACTGGAAAAGGAGAGTGGGCAAAAAATGACGCCAAAAAGGCAGAAGTATTCGCATACCACCTTGTTAACGTCTTTCGGCCCTTCGAGTCCACAGAACCAATCGAAGTAGAAAATGAGATTAAGTTAATATTAGAGGCTCCGGTACAACTGGACTCGTCTGTTAAAAAATTCTGAGATACGTTCCTCCATCAAAAATCTCAACCCTAAAAAAGCCCCGGGGTTTGACCTCCTGAAAGAACTTCCAGATGTTGGCATAAAATTTATCACGCAACTGTTTAACGCTATCTTAAGAACACAACACTTCCCAAGCCAATGGAAGGTAGCTGAAATTATAATGATACCAAAACCGGGAAAACCTAATCAAGACCCAAAATCCTATCGGCCAATTAGCCTACTACCACTATTGTCCAAGTTATTTGAAAAGATGCTCCTAAGGAGAATCAAACCAATCCTGGAAGAGAAACATACAATCCCTAGCCACCAATTCGGATTCAGGCAAGAGCACGCAACAATAGAGCAAGTCCACCGCATAACGTCTAAGATCAGTAGGGCATTGGAAGGGAAAAAATATTGTACAGCGGCCTTTCTTGATATAAGCCAGGCCTTTGATAAAGTCTGGCATAGCGGACTCCTATATAAGATTAGAAAAACCCTTCCTGACAACATCTACCAAATTCTTAAATCGTATTTAGAAAATAGGCATTTCCGAGTAAAATTCCGAGAAGCCCACACAAAACTTAGACCAATACAGTCGGGCGTGCCTCAAGGGAACATATTGGGGCCTGTGCTATACTTATTGCATAAGGTCGACCTGCATACCAATGATAACTGTATGACCGCAACATTTTCGGACGACGCCGCAGTATTGGTCACACATAAAGACCCAAAAATTGCGACTAACATCCTGCAAGAAAATATGAATGAGATCCAAAAATGGATGAAGAAATGGCGAATTAAGGCCAATGAGACAATGTCGGTTCAGGTGACCTTTACACTGCGCAGAGGAAGTTGTCCTCCAATCCAATTGAACCACCTAAATATACCCCATGCTGAAGAAGCAAAGTACCTGTGCATACCGACGCTTAAGATGGCAGCAAAAACACATTTTCACAAAAAAGGAAACAGCTGAGTCTTAAACTCCGAAAACTCTACTGGATAATTTTTAGAAAATCACCTACAATTCCCCGACCACCTTCCCTCCATCTAACACCTCCTTCATCCAGTCTTCTCCTTCCCCTCTTTCCCAGAGTACGTTCTTCCTATTTCTCTCATCTCTCCACAGCTCTTCACACTCCACCGCCATGTGCTGCCAACTCTCATATCTTTCCCTACACAGCCTACACCTTCTTTCTTTCTCCTCCCTCAGGGGAAAGTAAAAACATAATACTGAATGGAAATGGAGAAACAACAGGCAGAAATTAGTAATTAAACCAACAAATGAAGGAATAGCAAAAAGACAGGTGGTTCACAGTATGAACAATAGTATACTTACTAATAAAAAGGGTGCGTTAAGGAAGACCAGGACGAAATTTTAGGGAAGGAGTAGTGTGGAATGGGAAGTAATTAAGAACCCCATTCAAGATAGAAAACGATGGAAGGAAAAGGCAGACTGAGGCCTAACACCCCCAAGGCAGAAAGGCATGCGTTTCTAAGAATTTTTATTCGAACTCCTTTTTAGATGTATTTTAATAGGACGTACTAGGTCTTTAAACAAATTTTTGAACAAAGTTGCTTGAAAGTTTCTTGAAGCCAACAATAATTCGTTAATTGGTATCAAAATTGGATAAATTCAGTCTCTTAATCTTACTTTCGTAGACACAAATAAAGTTCGCTAAAGATTGAATAATTTCGCATCTTTTCATTTAGATTTTGACAAATTTAAATTAAGGGAGGGTTTTATTCGAATCAAATGAATCTCAAGTGACCATATTAACCAAGAAGATTAATAGGAATTTAATTATCTTTTACCTCAAGAACATTTCTGTGAATGCTCTTATATTCTATGAATAAAAAAGTCAGCTTTCACAACTAAAAGCATATCGATGTTTTTCAAATTGTGTGAGTACCTTTTCTTACAGCATTAATGGAGAAAGGAATTTATTAAGGTTTATATTTCCTATAATTCCACAGGGGAAAAATTTATTATAAGTTGGAATTCTAAAAATCTGTAAAGTGGATCTGAAGGGTTTCATACGAAATTCGACAGAATTAATTGGAAAGAATTACGGTAATAGAGCTGGAAATCTCTTTATATGAGGTTCTTGGGTTATCCTTGATGTCAGGAAAATGGAAAAAGGTACCGAATTAGAACGAAGTGTTATTTTGAGATATTTAGACCTTTCAAGGGAAGTTAAGGTTCGTTATTATAGTTCTAATTAGAAATTAAAATAAAAAATTTATAAATGTCGAAATTTCTTTTTACACGTTCGTTTCTATTATGTACTTAGATAAATCACAAAGGTGTGTGGATAAAAGAAATGAATTTTTTAAGGAATCGTCTGGAAAATATCGCCTAACTGAATTATTTGAGGATTTAGAAGCGTGAGTTGAAGTGACACAATGTAATATGCATGGAGTTAACCTACATAGGTACTTCAAGTTCACATTCTATATAATAAAACTTGGTGTGCGACAACGGAAATTAGTAGTATTTTCAGTAAACAGGTTTCAGTTTTCCCTCGTGAATTATACAGTTGATAATATATGCAAAAATTAATCATGGTATAAAGGTGATACGATGTTTCCCAAAATTAAGTACTTACCTACAGAACCATTTTTCTTTTATATTAGATTCATTTATTTTCCTTTATCTAACTAAAGTTATCATTTTTCAAAATTAATATTTCTTCTTCCTTACGTAATTAAAGTTTTGTTACTGTGCAGCTTTCTACTTCAATTCCGGAAGTGATCGAGCTTTTGTTACCGACGCAATACGTATTATTTATTGATTATTATTTTTTTCCCATAGATCTTCCTTAATTAGTTGCCTTTTTACTCACTCCACAAGTCCTGCTAGCGCTTTTCACACCAACAGTTACCAATACAACCCTTGTACTTTAATAAAGTGAAATAAATCCATCACATGCACGCGTATTTATTCCCACAACGACAAGCCCATTTCATTTATGCTTAATTATACCTCATAGAACAATTTTGAATCTAAAGTCCATAATTTTTTGCCATATTTTACGTTTTTAAAAGTTCACGCAACTATACTATTATTTTTCATGCGTTCCAGAGTACTATAATTTTTTTCGACGATAGAGAACTTTCCACTCTATGAGAGGGGGAGGGGGGGAGTTCATTATTCGCATTTACATCAGAATACCCGCATTATTCGTAAAACTAAAAAGTATATTTATTTTACGAGTCAAAATAACGGCGTTTTCTCTTTGTATGCATGAATATACGAAAATTGTACGAAATGAAAAAGAAAAACGACTTTAATTTAAAAAGAAACTGATTTTTCGACATAATCTTCTCAAGATTAATTCATTTTTCCCATTATGCTCTGACGGAAGTGATATTACTTCAAAGACTTCCAAAATACTCACGCAGTAAGCCTCTGATATGTGAAAAGTGCTTTTCGTCAAAGGAAATCTTTAACTTCGAAAACTGACCGAAGTTCCTTTCAATTATTTTTTGAGGTATATTGCATCGAGAAATGATTTTATTGTCCACCAAGAAGAATCTAACATAGTATTCTCTGTTAACGGTTTCACCACACGTTGTCATTTAATTAATTTCACTTCCATAGACACCATCGTGTTGAGTGCAATTCTACTAGGTATAGGTACATGGTTTTACTATTGAGGCGATTCCAAAAAACAAACAGAAAGGTAGCAATCTTTGAAAACGTAGTTGAGGTGAACTAAACTTGGGCTTACGAGTACGATCTTGAGCCAAAGATACACTGGGATAAACGAGGTTTGCCCTTTTGGTCTCTGGAACTTTTTTGTTGTGATAAATCAGAACACATGATAGGAAAGTGTTTGTTCCCACAAATAATACATTGCAACTTGAAATGACTTTTTCTGGGAGGATGTCCAACTTTTAAACAGTGGTTTTCTCGATGATTATTCGTTTGATATCTTCCAACGGCATTTTCTGAGCTGTGAAGCAATCCGGACTGTTATGATTGGCTTTATCACAAAAAATACATGTTCGATACGATGTATTATTATCCAACTCCGAAACGATAGGGAATTGTTCACTTGAATGCTGTTTTCCTTTCGGCTGGTGTTGGCTTTTATTTTCAGACTTTGCACTTCCAAATCCATTTTTAGCTAAATTGACTCGTACTTCTCGTTGAAGTGCCACACGAAGGAATTCCATAAGACGAGAGAGCTTGTCCACCTGGGCTTTATCTTCGATACTGGTTGGGCTCTGGATTCTTTTCCGGATCCTCACAGTTTTATCTGGAAAAGTAGATTCCACCAAAGGATAAAGAACGTAGTTATCCCTGGTTAAGCTTCCAGCGGACGCAGTTGGGTTTCCAGCTTATCATATATTTTGACAATAGATTGATTTATTCCACTCCGAGGGCTTTGTAGAATGTGCTGAAAAAGATCGCGCACGTAGAGTTCAATTTAATATTTCCTCTTCACCAAAACGGGACTTGAGATATTCGATAACTTTCGGATAATTTGCCGCTGTGGGTGGGAAACTATCAAGAACTTCTCTCGCTGGTGTCTTCTCAGGTACAACTTGAAGTAGTAGGTGAAACTTCGTTTCTGGCTTCATGGTTGGGTTTTCATCTACCGTTTTGAATTGGGACCAAAATGTAAGCCATTTTCTTGGATCTCCATAACTATAAAACGGTTGTTTTGAGGCCAGTCGGACTAACTTTTCGGCCTTTCTGTTCAGCAACCCTTTATTTCTCAGACGCAAGGCTGCCAGCATGGCCTGCTCTCTCACGTGGAGATCCAGTGGAGGCAGACCCAGGATGGGTTCCATGACGGCTGTTGTAGGGGTTGTTCATATTGCGTCCGTGCACGCAAGTTACGCTAGTCTTTGCGCATCGTTCAAAAGTGCTTTGGTTGTGAATAGTCTGGTTCTAGGTTACCAGACAATTGCTCCATAACAGAACATGGGTCTTATCACGGTGATGTACAGCCACAGGATAGCCTTTGGAGATGGACCCCAAAGTCTTCCGATTGCGCGGCGAAATTGCCCATATTTGAGGTTACAAAATGGCATTATAAATTAAAATACTTACGGGGAAAAATAAGTATTCTAATCACATTTTATTCATCACATAGTGCTAAATTATGGTGAGAATAAGTAATTATAGTTTATATGATTGTTGTAAACTTTCACGATACATTTTTATTTTTGAGCAGCGGTTTATGACATATTTATGAACTGAAATGGAGGAAAACATTCATTTCAATTCATAAACATGTCATAAACCGGTACTTAAAAATGAAAATGTGTCATTAAAAATCATGTGAACTATAATTACTTTTTTTCACTCCATTGTACAACTATGTGATGTATAAAATTTGATCAAAATAATAAATAGATATTTGTTTTTACCTTATCGTCATTTAAACATCGTTTTTAGCTAATCTCGAAGCCAGAGGGCGGCGCAAATACTCGAAACCAATAGCTATGTAATTGTATCTCTTTAATAAATATCTATACAATATGGGGGTGGTTTAGAGTCTATAATTACCTAATCATCGTTCATTTCCCAATTTAACCGACTTCGTATCTCTTACCGTTTCCCAGATACAAATCGTCACAATATATTTTGGATACATACCTATAATTACACGGAGATTAAAAAAAAGAAAATCTATAGATTCAAACACTACTGTCTAGAAAATCTAAAAAAAATGGAAGGAAGGAAGGATAGATAGGAGATTAGGAGTTTTCCAACAATTTACGCCACCTAATTTACAACTGATGAAGGTAAATTACATCTTACATAAATGTAACTTTACATAAAAACGATGTTCTTTGTGAAAGTGAAATCTTTTTACGAGGGGTGATCAAATGAAAGTGAATCGCAGCATGCGTGGGCGCCCGCAGGTAATGAGAGCTATCACTACGAGCCAGAGACAAAGCAGGACAGCATACAGTGGAAGCATGCGTCGTCACCTCCCCCTGAAAAGTTCAAAGTCGTGGCGTCAGCAGGCAAGGTGTCTTTTTCGACGTCCAAGGTCCACTACTTGTTGAATTCCTCGAGCACAGAAGAACCATTAACTCCAATGTGTACGGTGAGACACTTCAAAGACTACGCAGCTCCATCAAGAACAAAAGACCGGGGCTGCTCACGGAGGGTGTGGTTCTGCTCCATAATAACGCGTCTCCAGAGTCACACACACGGAACTGGCAAAGTTCAAGTGTAAGCTGCTGGACCATCCCCCTACAGCCCAGACATGCCACTCTGTGATTTCCATGTGTTTGGTATCCTAATAAAACATCTGAAAGGGCAACGCTTCAACTCGGACGAGAAACTCAAGGACGCTGTGAGGGACTGGAGCTCGTCACAGTCACAGGAATTTTGGGAACACGCAATCCTTCGGCTCGTTAATAAATGGAATCGTTGCACTCTGGCCAATGGTGTATACTTTGAATGAAGTCTTCGTTTATACCCACAGTGTCGTTTCGTAGCTTTTCATTTGAACACCCCTTGTATTTAATGTTGTTTATATTGTTTTGAAAGTTTTTGTCGATTTTATTACACCGCATAGAGAACAGATTTTGCACGTGACGTATTTGATTTTTTAAAGTCATTTGGCGTGCAAAATCTTAATCAAGGACCACACCAGGGTGACTGCTAATTACGAGACCGGTCTAGACAACATTCTATGGAATTTTCAAAGTAACTCAGTTATGCCGCCTCAATCTGGAGTCGAAGACTCCGGCCGGTTAGGAAATTAACTGCGAACTGAGAACTGAGAACCAGACCCCAAGTTTGGCTCCGACATGGATCAGTGATTAACCTCCCAATGTAATAAAAGACTTTAATTACCACAAATTTCAAAACTCGATGTTCTTAGAGCAGCTAGCAGGCTAAAGTCATCCCATTGCTAGGATTACTATGACATCAATTCTACGTTGGTGAACGCTACAATAGAGATTTTTGTGGATTATTTGGTGACGATCTTTAACCGATGTTTCACAAAGGGTATATATATCCGGATGCATTCAAAAATAGCATCGTCATTCCCAAATTCAAGAAAGGAGATAAAAAGGACTTAAGAAACTATAGGCCCATCACTATCATCCCCATATTCTCCAAGATTTTTGAATTCATATTAAACGATAGGCTATTTAATTTTTACAAGGCTCAGGAGTCCGGTGTAACACGGCTTTCATAAGAACTGTTCTACGACGCAATCGGTCTCTATAATAATCTCCTCTATTGTAGACTCATTTGAAAAAGGGGAACACGCTGAATTGATCTTATTTGTGACTTGACCAAAGCATTCGATTGCGTTTCTTTTGATATTTTGCCAAACAATTTAGAGCTACACGGTATTAGGTGTCTCGCCAATTCAGTTTTTGCGTGGGACCAACTCCAAACTACTACCTACGCAATACGGAGTGCCGCAGGGCTAAATCTTGGGTCCATTACTTTTCATTATTTACATTAATGACTTTTTCCAGTTTATAAAACCAATCCAGTGCATGCCTACGAAGATGACACTTCCTTAATTGTGACAGACAACAACTGTAAGGAGTTAAACTCCAAACAAAATTATTGCGCTACTACGGGCTCACGAGTGATTTGCACAGAACAACCTGATACTTAGCAAAGAAAAAACACTCTCAATTACCTTCTCCTCGACCCCTACATTAGTATCTGGATGTAGTGCCAAAGTGCTAGGTATATCTCTCCTTTCTCACTTTAAGTAAGAGTAACTGCAATTATGAGTACAAGAAGCACGAGTGTTAAAGCAAATGAAGATAAACTAGAGCAAGTTTTATCTATTTTAAATGATCATAGTGAAATATTAAGTAAACAAGGCTTCAATAAAATGGATCAGATTCTACATGAATTAAATCAAACTAACGTGACGTTAAGTGCTTTAAGAAGCGACATAGCCAACATAAAGGTGACGGTAGATTTGATTAGTAACAAGTGTGAAGAAAATTACCAAAGAATTAATTCATTGGAAGCTGCGAATGATAAATTAGAAATGTACACGCGTCGGAACAATCTAAGATTATACGGTATACCTATGCAGGAAAGAGAAAATGTGGATAGTATTGTGATAAATGTTATCAATTCTAAGCTGGACATTCCGGTGCAAATTAATGACATAGAAAGAGCGCATCGCATTAAGAAGCATTATTATCTTCAAATGTATATCATATCGTTTAAAAAAAGAAATTTTCAAAGTCAAGAAGAAACTTAAAGGGTCCGGCATAATCATATCTGAGGATCTAACTACTCCTGTCCCTGGACTAGAGTTCTGTAAAAATTTTAGTACTGATTTGTCTAACCAACAGAATTGAGTAAAGGACATATAGGAGAGTCAAAAAAAGTTGGGTAGACATCACCATATTCTGGACTAGGTTTTTTAGACGCCATTTTCTAAAATGGCCGATATGCACTTGATTGTGCATATATTTCCGCTCCTGTGACAGTCACATTCATCATTTTGGTGTCTAAATATATGTTTTTAAGGGCAAGCAATCAATTAAGATGGTTTGCGAAGTTAACCGCACGCCATTTTCCAAAATGGCCGACACTGATTTTCTTGTGCTTACATTTCTGCTCTTTTGGCAGTCATATTCATCATTTTGGTGCCTAAATACATGCTTTTAAGGACAAGGAATCCATTAAGATGGTTTTTGAAGTTGCCCAATAGCTATTTCTTAAGGAAAATCAGTACTAAAAGTTTTACAGGACTCCTTTATTACTGCATTCAGAGAACAACTTACCTACTTCAAGCAACTAATTTACTTTAGTGTATTTATTTGGCATTTTTTTATTGTGGGAACGAAATTTCATTGAAAAAAGTACTTTTCATTTGACTGAGTTTACCTTTTTTAATTTTTTCTTTTTGTATGTAAACTAACACTGATGAAGTTGGATGATCAACAAAGGATGGGAATGAGACTGGCAACTGTTCGCCAAGAAAAACGAAAAAATGTTTGACATGGAGAAGCGCGTTTTTTGTCAAGCGGTAGACAGTAACAAGACTGTTACCACAGTTAATGGAAGAAAAAGAGTACAAGAAGCAACCGCTGTAAGAGATGACATAGTTGCAAACAGACTGAAAGTGTGGCTTCTGATGTGTTTGTGTATCATGTGGCAAACCAGTGTTATAAAATTTATACCTTAAAGAATCTCTCCAAAAAATAGCAGTAGCAAATGCTAATAGTGAAGTGTTGGAAAGTGAAGATAAACATGCCAGTAGAGAAATCACCAGGAAAACAAGATCATCGATGTGTACCACGAGAGCCTCCTTCATCAACGGTGCACCCAACACATATTCGATGTGTTGTCTGTCTGCATTCAAAGTAATAATGGTGTCAGGGACAAATTTCGTGTAAGTGAAACTGATGAACGAGCAAAAATTTTTTAATCTGCAGCAATCTATTTTCAAGATGATATGTACCTATACTCGTATGGCAGATCTGAATCAGATACTTAAGTGTTTGGTGCTGATGTAACGTACCACAAAGTTTGTTTGGAAGCATATTTAAGAAAATATGAATATCCTGTGACAAGGTGTTAAAAAACAGAAAACTATTTAACCAAAATTGTGGCATTTGAAAGTAATGGAAATTATAGGTCCCAAAAGCTTAAAGAAGGTCATGGCTTACACGAAATTTGTCCCTTGACACCATTATGACTTTGATGCCCACAGACAATACATCGAATATATGTTGGGGCACGATTGATGAAGGAGGCTCTCGTGGTACAACAAATGATCTTGTTTTCCTGGAAATTTCTTCACTGGGATGTTAATCTTCACTTACCAACACTTCACTAAGTATTAGCATTTGCTGCTGCTATTTTTCGAGAGATTTTTTAAAGTATACATTTTATAGCACTGGTTTGCCACATGATACACAAACACATCTCTTATATAGCGGCCGCTTTTTGTCCTCTGTTTCATCAATTAACTGTGGTAACAGTTTTGTTACTGTCTACAGCTTGACAAATAACGTACTTCTTCATGTCAAACAAAACATTTGGTTTTTCTTGGCGAGCAGTTGCCAGTCTCATTCACATCCTTTGTTGATCATCCGTTTTCATCAGTGTCAGTTTACCTATTAAAAAAAAATTAATAAAGACAAACTCAGTTGAATAAAAAGTACTTTTCTCAATGAAATTTCCGGATAATTCGTTCGCACAATAAAAAATAAGCCAAATAAATATACTAATGAAAGTCAATTAGTTACTTGAAGTAAGTTTTTTTTCTGAATGCAGTAACAGAGGAGTCCTGTAAAACTATTAGTACTGATTTTCCTTAAGAAATAGCTATCAGGCAACTTCACAAACTATCTTAATGAATTCCTTGTCCTTTAAAATATATATTTAGACACCAAAATGATGAGTATGACTGCCAGGGGAGCAAAAATGTAAGCACCAGAAAATTGGTGTCGGCCATTTTGAAAAATGGCGTGCGGTTAACTTCGCAAACCATCTTAATCAATTCCTTGTCCTTAAAAACATATATTTAGACACCAAAATGATGAATGTGACTGTCACAGGAGTGGAAATATATGCACAATCAAATGCGTATCGGCCATTTTAGAAAATGGCGTCTAGAAAACCTGGTCCAGAATATGGTGATGTCTACCCAACTTTTTTTGACTCTCCTATATGTCCATTACTCAATTCTGTAGGTTAGATAAATCAGTACTAAAATTTTTACAGGACTCCAGTACAGGGACTGTATTAAACAGCATATCGTTTTTCAATATTAAAAGAAGCCGAGGAAAAGTTTGGAAAAAGGAATGTATGGTCGATAGATGGAAATATATTCTGGAAAGTGGGTGATAAAGTATATAAAGGTACTAGAAGAGAGGACTTAAATGCAAAGTGAAGGAAATTATTGCAAGGCTACTTCATTTAGTTGAATGGTCATATCGTAAGATGTATAGAAACGTTTTGTTTACTTTAGGAAATCGGTATTGTGTAATTACAAAAATTCTGTTTAGTTTGAATTGTTGGGTGCTGCTTATGGCAGTATTGTATAAATTTAGGAAATTTGGTACAGGCACCACATGAGTTTACTTATATTGTTTTATATTATACGTCATATTTTTATTTTTGAGTATCGCAATAAAAATTTAGTTACAATAATCTTTCCATTTGAACGTAATAAGCGGAAGCATGAGTTAGTAAAAATTTTTCTGTTGAGCAGAAGTAATTAATTGGGTTGTTATACATACATTCACAAAGATTAATTATATAACTAATAAGTTATATTCTGTTTTGTCTTTTTTTTTTGTGTTCTTTTCTGTAATACTACCTATAGGTTGTTCTAATGAAAATTGCACATATCAATGCAAGATCAATTATTAGTGGTTTCTGTGAATTAAAATATGTTATTTTGGAAGGTGATTATGATGTTGTTTTAATTACTGAAACATGGCTGAACGCTGGGGTGGACTCAAATGCAATTAGTATACCGGATTATCAGTTTATTAGGAAAGATAGAGCATATGGTAGGGGTGGAGGAATAGGAGCTTATGTTAAAAAAACCTGCAAAATAAATATGGTAGAACTTGATTTTGAAGTAGATCATATTTTAGAATATTTATGTTTAAGATTACAAGTTTATTCTAAAAAAGTAATGATTTTTGGATGTTACAGACCGCCTAACACGAACCTAACCTCTCTTATCAGTAACGTCGACAACATTCTCTCCTTTTTAGTACCCACAAATGACTATGTAATATGTTTGGGGGATTTAAACGTCAACTTTTTTAACGAATCAAACCCATTAACGTTATGTTTTAGTAATTACGATCTTATACAAATTGTTAACGAACCCACTAGAATATGCGAAAAAACTTCCACCTTAATAGATCCTATCTTTGTATCTGATAAAGATATTGTTTTATCCAAGGGAACGGTCAATTGTGACAACTTTACAGATCATAGATTAACTTATTGTCAAGTCAAGATAGATAATTGCAAGAGGGAGCCTAGAATACTTACCCGTAGATGTTTCAAGAACTTTAGTCAGGATGCGTTTCTATCTGACCTATCTGCTCAACCCTGGCTGGAGCTGCTTCGAGAAAAAGATGTTGAAGTTAAACTTGAGTTATTGAACCAATATATTATCTCGGTATTTAACATACATGCACCTATAAAGACAGTTCGCGTCACCAAACCTAGAGCGCCTTGGATGACCGAAAATGTGAAATTAGCAATGAAGAATAGAGATGTGCAGTTGCAAAAATATAAGCGTTCTCGAGCAACAGAGGATTGGATAAAATATAAGACAATTAGAAATAACACGTTATATCTTATTAGAAGGGAGAAGAAAAATTATCTGAACATAGTTGCAGCTAATAATAAACCTTATGATTTGTGGTCACGATTAAAAGAATTAAATGTATGCAAAGATCAAACTCATCGTAGCCTTCCAGATAATTTAAAGAACGTTAATCAACTGAACTCATATTTCGTTGAGGAGGCGCAAAGGATTAACACTGTCAGTAATAGTAGAATTAAATATTATAATAATAATAAGTTTAATAAAGAGCTCAAGTTTGGATTTAGGATGGTTGAGGTAAAGGAGGTTGTGGAACAATTGAACACCATAAAATCAAACTCTTCTGGAAGTGATAATATTTCATTAAAAATGATAAAATTATCGACACCGTTTATATACACATACTTAGTACATTTGTTCAATTATTGCATTGAAGTAAGTTACTATCCAATGATCTGGAAAACGACTATAGGGGTACCTATACCTAAAAACTCAAACCCAACCTCGTTCTCAGAGCTGCGTGTTATTAGTTTGCTTCCCGTGCTATCGAAACTCTTTGAGAAACTTCTCCATACTCAAATGTACAGTTTCTTCACTACAAATAAACTAATTTCGGACTCACAGTGCGGGTTTAGGAAAAGTTTCGACACGTCTACCGCTCTTATCAAAGTCACTGATGATTTAATATCTGCTTATGATCAGGGGTTGATTGGTCTACTAGTATTATTGGACTTCTCGAAGGCCTTTGATACAATTGATCATCGTTTACTCTGCGCCATCCTTAACTACTATGGGTTTGATTCTGCATCTCTGTCACTGGTAACGTCATATCTCTCGAACAGGTATCAACAGGTGCGACTGAATAACATATATTCTAAGAAAGTCAAAATTGAGTTAGGGGTACCACAAGGCTCGATTCTTGGCCCCCTACTGTTTATAATCTATACAACTGATATAATAAAATCAATCTCTCATTATCATGTTCAAGCGTATGCTGATGATATTCAATTATATACAACCTTTGAGTTTGAAAGCCATTTAATAGTTAATCGGAATATCAATGTAGAGCTAGAACGAATTAAAGTGCTATCAGAAGAGTATAATCTGAAGTTGAATCCTCTAAAAACAAATTGTATGTTATTTGGGAACGTAAAAAGGATTGTAACGTTGAAAAATATTTTGAAAATACAAATTAAAGGAGTAAATGTGGAAGTATTAGAGCATGTTAGCAATTTGGGGCTGGTAGTTGATAAAAATCTTAGGTTTAAAGAACATGTCAAAAAAATTTTACAAAAAGCCTATGGATCTTTAAGATTGTTATATAGTAGTCGATATTTTTAAATTTTCACTTAAAGAAAATGTTGTGCGAGTCTTTAGTCCTCAGCCACTTCAATTATTGTGACGTGTTGTATGGTCCTTGTCTAACCGCTATCGATAAACGTAGAATACAAAAGGTGCAAAATTCATGTATACGGTTTATGTTTGGAATAAGGAAATATGATCACATAACTGATAAATTTAATCAAAGTGGTTGGCTGAGAATGGAAGAACGCAGAACTTTGCATCTAGGGTTGTATATACATAAGGTACTATCTGATACCAACGAACTGCACCCCCTGCGCTCAAAATTTCCTAATAGAGCTAGTTTTCATGGAGTTAACATCCGCAATAAAGACACTATTAACATACCTACTCACCGTACAGCTATGTTCAAACGATCTTTTACATACAATGCAATTAAATTATATAATGGATTACCAAATGATATCAAATCGCTTGATATTAATAAATTTAAATCGAAATTTAGAGTACTATTGCTTTCGCAGCGAAATGCTGACATAATTACCACTAATTCTTGATTTTGTAATGCGTGCTTAGGATGCAGATGTTTATAGTGGTTAAGAGAATGTGCATGATTAATTAATTTTATTTTTGTCTAGTAGTAATACATTTTGTTTTGTAAAATAGTATGGAGGGAGCATGACTGGTTGAGTTGGAGTAGCCAAATGTGCTAGACTCCGCCAGTCATGTTTTCAAAGTTTTAAATTTTTAATTCATTGCTGCAATCATGATGATTGTCGTCGATTGGCAGCTACTTGTACTGACTATCGCAATAAAGTCGTATTATTATTATTATTATTATTATTTATTTAGACGATAGGCTTAGCTGGAGTACCTCCTAGACAAACTAGCCAAAGCTACTTTTGTTCTTAGGAATTTAAAAGGCTGTCTCAGCCCATCCATACTCAGGTCTTGTTATTTTGCTCTATTCCATCCCATCTTCGCTATGGAGTCGACCTATTAGAGAATTCCTGCAAAGCAAACAAAGTCTTCGCTATACAGAAGAAAGCTGTAAAGTTTTTAGCAAATGCCCATTTCAGAGACCATGGGCAAAGCATTTTTTGTAAATACCATATTATGCCCCTCCCTTCATTTTTCATCTATTGTGTTCTATTGGACACTCATAAAGACAGAGATTCCTTTGTGACAAACGGAAGTACGCATAATTATATGACAAGAGGGGCCAATAAGTTGAGAACCCCTTATTTTAAATTAGCCAAGTCAAAAACAACGAACCCAATTTCAAATTATAATGCACTCCCTGAATCCATCAGGAACTTGTCCGAAGTTAACTTTAAGAGCTTAGTTAAGGGACATACATTGAAGTACTGTTTTTGTTCTATAGATGAGTACCTCCTACCCCTTTCCATTCGTTTGAGTAACATAGTCTATTGCGGAAATGGTTAGTTCAAAAATGTAACTTGGTATTCATATTATTTTATACAGGGTATACCACGGAACCGGTTCATTAGAAGTTTCTGGGGTCCCTTATTAGTTATGAATTTGAAACTTTCAGGTTAAGGATAACCCATAGCCTTCTTTTGTTCTAAAATATTGTCGATGTTGTACAACTTCCGGAAGGACCGGAAGTCGCCATTCATCTTCTTATTTTAAATGGAACCCCCTGTATATTATTGCATTTTTGGATTATACAATCGATTCTGCGTAACATTGTATTAGATTATCCTATACCTATCTTCAACTGTTTTTGAGATATTATGATTTTTTTGAAAAATTTGCGCTTTGCGGAGGGATGTTTAATAGCCCACCTTTTGGTCTTCTTTGAACGCAAACATTCATACTTTACAAACACGAAGTAAAACCATAAGGGTTCACAAAATGCATTTGCAAACCTATCACAGATTATACAGGGCGTTCAAAATTAGTGGCAAAGTTAAAAAACTTCAAACACCAAAAAGTCATTTTTTTCAAATGGAACACCCCGTATATTTTTACATATTTGGAAAGCGATTTAATTTACGCATCGATAAACTATAGGTATCCCTATACCTATCTTTAGCGGTTTTGTAGTTATTAACACTTTTTATCTAATATTGATTAAAACTGCACTTAAAAAACTTATGCGCATTTGAAAGTAGGCTATGGGTTATCCTTAACCTGAAAGTTTCAAATTCATAACTAATAAGGGACCCCAGAAACTTCTGATGAACCGGTTCCGTGGTATACCCTGTATTGTGTTTTGCCTATTACTATTTGCCTATTACTTAAAATAGTCACAGCATATGAAATATATCAAATATCAATTAATAACACATTTAGACTAGGGGTATTTATCTATTGGAAGTAAAGTCCTCTGAACTGAATATAATATCCTCGCCAGGAGTGTTTACCGCTACGTCATTAATGTATGAATCTAGCTATCAAATTTATTAATACTGTCATCTCATATAAAACAGTGAATTCAATAAGGATGGTGAACATTCGCAGTGCATTTGACGAAATCGACATACGGTATTGAATAAGCAAATGTTATAGAAAGAATAAACCTATAAACGCGAATTTAATTTCTTTTATATGCATAAGAATTTAATTCTCATTTGACTAATATAGTACAATTTTGATTCGTGTTTTTCATATTACACCATATGATTGTATGTGATGACGTAGCGGTAAACACTCCTGGCGAGGATAGTATCCATCTTCAATCGACTTGTGCCACCATTGCTGCATTAACCAACAATCAACGACTACCAGGCACGATGCGGTAAAAGTTTTCCCTCTAAATTTTTGATATGAAAACGATCCAACTGGTAATTTAAAAGAGTAATAAATAATTCCTCACTAAATTGCAAGAGTTTATGTATAATCGATACTCGCCTGGCACCTTTAATTTCACAACGTCGATTTGTAATACACAACGTTTCTTAACGTCACGCTCAACGATCTTCATTTAAACAGTATTAGAATTTCATTATTCGAAATTGTATTTAGGAGATCAGGTAGAAACCATCCAATATTGTACGACAGCCAAGAAATAGGAAGGCAGCAATGTACTTTGATGTAATGTTCGAAGCGAACAACGTTAGAAAATTTATGTGCATACTATAGCAAAGTTTAAGATCAATCACTTTGTTTTATATCCCCTTAAAACTGCGAGAGTCGCCCTATTTCTATTAATATGAAGCCTTGAAATGTTAATTCAGTGAAAACATCATCATGAGTAGCTAAATTTTCAAAAAACTACATCTTCCGTTCAAATGGTTAAATTTCAATAATTTATACAACGGCATTTAGACACATTGGGCTTATGTGCTTTAATATAGACCAACAAGGCTATAATGTATAAATAATAAAAATAAATTAATAATAAAATACAATGAAGTTGCGAGAAATGGGCGGTCGAAAACCTTCTATATTCTAACTAGTTCTTGTTAATAAATTTTTTGGCCTCCCCCTACTCTGGTTGGCACCGTCGCCGTTTAAAGGTATTGAAAAATCATACTGTTCAATCAATAAGTGAGTGTACATAAAAATGTATGTATAGGTTTCTCCACTAACCGTATCGCTTTAAGACTTAAAACCCGTAAAAGATTCCAAAAATAGGTTACTGTATGGCGACTGCACATTAACTTGGCAATTGGATTTTAATGTATATGTATGGCTAGCAAATAATGTATAAAGTAGCAGAATGAGAACTGCTGTAAGCCAAATACATGAATTATGCACATTGAGAATAATACCGGAACAAATTAAAGAAATGGATAAGACAATATAGACTTCGAGAAGCCTAAACGACTCAGTAACGAGAGATGACATGTAGAAAATTTTAAATGCATATAGATTGCCAAAAATAAATTACAAAAATGATTAAAATTCTATTTGGAAGCTTTTCAGCAAAAGTAGAGCAAGTCAAACATTGCAAAGATTCCTATCTATACAGCCCTCCCCCAAAATATAAGCATAAACAAAAACAACAACAAAAAATTCTGACCCTTGACCATGAAACTAAAATTTTTTTATCCCCCTCTTTCCCGCTCCATAACCATCACTTTTCTTTTTCTTTCCTCCACCTCCTCGATCCACCCCAACTCTACAAATATCCTAGGGGGAATGCATAAGAATCGTGCACTTTGTGCCAAGTTTTTGAAATTCGGTATAGTCGTAGGTATGGTCTTAAGGTTTTAGGAAACCATTGCAACCAACTTGTGCGCGACCTCTGGTCGCCTGTTTGCTGTAAATCCATCCATTCATCCGCAAATAATCAGGAACATAAGGAATCTTCTACTACCGAACAGATAACATTTCTTAAACCCTTCTTAATGTAGAACAAAATGGAACAATTGTTAATCCATTTAAACAGACAGGGTGAGACCGGTGAATTCATGGATCCAGTTGTTGCTCGGTGCCTAAAGGAAGCCAATGAGATGAGTGAAACCATGTGTAACGGCCACATGCTGACATAGATGACTTCTTCAGACACGAGAACCAGTGTGAGCTACCTTCATTATCTAATGCGGAAAAACTACTGTCAGGAACGAAATCCGCTCATTTTGGGCACCTTCCTGGTATGCCTGGCCCAGGACGCTTTCAATCATCCTAAGAGGTAGAGGCATCAGTTATTATAAAACCACAGCGTGCGACAGTTTTCGGGGAATATATAAATATGTACCTACTGCCATTTTTAGAAAGCAAAATGACGCCTAACACCACGAGAGTAGATGCAGTCTGGGACACATATCACGATGGCCGCCTTAAACCACAGACCAGGGACAAACGAGGTGACACTTCAGGGCGTCGAACTAGTGTGTCTGCAAAAACGCCTATACCAAGGGGTTCAGAATAGGTCAAATTCTTATCAAACTCCAACAATAAACAAGACTTATTTAACTTCCTCATCGAGAAATTGGCTGAACTTACCACTGGTGCTTCCACCACAAATGATAATCAGGTGCTAAGCAACAGAACGAGTGATATATCAACTATGTCTCCAAGCCAGCAAGAAGAAACCGACACCAGAATGATGTTGCACTTGCAACACGCAGCTGAGCAAAGCGTACCTTATCGCAGTGGACACAGACGTGGTTGTTCTGGCCATCTATCACTTCAAACGGTTAAATATGTCAGAGTTATGGATAGGTTTTGGATCGGGAAAGACCTTTAAAGAGATTCCAATCCATTACAATTGTCAACAGCTTGGCCTGAACGCTCCGAAGCCCTTCTTGTTATTCCATGCATTTACGGGGTGTGATGTAACATCATCGATGTTTGGAAGTTGATGTTTACTCAAGGCCTGAAGTCTCTGGAATCTGTACCACCATCACAACATGCTTTGTTTCAACATACAAAGAAACTACCGCATTTATTTGGAAGATGTCACTGTCCAAATCGCCTGATATCCCTGATTACAGTAAGTGGAGTTGGGAATGGAATGCGTACCCTACTGGACTGATCTTCCAGATGCAAGCCATGGATGTTCATCGCTACTTAATTGTGGTCATATCAAAATATTATGTGATGACCTTGAAATTGATTTTGAGACACAAATTAGACCTGACAAATGGATTCCTCGCTTCCTAGAACCTACAACAAGTGGTATTACTCAAGATTTTGTGTCTAATAGAAGTCCATCTATTAAAAATACCAATAAAGATGGCGGCCATATTGGATTTATAGCAAATAGGACACCAGAGGTCGCGCACAAGTTGCTTGCGATGGTTTCCTAAAACCTTAAGACCATACCTAAGACTATACCAAATTTCAAAGACTTGGCACCAAGTGCACGATTCGTATGAATTTTCAATTACTCCTGCTCCGCTAAAATGAATTTTTTTATTTTTTTTAAATTTTAGTGTGTATTTGTGTGCATTGTATTGTAATATTATTTGTTAATTACGGTATAATATGAATAAAGTAATCTATCTATCTATTGTTATTACTCTTTATTATTATTTTATTATTATAATTAAAAAAAAACTTACTCTCCTCTTATAGTACAAGAAAATAGACCTTTAAGGGGGGGTTCAAGAACTTTTTCGATCCAATATTGACCCTGATTTCTATCGCGTTGAAGGCCTCCAAAGCTCTCTCTTACGTCTGCCCAGTTTGGTGTTCTTCTTAGACACCTTTCTTTCACCTGCACGCACCGATCTTGGTTTACGTTGGCCCATTCCACTGAAGAAATCTCTACGAATTTGTTTGATGAATTCCGAAATTTTCGAATAATGAGAGCAATTTACGAGGAAATTTAGCCCGGGGTAAAGAGTTGTGATGGAACGACAGTTTTTCCTGCTAGTACGCCAAAAGTTCACTCGCCATTGGAAAATACTCGGACTTCATTTTTTGGAAAACTCGCTGTGACCACTGTATTGGTCGGATTGTTGACTTTTATATCTGAAAATGACCCCAATGAACCCTCAGGGCAGTTATGCCTATCGATATCGCATTAGGGTATGCTATTTCTATTGTAACTTTGAAAGAATCGCAAAATATCGCAAGAAAACAGTATCTGTCTCACTTTTACACATCCTAGACAGCTTGAGACATTATACTTTTTGCTAAAACTAGGCATATGAGCCGTGGCATGTTCTTAGGGTCATTTTGAGACATAAAACTCCATGATCGGAGCAAAACTATGATCAGAGCGAGTTGTCCAGAAATCCATGCCAAAGTCCAATTTTAACATGGCTTTTATATGGGAGTGCGATTATGAAATTTTTATTACTTAGGACAATTGAACCCCTCCTTAAATGCGAATTTTGAGATAAGTACAGGATTTTTTGATATAAGTCACTCTGAAGTATTTAAAAAATGATAGTGAAGAAATTTTTTTTTCAACCCATCAAAAATGGTCCTTACTTTTTTTCCGTATTATTAAAATTAATAACAGAGTTAGGGAGGTTAGAAGGTAGGGGATGATAGTTACAGTTTCAAAAAATCATAGCTCGCTAAGAAATGAAGATAAAAAATTTTTTTGTATTTGTTAAAAAAATTATAAACTTTTCTTTCAGAGATAAACTTTTTTTTATTTTTTTAGAGCAAAGGTATAACAATAAATTGAAAATTTCAAATTGTTATTTTAACCGACGCAACTCGAAACATGGTTGGAGGAGAAGGATTAGGAGGAATGGAAGGAAAAGCTCCCAGGCGAGTTTGATTGGAGAGCCCAATTCGCAGTAAGGAAAGAGAAAAGAGGGAGGGCAAAGGGGGAATAGTGACGGGAGTGAAAAAGTAGCGGGGAAAGGAAGAAGGGGCGGAAGAGAAATAAATATAAGGGGTGCTAACAAGATATTATATAAACACAGAACAAGGGGAAAGGTATACAGTGATGACGATATATGGAAAAGAGATGGAGGAAACAAGGAAAAGTATAGAAGAAGTGCTAGGGGAGAAAGAGGAAAGAAAGATAATTATAGGGGGCGATTTCAACGCAAGGATAGGGGAACAAGGAGAGATCGTGATAAATGGAGAAGAGGTAAGAAGAACATCCATGGATAAAAAGATAAACGGACAAGGAAGAAGGTTAATAGAAATGTGAGGAAAGCGAATGGATGATCTTAAACGGAAATATGGAGGAAGGGGGACGAGGAGAGTATACGTATGTTAGTGAGAGAGGAGCGTCTGTAATTGACTATGTGGTGGTAAATGAAGAGAGCCTGGGGAGTATAGAAAAAATGAAAAGACGGGAGGAAGACGAATCCGACCATGTATCTATAGAAGTGTCCCTAAAGGAGGAGGAGGTGGAACAGGAAGAGGAGGGAAGGGCGGAATAGAAAGAGAGAGATATGGACAGAAGAAAGTATGGACAGGTATAAAAGTAAGTTGGAGGGTGAGCAAGAAAGCGAGAAGGAGATGGGAAAGGAAGCAGAAAGAATAGTAAGAATAATGGATGAAGGAGTGGAAAGGAGATGATACAGAAAAAGTGATAAAGGGATAGGAAGAAAGGATTGATGGAACGGGAAATGTGGAAAGGCAAAAAGAGAGGTTAGACAAGGGAGGAAGAAATGGAGAAAAGGATGTTTAGAGGAGTACCCAGAATTGAGAAGAAAGTACAAAGGATGCGAAGAGAGAAAAAGAGATTATCCCCCACACTCTAATCTCCCTAACTCTGTTAATTTTAATAAGTTAACCACCATTTTTGTGTAAAATTTACAGTTCTACAACTTTGATTAACAATTTTTTTTCTAGCTCTTATCGTTTTCTCAAAATTTAGAAAAAACCCCTTTTCAACCCTCGGGGAGGGTTGAAAAAAATTATTTCTTCACTATCATTTTTTAAATACGTCAGAGTGACTTATATCAAAAATTCCTGTACTTATCTCAAAATTCGCATTTAAAGGTCTATTTTCTTGGACTACATACTATATTTGAAGTACCTCCAGGTACTTTAAATATTTTTGAATGCGTCATTCATATTTCCAGGGCCGGATTAAGGGGGTGGGGGGCTACAGCCCCGGGCCTCATTGGATATGGGACCCCCATGTCATAGGGAGACACCACTTGAGCGTACAAAAAATAACTGCCGTAGTAGATTTCGAAATGCATTTTTACTTTCCCGTGCATATGCACACATAAGGAAAGCAATGTAATCGAAAAAGAATCGAACTCGTGATTTTGATCAATCTCGACGTTTTGAGTCCCCCTGAGTCCAAAACCACCATCTTTGAAAAATGTTTGCCTACTCTGTAGGTGTGTGCGTACTAAGGCCTATCAAAAAACTTCAGCGGTCAAACAAGCGAGGCGTTATTTTGGGAGCAAACATTCAAATTTGAACCCAAACTAATTTCCCTCGGTGAAAAGTTAGTAGACATGGTTACAAGTAAAATGCCGTTTTTCATTTGTTTCCAAATTCAAAATGGCGGCCAATATAGCAATACTACAGGTTTTTACTTTTTAGAGTGTAGCTCAAGACCGTTTAACTTAATTAAAATTTGAAAATTAGAAATTATAGCCAAATGATGGCCAGGACTTTTACTTATAATTGGTAAAGAACAAAAATTTAACGTGGCCAATTTATTGGTGGCCAAAATTGGTTAAAAATTAAAAATCGATTTTCTCAAAATATTCTCAGAGAATTTTTTGTATTTTTTGAAGTGTTGTTCATACAGTTCATGAAAAACTATTGGTACTACATTTATTTCCCATACTGGAGGGGGAAGGGGGATGAATATTTGAAGTTCAAATTAGCAATTTACAAAATATTAGAAATATTTATGATATACCCGGTGTATTTTTTCAGGAGAAAATCAGAAATCGTTTTCTGATTACAACTATAAATATTGACGTGTATAAGCTCCTTGCAATAACACCAATAAACAATAAATAAATAAATATACTACATACTATATATTTATTTTTTTGAGTTATTACGCAAAAACTATTTTATTTAGTACGTGATTGTAGTAAACACGGGAAAATTGAGTGCCAGTTTACTGGTCATTTAATTTTTAACTGCAATAAAATTCAAAAATAGTATAAACTACTCAAGCAGCCAGATTGTCCGCGTGCCAGTGCCGCATTGATAAATGAACCCCTTTCACGTAAAGAGCCCCGGGCCCCTTAACTCTTTAATCCGGGCCTGCATATTTCAAATTTGCACACAATGAAGATAGAGCTTAGTTTACAACTAGAAATGTTATTTTTTAAGGTGTAGCAATAAAGTGAAATAAAAAAACAAAAAGATGTTTCCAATAACGATGTTTTCTAAATTTCTAAGTTATTTAATTGTTTTACAGATCATAGCAAATCTCGTATCACTGTAAGCTAAGGAAAATTTCTCTAAAAAAACACAAGTTGTGTCATATTTCGTAACGGACAGGTTATTAAAAAAAAATAATTGACTTATTAAAAAATAATAATTTTTTTTTTGTAAATCCGCTAAACGCATTTACAAGAAATACAAAACAACAGTTTTTAAGAAATATGTATGTAGCAATTCACGAGCAGTGGCGCACTCAAGGAGGGGGCACTTGGACAGCCCCCCCCCTCCCCCCACCATGTACACAGAGGCGTCAAACTGGTGATTTACGTCTTCGCAGCAAAATTGTTTTTTCTGCTGTGTTGGTGACTAAAGTTACTGGCGTTAGCACCCAACTGTCGCTAACTGTCAAAACGGCAGTAGGTATGTGTTGTGCCCCCCCCCCCCCTCTATGACTAAAACCTGGATGCGCCACTGTTCACGAGCAACAAAGTTACGAAAAGTGTGAACAGAACATCTTTCTAACTTTAGAATTTAGTATCCCTTATATTCTAAACATTCACAAAGACTCGCGCTTTACGTCAATTATCTGCTATTATGTATTTTAAGCCACTCAAATTATGACCCTCTGAGTGTTATGGATCGGTGTTGCGACGCCTAATTTGTCGAAATCGTAGCGTTTCTAACAGTTTGTGTTCCATAAATTTAATTTATGATTTAATTCGACAGTAACAAATTATATTATATAGGTACACGTCCTTGTTTCAAAACGATGCCTACATTAATAAAATTTATAATTTATGCATTCTCAGGTAAGCCGAAACGTGGAAAGTGGGTCAACTGAGGCAATATTTTTTAAAACGTAGTTATTACTCGTGTTTTGGGGACTAATAAAAATCGCTTTTGTTTTTCATCCTTCGTAATTTATGAGGCATGAAACACACAAACTCTTCAAATTAGACGTATTACACAGCAGCCGGCAAGAACAACCAAAAGTACGATTATCATTCTCTAGAATGGGTGACATAACGTAAATCTCCTAAAGGATATATAAGTTGGTGGTTAAAACGAATGGGTTTGCTTATAGTAACGCCTTTAGGTGAGATTTTCTTGGAAGGATTGTGAGGATATCGCCGTCCCTATATTAATATTGTTATATTTCACGTACCGTGCTAGCGATTACCCTTACTTTTTACGTGAGGGTCACATTTTCCACTTCACCCTATTATTTAGATCTTGTTATACCTAATCCATTTGTGACACCCATCAGAGGTTACCTACATTTCGTAAATGCAAATTTACAAGGGAATTTTAACGTGAGTTTTTATAACAAATTAATAATGTAAGTTTAAAATCCCTTCGTGTTCCCTAAAAACCTTAAAAGAAATTTGCTTTATTTTTCATAGCGTACTTAAACTTCCGCTTTTTCTCGCCGCTGAAAGGTTTTTCCTTTTATATTAGGGATTAGTGTAAATAATTAATGAAACTTAAAAAAAAAATAGACTAAGTAACAAGTTAAATGACCATTTTTATATCCGTTGAACTTATTCTAATGAAATTTTCATTAATAGAAAAACTAACGTAAATTACATTGACGCTTTAAATGTTTTTGATGCCTAGAACGTACTCTCTAACCCATATAGAGAAAAGGACTTACGTTTTGCTGTCTTCGCCTCAGATAGGATCGGTAATACAGAAATTCGAAAGTATAAATAACGCTTAAAAATGTAAATTATTCAAGGAAGCCTAAATGCTTCAAGATTGGAAACCCACCATTGTCCAACACAGAACTTCAATTTAATTTAAAAAAATACGACATCGAATTTTCACTTTTACACTACCGCCATCGACGCGTTCATTTAAACGTCTGCATTTGATAAGAAATGAAGTGCAATAAGCGTGTTTTGGAAATACCCTGCCAATCAGGTTTACTGTATCCAAAGCGGATGACGAAAATGAACACGTGTTGATGAGGAGAACACTAGTTATGTATTTATTGTTTAATATAGAAATTTACGTATGTTGACCTAGATCTAGATAATAAACAGGCAAACATTGTGAGTTCGAATTATGCAAAGGCGTTTCCAACTCTGCGCGCTTGAACATCAAGTATGATTTGTTAACAAAATTTATTAATAACTATCAATATGTATACTATAGTTTCTTTCTGAGAAAATGTGTTAAATAATGGCTGTGTTCTTATTAATCTGATTAACTTGGCAGATATAACCATTTCTTCCATGCTTTGTATTATTCTTCCCTTTTGACCCTGTCGAAAGTCTGTTGGAAATCATCGTATTCGTATGTTTTCTCCATTATTCTCTTCACCACATGTATCGCTCCAGTCGTTGATCCTGGTTGCCACCTATTATTCTATCTGTATGTTCTTTCAACCTTGACAGTATCAAAGATGATAGTATCTTGTATATATATAGCTCAATAGCGTTAGTCTCCTGTAATCTACACATTCTTCTGGATCGCCTTTATTTTTTATTGATATAATCACTGCCTCTTTCCACTCTTTGGGCATCGTTTCTTGGTCGGTTATTCTTTGACAGACTTCTTCACCGTCGCACTTAATGAGGTCTATGTTTATTCAATTTTTTTCATCTTCGTAATTGCCTTTTTTATTTCCTTCTTTGTTGGTATTTGGGATTCTGTCTCTCCATCACCCGTTTCTGTATGCCTATTTTCTTCTTTTTGATCTGTGATCAATAATTCTTGAAAATGCCTTTCTCAGATCTGGTTTTCTTCCCTTTCATGTCCTTCATTCCCCTTTAAGTTACATTACCTTTTGTTTTTTGTTACTTTACGAGTCTATAGAACATTTTTGATTCATTTTGCCTGTTACATGTTTCTATCTCCTGCATTTTTCGTCATCCATTCGTTCTTTTTGCTCTTGTACATCTTTTCTTTAGTATTTCTTGTACTCTTCCAAATTATTATCTTTCCGCTCCGTCTTTAGCCATTTCATCCTCTTCTCGACTTTCCTCTTCTTGTAGTCTAGGCATTCTTGTATCCTAATTCCTCTCTTGCACTCTTATGTAAACTCGGCGTGATGATACGCAACTCTTCATCTATGTCGTCTCACTTTCCTCTTTTCTTCATTTATCCTTCGCTACGCTTTTCATATTTGCTTCTTGCCTCATCGTTTGTGAGTCTTTCGATTACTATTTTTTGTCTGACGCTTTCTAACTTACTTCTGAGCCTCGTATTTGTTATTACCAATTTGGCAATTACTAGGTAGTGGTGCATTGGATCCTCTGAAAGATAACCTTCTCATCCCTCTTGGAGATCAGTGTATGGTCTATTTGGTTGCCATCTTCCTTGCTTCCTCCAGGCCATACCCACGTTATTTTGTGTATATGGTTATGCATGAACATTGTACTGCAAATTGTGGTGCTTGTGGCCTCTGCGACTGTATAATTGCTAAACCCCTTCCACAGGAAAAAACGATTAAGTACCATAATTGTCAAATACATGAGACGTTAGATCCATGTCAGATAACATGGACAACAATGTATACAGTAAAGAGCAATCATAATGTCTATTCTTTATTGTTACTACATATTTAGTCGAAAATGGCATCAATTTATCTTATTCAATGAGATACCCTGTATATTTTTTGAATACCTAATATAGAAGTATGTTCAACAATACCAACAACGAAGTTTTTGTTCTACTTTATACTCTTTATTACAACAAAAATTTTTAACCTTTAAGGTCCTTTAGTGTAACATGCCTAGGTTTTTAGCTGTGTTTTCTTTAGGCCATGAAGCAAATACAGCATTAGACTGACACATACATAGTCAAAGTCTAATTAACCGAAGGTGTAAGGTTTCAATTTACAATAAATTGTATTTTTACGTAAATACAAATTTGCTTCACAATTTCTTGTCTTTCGCTATGTTTGTCGCTTCTGCCCGTGTGGTTTCATCGTTTCGTATCATCTTCGGTCTATATCAGGTAGTTTCCATAGATGGTGAATATTCAGATCTTCTGCACGTAAGCAGTGGGGTTCCGCAAGTGTCTGTATTAGGTCCACTTTTATTTATGATATGTACCTCAACGTTCCCCCCCACCCCTGCTTAAAAATTGCAAATTGCATTTTTATGCTGATTATACGTAGATGTATCTTTCTTTTCCGGCGAATGAGACAAATATTGCTTGAAGAGTAGTCACCGAAGACTATAAATTAATCGAGGAAGTTTCGGAGCAGAATCAGCTAAATTTGAATGTAACTAAAACAAAGGCAATTTTGCTTGGTAGAAACCACGCGAGATAAATGGCCGTACCGCACATTAAATTATATATGAATAATCAATATATTGTTCTGAGAGGCTTAGTAAGAAACCTCCGGTTAATTATGGACTAAGATTTAGGGAAACGTCACGAAATGTCATAATGCGGACTATGGAATATTAAAGTTTATTTATCAAAACAGACATACAATAAACACAAAATTAAAATCCTACCTTTGTTATGCTTTAGTACTATCAAAATTTAATTACTGTGACATAGTTTATGGTCCATGTCTAGACTTCGTCGATATAAAAGTAACAAAACTCTTGTCTACGTTTAATATTCGTTATCTTGTAAATATGACAGAATTAATTAGCTACATTAGCTTGGTTGAACAGCTTAGTCGACGTAGTCACCATGCTGTGTCACTTTTCCACAATGTAATTAGAAGTAATAAGTGTCTGCAGTATTTTTATGAAAAAATATCCTTTTGAACTCGAGATATAAAGGGATGTTAACCATTCACCAATTCACAAAACTGAATACTTTAAGAGGTCATATTCATATATTAAGTTGTGCAAATATATAATAAAGTAACGCATATCTTAAATCATTTAATTACCATGAAGGATGGCCTAACATTCAATCTTTCTTTTTGTTTTTCTTATTCTTTCTGACTAACTAACTGACTTTAACCCGAGTTTCTCTTCTTTTTTCTATTTTTTTACTTCTCTGCTGCTTGTAAAAATCTCTTGCTTGGTGTATTGTTATTCTTCAAAGGGTTAAGTGGTAGAGCAGGTTACTGCACTTGTCAAGTTGGCACCGAGTTTTGATTGCAAAGTAAACTGCGCAATGTTGTATCATTTTGAAATTTTCCAACGGCACAATACATCGAGCACAATTGTAGAATATAAAAATTGATTCATATTCTTAAAAAAACCCGATGGCTAAGAGTCCACTTGGACTCCAAGTTTTGATTGTAAAGTAAAAGTGGATTCACATTCTTCAAAAAAACTCGGGGGCTAAACATCTAGTTAGCTCTCGATTTTTAATTAAAGAGAAATTAATTATTCCTAACAGCACATATTAAAATAATATCGGCATAACTTAGCGTAATTGTAGTACTATTTAAAAATATAAGCTAAACTTCTATTTTTAACTTGCGGGGGGTTAATTTGATATACTTTCTATAGAAACACGTTTGATCAGGGTATCTGTAACTTCGTTTGTCTGTTGGTTTTCACTTATTTTTATTATTTGTATTTAAATCTTGCTCTAATCAGTGTTATTGAGACATAAAACGGCATCCATGATCAAAAATCGGTCCAAAAATCGTTCTTCAGTTTTTGGCAGGGTCATCCGCCAATGGGAATGGAAGCCGCACAGTTATTCTCATCCTCTCAAGATTTGGTTCGTCAAGAACATGCACGTGTTGGTGCATCAGATGAAAATGTCAGCCAACTAGATGATACTTTACGCGCAAATAGGTGTCCAGTCCATAAGTGATGGTCTTGATTATCACAAAGGCGCATCCCAGTGGATTCCGCGATTGCTTACTGATAAATAGAAGAATTTACGTTCCGACTTATCATTACAGCATTTTTTAATGCCAAATCAACAAGAAGGTAATGCCTTCTTACACCAAATTGTTGTGCGGTGATGAGTCCTGGTGTTACACTACGAGCCAGAGTCTAACGTGAGAATATGCAGTGGAAGTAATCTTCGCCATCTGGATCCGAAGTTCGGACTTCGGATCCTAAGTTCCGTATCCAGATCTCGGATCTTAGATCCGAATTTGTAGTATATGAAAATCAGATATCAAAATAGCTAACTATAGCTAGAACTATGCCTAGGAAACGTTAAAAATGTGTAGGTGTTGTAAATTTTCTACCTGCGGTTGTTAAAATACTAATTCGAGACCTAGAATCCGGACTTCGGATCCAATATCCGGATCCGGACTGGACTCGGGATCCAATATCCGGATCCGGACCTCGGATCCGATATCCGTATCTGGACTTCGAATCCAAGATTCGGATCCGGACTTCGGATCTAGGATATTTTGGATCCGGACTTTTCTAAATCCGGATCCGGTTCTCAGGCCTAGTTTCTATTGAACATGCCTAGGAAACGTTAAAAATGTACAGGTGTTGCAAATTTTCTACCTGCGGTTGTTAAAATACTAATTCGAGACCTAGAATCCGGACGTCGAATCCAAGATCCGGATCCGGACTTCGAATCTAGGATATTTTGGATCCGGACTTTTATAAATCCGGATCCGGTTCTCAGGCCTAGTATCTATTGAACGATCATGACATAAGGAAAAGTCAGTAATCCGAGGTCCGGATCCGGATCAAATATCCGGATCCGGACCTCGGATTACTGACTTTTCCGATATCCGTATCTGGACTTCGAATCCAAGATCCGGATCCGGACTTCGAATCGAGGATATTTTGGATCTGGACTTTTATAAATCCGGATCCGGTTCTCACTTCTCAGGCCTAGTTTCTATTGAACAATCATGACATAAGGAAAAGTCAGTAATGAAAATCAAACAATTTACGATGAATAAACTGGCAGAACTGAAATAAGGCGTTGAAAAACTTTGATTAAAAATGTCATGGTCGTATTGACGATGTTACACCGTGGTCGAATTGCATCATGAAGCTGTTGACTAGACGGTCACGTTTAATATAACGCTTAGTCGATTGTAAGAAGACGCCTTTAGGTCTTTTTTTTACATCACAGAGGCATGCCAGGCACGCATTTAATTTGTTATAATTTTTTATAGTCTGTGATTGTTTGATTGCAAAATTAGTAGTCGTAAACCACAATGTCTTTTAGCGATTAATTTAGTAACTGAGAGTAGCCAACCCTTGACATCTTTTCCATCTACTTCCTTTTTCCTTGCAGGCGGTGCAAAGGGGCCCGCGTCTTTTACGTTTTTGGGTAAGTTACTTTTATATAAGGAATATTTAGTTAGTTTTACACTTTACAGAAGTTTTTATTCATAAGCTTTTATTGATTATCTCACTTCAGAAACCCAGTTCGTGCCCTTTGGTCCTTTGTTCTACTTGCTCCTGTAGTTACTACATAATATGTACTATTTCATTCACATGTAGGTTTCGAGTATAAATAAAAACTGTAGTAGGTAGGTACTATAATTCATGAAACAATTTGAGTTTATGAATAAGTTAGTAACAATTTTGGGTGGTAGATAAAGGTTGCTAACATGCGCATCTTTTGATTTATAACACAAAGGGTCATTCTTAAATACTTGCGTGGCGCCCTTTTTACAGTCACTTTCATGAAACAAAAGGTTTTACTTCAAAGTATTTTAGAAATGAAAGTCCTTATTGTTTCTTTGATATAGGAAAATACATTATGTCAATACCGATTTTCCTGTTCGCTCCTATAAATGGAAGGGCTTTTTGAACGACAGATATGAGGTGTATAGTGTTATAATATAATAAACAAGGTGTTAATTATCATTAATGTTATATACAGCAAGTTCGGAGCGTTTCCTCAGTACTTGAACATTAAGAGTAATTACTGCACTGCATTGCGTCTAAAATTATACCTCAATTTGACGTTTAATATTTTGAGATATCAACAAAGCCATTTATTTTCATACTGAAACTTTCTAATTCTCAGCAGGGCTAAATTGACGAGTTATCCTTTTGACTTTAAATTACTTTTATCAGTATAAAAGTTTCTATTTCATTAGTGCTAAAAAATATTCTAAATATCGGAACAATTAGGCCTACTTACTACATTCGCTTTGTAATAATAAGTCAGAGGGGCAATAGTTTCCAATACATGACCTCTGATATTTATTTTTAATCTTTTGTAATTAATAATAATTTACCTATGTGTTGCGAAGAAACGACGGTTATGGAGTCTTCAGAGTGATCATTCCACGATGCCGCCATGGCCATGAAATACCACCTATTGAAGACTTTTATTGGCTGTAAACAACGGCATTGTTATTCTTCTTCTTCTTTTTAACTCTTCGTTCGTTCAGTTTATGGTTGTGCAGTTCACCTTCCCTTTATTTTCCAATTCTTCCCATCTTGGGCCAAGTTTCTTCTTCTTCCTCTTCTTAACCCTTCGTTCCTTAAGTTTATGGTTGTGCAGTTCACCTTCCCTTTATTCTCCAATTCTTCCCATCTTGAGCCAAGTGTCTTCCTTCTGCTACCTTCCTCCATTTCTCTCTGCCAACTTCTTCTCAGCCTCTCTTATTTTAGCCTAAAGTCTCGCTTAACGCATACGGGTGGCCGAACGAAAGGATTGTATCACGACCAATAGCATTTTCACAACGGTACACTGGTATTGTTATTCTTGTTCCTCTTCTTAACCCTTCGTTCGTTAAGTTTATGGTTGTGCCGTTCACCTTCTCTTTATTCTCCAATTCTTCCTATTTTGGGCTAAGTGTCGTCTTCTTCTTCTTAACCCTTCGTTTGTTAAATTTATGGTTGTGCAGTTCACCTTCCCTTTATTCTCCAATTCTTCCCATCTTGGCCCAAGTGTTTTCCTTCTGCTAGCTTCCTCCATTTCTCTCTGCCAACTTCTTCTCAGCCTCTCTTATTTTAGCCTAAAGTCTCGTTTAACGCACGCGGGTGGCCCAACGAAAGGTTTGCATCACGACCAACAGCATTATCACAACGGCACAACGGCATTGTTATTCTTATTTTTCTTCTTAACTCCTCGGTCGTTAAGTTGATGGTTGTGCAGTTCACCTTCTCTTTATTCTCCAATTCTTCCCATCTTGAGCCAAGTGTCTTCCTTCTGGCACCTTCCTCCATTTCTCTCTGCCAACTTCTTCTCAGCCTCTCTTATTTTAGCCTAAAATCTCGCTTAACGCATACGGGTGGCCGAACGAAAGGATTGTATCACGACCAACAGCATTTTCACAACGGTACAACGGTATTGTTATTCTTGTTCCTCTTCTTAACCATTCGTTCGTTAAGTTTATGGTTGTGCAGTTCACCTTCCCTTTATTCTCCAATTCTTCCTATTTTGGGCTAAGTGTCGTCTTCTTCTTCTTAACCCTTCGTTTGTTAAATTTATGGTTGTGCAGTTCACCTTCCCTTTATTCTCCAATTCTTCCCATCTTGGCCCAAGTGTTTTCCTTCTGCTAGCTTCCTCCATTTCTCTCTGCCAACTTCTTCTCAGCCTCTCTTATTTTAGCCTAAAGTCTCGTTTAACGCACGCGGGTGGCCAAACGAAAGGTTTGCATCACGACCAACAGCATTATCACAACGGCACAACGGCATTGTTATTCTTATTTTTCTTCTTAACTCCTCGGTCGTTAAGTTGATGGTTGTGCAGTTCACCTTCTCTTTATTCTCCAATTCTTCCCATCTTGAGCCAAGTGTCTTCCTTCTGCTACCTTCCTCCATTTCTCTCTGCCAACTTCTTCTCAGCCTCTCTTATTTTAGCCTAAAGTCTCGCTTAACGCATACGGGTGGCCGAACGAAAGGATTGTATCACGACCAACAGCATTTTCACAACGGTACAACGGTATTGTTATTCTTGTTCCTCTTCTTAACCCTTCGTTCGTTAAGTTTATGGTTGTGCAGTTCACCTTCCCTTTATTCTCCAATTCTTCCTATTTTGGGCTAAGTGTCGTCTTCTTCTTCTTAACCCTTCGTTTGTTAAATTTATGGTTGTGCAGTTCACCTTCCCTTTATTCTCCAATTCTTCCCATCTTGAGCCAAGTGTCTTCCTTCTGCTACCTTCCTCCATTTCTCTCGGCCAACTTCTTCTCAGCCTCTCTTATTTTAGCCTAAAATCTCGCTTAACGCATACGGGTGGCCGAACGAAAGGATTGTATCACGACCAACAGCATTTTCACAACGGTACAACGGCATTGTTATTCTTGTTCCTCTTCTTAACCCTTCGTTCGTTAAGTTTATGGTTGTGCAGTTCACCTTCCCTTTATTCTCCAATTCTTCCTATTTTGGGCTAAGTGTCGTCTTCTTCTTCTTAACCCTTCGTTTGTTAAATTTATGGTTGTGCAGTTCACCTTCCCTTTATTCTCCAATTCTTCCCATCTTGAGCCAAGTGTCTTCCTTCTGCTACCTTCCTCCATTTCTCTCGGCCAACTTCTTCTCAGCCTCTCTTATTTTAGCCTAAAATCTCGCTTAACGCATACGGGTGGCCGAACGAAAGGATTGTATCACGACCAACAGCATTTTCACAACGGTACAACGGCATTGTTATTCTTGTTCCTCTTCTTAACCCTTCGTTCGTTAAGTTTATGGTTGTGCAGTTCACCTTCCCTTTATTCTCCAATTCTTCCTATTTTGGGCTAAGTGTCGTCTTCTTCTTCTTAACCCTTCGTTTGTTAAATTTATGGTTGTGCAGTTCACCTTCCCTTTATTCTCCAATTCTTCCCATCTTGGCCCAAGTGTTTTCCTTCTGCTATCTTCCTCCATTTCTCTCTGCCAACTTCTTCTCAGTCTCTCTTATTTTAGCCTAAAGTCTCGTTTAACGCATGCGGGTGGCCCAACGAAAGGTTTATATCACGACCAAGAGCATTTTCACCAATTGTCTAAAATCGCACCCGTCGATTTGTTTTCAAGCATATTTTCTAATATGTCGCTGTCGCTAAAATTATAAATCATTTTAAATTAAATCTTTCAGGATTTCTTTCTTTCCAAGAAACGTTGACTTTCTACTATTCAATGTTCTGCTCGTCCTTTCACTTATTTCTTTTTTTAACATTACGCTACTTTCGACAATTATTCCCATGCATTTTATTTTCATTTGCTATTATCATTGATTTCGTTTTGTTGTATATTTCGTTTCATCTTTCCTTCATTGAGAATATTTCAGTTTTGTTTAACACAATATCATCAAAAACAATTGATTCTCTCCATTTTGGAGTTCATATTCCTTTATTAGCTTTTTTTATTACTTCTGCGAACAGTGTTCTGTTCAATACTGATCTCTTTTTGTGATTCTAAATCTTTTTCGCCCGTTCCTCCATTTTATTCTTTAAAGGGCTTCTTATCAGTCAATGAAATTGTATATTATCTTAGTCCGTATGTATGTTTCCTTCTATTGTTTCTTACGTGTTCATCTTTCTTTTCTAAAACCGTATTGGGTCTCTTCTACAATACTTTCTATTATTATTTTATTTCGGTTAATATCTATAACTCCTTCGCTTTATTCATTGTGTTGTTTAAATTCGTGCTATTTTTTCTTTGTTAGTGCTTTGCCGTTCAATAAAACGGTTTTTGGTCTAAAATTATCCTTCATGATTTCTCCAAATCTTATCGACGCAGGTTTTTCCGCCTCTTTTAGCAGTTTTCCCCTTTTCCTTAATTACCATAATGCTCCTGATTGTTCTCATGTACGCACTTTCTTCTCTTTTATCAATTTCTTAAATTTTCCTTTAGGTACAGTATCTTCTTTAAGCGTATGGCTTTCAGCCTTTTTCTTTGTTCTTTAGTGCCTTTTTCAGATCTAATTTTACCACATTTCCATATTAATAATAATTTCCTGTAAACGTTCGAAGTACTCATCTTTCCCTTCTTTTTCATTTTCTCCCTATGTAACTTATAATTCCTTGATCCTTCATCTTATTAGATGAATAATAAACCTTACTTACTTGATCTTGACAATCTTCCCACCCCAATTCATTGCTTTATTCGTTTTTTATTTCTATTTTAGATTTGTGGCTTTAAGATTTTGCTTCTCTATTTTTGAGAGTAGCCTGTTCTTTGAGCGTACTTTCATCTTCATGCCACTCTTCCGTTTGTAGTTTGTTCTTTTCTTCTCTCTTCATTTCCGGTTTCCTAAGTTCTCTTCCTCTTTGAAAAGTGGCATTGTTTATAAATTAATAGACACTATTGATAGGCGTTGCATGTATACATTTAGTTTCATCTGGTTCCAAAGATTCCACTCTTCTAAACATATGCTTCTTAGATCATCCTACACTCCTCCATGCCACCTTTCCCCCGATCGTCTCGTTTATCTTGGTTCAATTAGGTTTCCATACAATTGATTGATTAAGACATTGTTTAGCTAGGACCCCGGCTGCTTCGTGGGGCTTTAATGTAAATTGCTTTATTTATTGGTTTCTCATGAATTTCTCCCAGATCTAAATACATCTATTTTCCATATTTTTGCCCGATAAAATGGCTCTAAAAATCTTTTCTGTTTCTCAATTGCATTCACTTCTGTATTATTCGATATCCGGGTATCGTTTGCCTCATCGCCTTGGATTTTTTCGTTCTCTTACATGCTTTATCAGTTTGGCTGTGAAATAACAATATCTTCTGTCAAATAACAATTACTGACCAACATGTCAAAGTGGATAAATTCATTTGTGACGTAGATCCTCCGGGAAATAATGGTGAACTTGCACTAAATCAGGCCAAAAGAGTTACAAGTTGAGGTCTAGGCTTTCTTGGATACCAAAGGTGTTTCTTTTGTTGATTATATTAAAAAAAGGTTAAACAATCAACTGATAATACTATGCTACCCTATTTGAACACCTAAAAGGAAAATAATCAGTATACGCGTTATTACGAAACACCCTGTATTAAAGTGATGCTCACAAAACCACTGAGATGTATAGAAAAAAAGCATCGGATTATTATGATGACTACCTATACCAAAAAATGACAACAATGAGGGTTTGGAATTATTGATCGCAAGAGCTTTGTATTATCTCGGACTATTGTTATAAACCAACGATACATGATACGTCATATCTCTTGAATAGAGTGGGTCTATGAATGGGAAATATAATTAACTCTTTGAGAGGCCTAAATTATACACGTCTGTGTAAAATCGTATTTTACGATAGGTAAGCGACTTGTGACCAAATAGAGCACCGGTTTGACAGATTAATTTCAGTCCATTCGTTTCAGTTTGGAATTAGTTGTGCCTTTTTTATTATGCCGGCGCTGTCAGATTATCGCATGTTCGGAAATTTCATCGCAACTCAGTTGGTGGAGAAGGAGTTCAATTCAAACATGAATTGCATTCAAAGAATGAAAGCTTCACCATTTCCATTTTTTATGAAATTCAACCTGTTAGTTGGCGGATGTACCCTCCTTGTTTCACTATACTTTTTCAAATTTTCTCATTTCAGGAATGAAGGTTTTGTCATAGTATTGAAAAATCACCAGGAAAGAATCACCAGAGGTTTTATGCTTTGAAGCACCTTTCTCTTTTAAAAGTTAAAGCTTTCTCCGCCATTGTTTTCTATGAATGGCCCAAATAGATTAACAAAATACTTCTGACTACGCACATTAAGATAAACCATAATAGGGTGCCAAAGTAGCAATAGATATCATATGGCATCATAATTATAAAAAAAACATAGACAGAAGGGCGGAATTATACAAGAATTGGTAACAGTTTAGAATCCAGGGCCCTCCCAATTTCGGGTAAAAATTTTAGGCATAGATAAGCGCAGAAGGAACAATAGGCTACAGAAAAAGCAGACGAGACAAAGAATGGTTTGACGAGGAATGCGATGCATGCAACAAACAAAAACCGAAAAAAAAGTTAGGTGGCTCCAAACAGGACACCAAGAAGACTTAGCCAATTATAAGGAAAGTATAAGGGAGTCAACCACAATGTACAAGCAAAAGAACCAATAGCACGAGAAACTTCTGTCAACTGCCGCAAAAACAAAAGCGCAGACACGTAATAAAACTAAGAGGAGTAAAAAGAGGACGAAGGAAAAATTCAACACGATACCGTGAAAGTAAAAGAAATATGGAAGAGACATTTTCAAGATTTGCTAAACACACAACAAGAGTACGTCCAAATGGATATAGAATAACCAGCCAAAACAAAGAAGAAATACCAGTGCCAACAATCCAGGAAGTAATGCAAGCGATCAGAAAGATGAAGAATGGAAAAGGACCCGGAAGAGACGAAATACCGATGGAACTCATCAAGTACGGAGGAGAAGAAATCTGTAAGAGACTGTGCAAACTGGTCCAGCTAGCATGAAAAGAAGAATGAATACCAAAGGAATGGAGAGAGGGGGTAATAGTACTGTTAAAGAAGAAAGGACCAGCAGAGAAATGCAGAAATAATACTGAACTCAACATATAAAGTAATGTCCACAATCATACATAGATGATAGCATAGCAACTAATAGGAGAATATCAGTATGGTTTTACTGTGGACGCGATACCTACAGTGAAAAGAGTAATAGGGAAAACTCAGGAGCATAATATAGGGATTTACATGCTATTTGTGCACCTCCAACAGGCTTTTGACAAGGTGAACAGAAGAAAATTGTACAAAGAGATGGAGGAAATGAAGGTCCCGGGCAATGACCTTAGACAATACCATGTCATGTGTCAGAACAAGCATAGGTACAACGCAAAGCTTTGAGACAAACAGTGGAGTGAGACAGGGGGACGGACTGTCAGCGAGCTTTTCAACATAGTAATAGAGAAAATAACCAGAGAAATGGACCTGAAAGGATCAATCGCAACAAGAGAGGAGCAGCTTATTGCCTACGCAGATGACATCCTTATCATAGCAAGATCCCATAGGAAAATGGAGGATATGTTTGAAGAAATAGAGAAAAAAGCAAGGAAAATCGCCCTATCGATTAACGAAGAAAAATCGAAATACATGAAACGGGATGGGATAAACTCACATACCAAGAGCTGGATTAGGTAAAACTGTCTAGGAACACATATGGACAGAAATTGCAACCGGTAAGAAGAAATACGAAGAAGAATTCAAACCGGAAACAGAGCTTACTACGCAAACAAACCACTATACTTAAAGATAATAAACTAACCAGAAAAACTAAGGTACAAATATATAAAACTCTGATTAGGCCTGTGATAACATATGCGGCGGAAGCAACGTGCTTCTCCCAGGCAGAGGCCGAGAGGCTCAGTTTTCCGCGCAATACTGAGCCCAAAAAAAAGGGAACAACGCAGAATACAGACCACTAGCGAACCACGAAATAGAGAAGGAGACACGCAGAGAAAACATCGTAAGATTCAAAGAATAAAATGGCTAGGGCATGTTATGAGAAGAGATGAGGAGAATAACGTGAGGAAGATAACTATCTGGAAACCCAGTGTGGAAAGAACAAGAGGAAGGCCGCCGGTGAGAGGGTGGGATCAGGTGACGAGCGATTTGAGAGAAATGGAAGTTAGTAATTGGCCACAAAAGACCCAAGACAGGCAGATTTGGAGTAATATTGGCACAGACGCCCCAACGCACGCAAGGTTGTGAGAAACAAGTTACGAAGTGAAGTGCATGCTTCAACTTTCGATGTAGTATGGGGGCCAATCCTCCCCTCTTAATTGGATTTGTAAATCCCAGGCCGGGATAGCAATATTCAACGTTGAATGTAAAAAGTTGCAAATAAATAAATTAAAAATGCCACGCACTTACATAACCTCTGGGTTTCTTAGTTGCAAATAGTTTGTTCCTAATTTCACAAAAACAACAAAATCTCCACGAGAAAAACACAGCATTTACTATACAGGGTTGCTCGTTAGTGCGTTAAAGTCCGATATAGGCTTTATTAAATAAAACTGAAAGAATTTATTTTATAAAAAGTGGTACAGTAGCAAAAGACGCACATTTTAAAAATAATTTGAATTATACAAGGTGATGCCCTAAAGCGAGGCACATTCGAGATCATTTTTTTAATGAAACATCCTGTATATCCTTTGATTTTTCTAATCTGCTTGAAATTGTCTTTTCAACGATCCCTGGGTTTTTGGTTTCGAATGACGCATTACTGAGTTATTAACGGATATTTTTAAAAAAATGGTCGGGATAAGGTTTACCAATTCCACGCGACAGTATTACGACTAGCGAAGACAAAATTATTTGGTAACCATATAGCAAGGGATGTGCTGAACCTATAAAATAATCAAACATTAATTTTATTATACAGGGTGTTTGTTACGATGCAGTCAATTCGGCGATTTTCAAAGTTTACTGAATTTTTTTCAAATGGAACGCCCCGTATATTATTACATGTTTGAAATGATGCGTTAATTGCGCTTCATTTTTGTTAATAATGTCTTATACCCAAACCCAATAATTTCCGAGTTATTTTTAATTATTTATTACAAACCACTAAATTATTTGTTTTCGATTCGATCTAGTGTACCATGATTGAGCTTTGACAAACAAAAACAAATAAATGACAAGAACTATCAAACTGTAATTTTGTTAAAGGTAGAATTTACAATAAATTCTCAAAGTGACCTCCATTTTGATTAGAACACAACTGCAGCCTTGACAGAAAGGACCTATTTATGTCTTGTAACATCTCAATGGAAACTGTTTCAAAAGCATGTATTATGCGTTGCCTCATATCATCATTCTGCTGTAGCTGGGGGTGTCTGGTATAAAATATTTTTTATGTACCACCATAGAAAAAAATCAAGTTTTGTTAAATCTGGCGATTTAGGTGGCGAACTAATGTGACCACCGCGGTCGATTCATCTACCTTCATATTCTTGATTCAAATACATCTAGTGTAAAATGTGCTGGAGCACCGTCGTGGTGGAGCCACATATTTTCCCTTAGAACTGGAGGGACGTTTTGGAGAAGCTGAGCCAAGTCATATTGCAAAAAATTCAAATATTGTGCAATTGTTTCACAAAAAAAAATGATCTCGAATGTGCACTGCTTCACCCTGTATAATTCAAATTATTTTTAAAATGTGCGTCTTTTGCTACTGTACCACTTTTTACAAAATAAATTCTTTCAGTTTTATTTAATAAAGCCTATAATAGTGGACTTTGACGCACTAATGAGCAACCCTGTATATTTCTTTTTATTATATAATGAAACCTATTTATTTACTATAATTGTAATGTCAAATGAAGAATGATGCCAGGGAGGAAATTAACTTATTAGTAAAGCAAAATGATGAAAGTTTCAGTTTCGGTAATTAGAACGGCCCAAAATAATTAATTTCCTAGCAATGGATTAATCCGAACTAAGATACTAATTTACTACTACCACTATTAACATAAAAGGATTAAACCTGAAACTTTCTCTTCATTTGTTTCGCAGATCTCCAATATAAAATCGAACGTTTATTATTGTCATGTAGTGCAGCAAACTACGATGTATGTAGATGAGGATATAATAAATATTTCATTAGTCCAAACTAAAAGATGTAAAAAGCTTTCATTTCTATACTTTTTTCCAGGCATCATGCAGTTCCTGTCCTGCACCACCAACTGTGGTAACGACGTTGCCGGGTTCTAGGATAATAAGACAGAGTTCACAACCAGAAGCATCGGCGCCGTGTTGTGTACATGGAACTGCTCCTTCCACTTCCTTAAGGCAACTTCGTGATCACGGAGAAGGTGGAATTGCAGGAATTGCAGCTGATTCGCTCCGTATTAACGGGGCGATGCGAAATTTTCGTCAGGTATGAGCCTCTTAGTATGAATATTATTTCCGTCGACGTCGTCGCCTCTAAACAATAAAAATCGAAATGTATTTTCTTTCATTCTAGACGACTTTACTCCTTTTAGAATATTTTCCGTTTGTAAACAAGTCATTAATTTTGGTTTTTCAATGTTTGGCATTCTGCCAACCAATTCGCGTACGTAAATAAACGTATAAGTATTACAAAAATATTCAGATTATTTTTCTTTATATTCAAACATCTACTTATTGCAAACGCTTCTAATTTATGTTTTAATTGTGCTCTTTTCATAGTATTTTTTATTATAACAAGATAAGGTTGTTTACAAGACGAAGCCCTAATGTCCTTTGTCAAAAACTTTTAGCTTGATTACATTAATTGGGTCCATGTTTATTCTGTTTTATAGTTCATGTTGATTCATAAGAGACTCTATGACGACCAATTGCAATATTTCAAAAACATAAAACCGGCTCTATGCCAAATAACAAAAGAAAAACAGCGTCATTTCAATAATTTTTCTCACTTGCACTTTTTAAGGTCAACGTGTTTATACAGTTTTCTTGACTACCCAAAGATTATTAATATAATCGAAGAAAATTAACCAAAAATTGGAACAAGCTTTCCATAGATCTCAGACGCATTTTCAAATTGTGTATATTTTTACGAAATATCTTTATTTACAATACATTAAAAGGCATTTGTGTACACATTTCCATTTTTATTTAAAGCGCGAATGGTATTTTCTGCTTGTATTTGTTCAAATCGCTCTGACGTTTGTGCATGAATATCGTGAAAACTGAAACTTTTTTTTTATTCCCCATATATTTGCATTCTGTAGTGTAATCTTACAATAACAAATTTTTTGTAACCAAATCTCATGTAGGACACTTACTGGAAGGTTGCCTAATTGGTACCATTTTTTAGAAAATTCAATTTTTTGGAGCTTTCTTAACATTGACAGCTTTCATACTCTGGTCGTGTGCACTATGATCAATTAGTAATAAGAAATGTCCATTAGGAACAATTGCATCCTCTACTCCTTCTACCAGTACGCATTAATTCAAACCTCTGCAAAAGGTACAAATTAGGAAACAAGTGTCATAATTTGTACCACATGGTCTCTTAATTTGTACCACTTTTATGTCTTATGAAATCAAATATCTTTACTCGAAAAAATTGTTCAACAAAAAAAAAATGAAAAAAGTAAGATAACGAATATTAGCTAAATGGGAAAAAGAAATTCCAAAGGACAAATATCCTTGCTGACGTTTTGTCTTTCCATGTTGTTCAGGAGTGGGTAGCAACATTTTTATTTGGTCGTCAGTGACGAAAGAAATATCCGGGATATCGGGAAAAATGAAACAGTTTTGTTTCTTAGAAGATTTTCTCAGAAAAGTCACTTTGAGGTCATTGTTGGCTTCACCTTTCTCAAGAAGGATCTTGCCGATGTAGAGAATTGATTTTCCCTTCTGGTCTTTAAATTCAACTAAAACAAAGTCATTTGGTTTTACTTCGTTCCTGTCAAACTCTTCAAAATCATTCATCATGTCTACTACGAAATCTTCTCCTCCTGATGAAGATCCACTTGCTTCAAAGCTAACGGATTCTTCTGATTCCTCATCATCGAAGTCAACCTTCATTCTCTTTTTTTTTACTGGTTCCTCAACCTCTACAGTAATGTTTCTTCTAAACTTCTTTGATTCTTTGATCATAGATTTTTCTCTTTTTTCTTCCAAATCTTGTTTGTATGGAGAACTTGTTATTACAACAGCCTTTTGTTGAGTGGTTTATAAGTGGGGTAAAAGGACAGGCTAAGGTGTTGTTTTGGAATGTGGCAGGGGTGAAAAATAAGGGGAATGACTTTTGGAGTTACTTGGGGGGGTTTGTGATGGTGGGAATAGTGGAGACGTGGTTGGAGGAGAAGGACTGGGATAAATGGAAAGATAGGTTGCCAGGTGGCTATGAGTGGAAAGTCCAGTTCGCGGTGAGAGAGGGGAAAAAAGGCAGAGCAAAAGGGGGGATGATCACAGGGGTGAGAAAGGAGTGGAAAGGGGAGGAGGAAGGAGACAATGGGCAAGTGGAGGGAGTAGTGAGGAGGTGTATGAAGGCAAGGGGAGGGGAAAAGTATAACGTGGTAACCGTGTACGGGAAGGAGATGGGGGAGACGAGAGTTGCTGTAGAAAAAGTGATAGGGGAAAGGGAAGAAGGGAGATTGATAATAGGTGGTGACTTTAATGCAAGAATCGGAGAGGAGGGGGGGATGGTGGTGGATGGTGAGATGAGGAGGAGGGTGTCGATGGACAAGAAGGTAAATGGACAGGGGAGGAAGTTGCTGAACCTGTGTGAGGAACGGGGTTGGACGATTATGAATGGAAATATGGAGGAGGGAGGGAAGGGAGAGTACACGTTTATAAGTGAGAGGGGGGAATCAGTGATAGACTATGTGATAGTAAACGAGGAGAGTGCGGGGTTGGTAGAAAAATTGAGGGTGGGGGACGAGGAGGATTCCGACCACAAACCGTTAGAGCTGTTTATGAGAGAGGAGATGGAGGTGGAAGGGAAAGAGGAAGAGGGGGAAGGGATCTGGGGTGAGAAGAAGGTATGGGCAGAGGAGAGTATTGAAAGGTATAGAGAAGGACTGGAGAAAGTGGAGTGGGAGGAGAAGGAAGGAGGGGCGGAGGTGGGGGAGTTAATGGAAAAAATGGAGCATTTTGCGGAGAAGAAGAGATACAGGAAGAATAGAGGGACGCGGAAGGGTGAGCTGTGGTGGAACTGGAGGTGTGAGAGAGCAAGGCAAGAAGTAAGAAGGGGGAGGAAGAAATGGAGGAAAGGGGAAATAGATATAGGGGTATATAAAGAGTTAAGGGGGAAATATAAGGAAGAGTGCAGAAGGAGGAAGGCGGAGTATAAGCAGGAGATAGAGGAGGAGATAAGGGGGTTAAAAAGTGAAAAAGATATGTGGAAATTTATAAACAGGAGAAGAGGTACAAGCAAAAGAAGAGTGACGGAGTTGGGTGGGGAGGAATGGAGGAAGCGGTGCATGGAGGTGGTGGGAGGAGTGACGGAGAAACCGGGAGTGGGGAAAGAGGGAGGGGCGAGAAAGAGAGAGGGAGGGGAGATAACAAGGGAGGAGGTAGAGGAAGCACTGGGAAAAGTAAAGTTAGGGAAGGCACAAGGGCCAGATGGAATACAAGGAGAGCAGTGGAAGTATACGGGGGGGAAGACAAGAGAGAAGATAAGAGGGATACTAGGGGGTGTGTGGCGAGGGGGAGGGATCCCAGATGAGTGGAAAGAAGCTAGAATAGTGCCAATATATAAAGGGGGGGATAGGAAAGAGGCGAAGAGCTATAGGGGAATAAGCATTATGAGTGCGGGGTACAAGATATATGCGGAGGTGCTGCGAGCAAGATTGGAGAGGGAAGTGATCGACAAAAAGTTGGTACAGGACTGGCAGGCGGGATTCAGAGAGGGAAGGAGGGCGGTGGATAATATTTATGTGCTGAAGCAGTTGGTAAATAAGGCGATGGAGAGAAGAGGGGGGAAGATGTATGGGCTGTTTATGGATATAAAAGCAGCCTTTGATAATGTAAACAGGGAGAAAATGTGGGGAATGTTGAGGAGATATGAGATAGGAGAAGAGCTGGTGATGGCGATAGAGGAATTGTACGAGGAAACAAGGTGTGTGACCGGAGAGAGGGGAGAGGAAGGAAGAAGGTTCTGGACGACAAAAGGCCTGAGGCAGGGATGCCCGTTGAGCCCGAGTTTATTCGCGCTATACATAGGGGATTTGGAGGAGGAGTTGCGGAGACACCAAAGAGGAGGGGTAGTGATAGGGAGGGTGAAAGTGTGGGCGCTCGCGTACGCGGATGATGTAGTGGTGGTAGCAGACAGTGAGAACGAAATGAGGGGGGCAATGGGTGTGATGAAGGGGTACTTGGGGAAAAAAGACTTAGGGGTAAACGTGGCCAAGACGAAGATAATGGTATTCCAGAAGAGAAGAGGGAGGGGAGGGAAGTCAAAGTGGTGGTGGGGTGGGGACGAGATAGAAAGTGTAAAGGAGTGGAAGTATTTGGGATATGTAGTCAGATATGATAATAAGGATGAGGGACACATAAGGGAACTGGCCAAGAGAGGAAATAGGGTAGTGGGGAGTGTGTGGGGGATAGGGGAAAGAGTGTTCGGGAAAGACATGGAAAAGAGGAGATGGTTATTTGATAAGTTGGTGAGGAGCGTGATGGGATACGGTGCGGAGATATGGGGGTGGAAGGAGTGGGAGAGTTTGGAAAAGGTGCAAGAGAAGTATTGGAGATGGACGCTGGGTTTGGACAGGGAGACGCCGGGGTACATTGTGGGGGAAGAGGCGAAAGTGGAAAAATTGAGAGTGCAGGCGGGAAGGAGGGCAGTGAAGTACGAGGAGGAGGTCAGGAAGAAGGCAGAAATAAAAATGGTGAATGAATGTATGAAGGAGATGAGGGGGAAGCGGATAAAGTATGGGCAAGAGGACAGGAGACTATATTACGAGAGGGTGGGGTATGCGAGGGAGGAGGTAGAAAGAAGGAGGGAGGAAGGAAGAGAGATGGTGGAGGAGGTGGCCATGAGGGATAGGGATGTGCAAGGGCAGGAAAGGAGAGAGAAGATAGCCGAAGGGAGATATAATGAGGGATATGGAGAGATCATGGTAGAGGGCAAGGCCAAGTACCTGACAGGGGAGATGGGTCTGAAGGAAAAGAGAATTGTAGCGAGGTTTAGGTGTGGAAACGAGGAGAGAGAGAATAGATATTGGCGGGAGGAGGAGGAGAGAGTGTGCAGAATGTGTAGGGAGGGGAGGGAGAACATGGCACATATGTTAAGGGAATGCGAGGAGATGAGAGAAGAGAGAAGGGTAAGAAAGGAGATACTAGGAGCGAAGGGGGAAGGGTTGGGATGGATGAGGGAAGTGTTAGAAAGGAGGGAAAAGGTGGAAAGTAGGGGGAAGGACAGGCGGGAGTAGTTGTAAGAGGGGGAATAGAATCTTGTATTTATTTGATTGTTATGTAAGAAAATACAATAAACCTATTTTTTTGATATCGGGAAAAATGAAACAGTTTTGTTTCTTAGAAGATTTTCTCAGATTTGAGGTCATTGTTGGCTTCACCTTTCTCAAGAAGGATCTTGCCGATGTAGAGAATTGATTTTCCCTTCTGGTCTTTAAATTCAACTAAAACAAAGTCATTTGGTTTTACTTCGTTCCTGTCAAACTCTTCAAAATCATTCATCATGTCTACTACGAAATCTTCTCCTCCTGATGAAGATCCACTTGCTTCAAAGCTAACGGATTCTTCTGATTCCTCATCATCGAAGTCAACCTTCATTCTCTTTTTTTTTACTGGTTCCTCAACCTCTACAGTAATGTTTCTTCTAAACTTCTTTGATTCTTTGATCATAGATTTTTCTCTTTTTTCTTCCAAATCTTGTTTGTATGGAGAACTTGTTATTACAACAGCCTTTTGTTGAGTGGTTTTTCTCTTCGTTACAATACCGGAACATGATGGAAGGGGCGACAAATTGTTTAATGCCACCGAAAAATCGTTTTGGTTTTGCTGGTTCTTAACAGGAGACTGTAAAAATCGCATCATTGGCAGCAAAGTGGTAGTCTTGGAATACGTTTCGGTCTACAGGCCACACTCCAGATGCTTTAAAACCACTCATAGCGTTTTTTATAGTAGCCGCTCTGGAGTAGCTTTCGGTGAGCAGGGCAGATATATGATACTGAGTGATAGTCTGTCCAACGTGTTGTCTCAACCACTTTTCTTGGGCTTGAATATAATACGCACCCATAGGTTGGAAAAAAGCCACATCCAATGGTTGCAATCTGTGTGTAGTGTGACTCGGTAGCTGAAGCAATATGATTCTATTCTCTCTCGCATATAACAAAGCAGTTAAGTTTTGACTATGTGTGGAGTGACCATCGAGAAGAAGTAAAACTGGGTTCTCTTCACTTGCATGGACGTTAGATTGAAAATGTTGAAGCCACTCTACGAATAACTCAGTTGTAATATATCCACTGTCTGAAATGGTTACAATTGAGCCTATCGGAGCGCCGATCGAAAGTTCTGGAGCATGTCGTTTTCTTTTAAATATTATCATAGGAGGAACATAAACCCCCGAGGCACTGATACAGCATACTATAGTGGTATTCACACCCCTTTCACCACGACTAACTGCACCAATCTGATGTTTTCCTTTTAAGCCAAGAACTTTTTGAGCCTTTTTTTGAACTGTTGTGAATCCCGACTCATCTACATTGAAAATTCGGGTTCCATTAAGTTTGTACTGCTCAACAAGCTCTTTTAAAATGTCGTAAAATTTATTTACACGAGCTCGACTAAATCCACGAACTCTAGCCATCGATGTGACTTCTGGCTGTCGCAGAGAAAGATTCGGGTGCCTCTTCATAAATGCATAGTACCATTTTTTTCCTGCCAACCCTTTTTCTTTGTTAAAAGCATTCTTGAGATGACAACGCTCAGCAACATCAAAAGCAAGCTTTAGTACATCTTTAATCGTAAGACCAAACATTCTCTCTTCAAATTTTAATATGTGTTGTACGATATCGTTTTCCATTTCTTGCATGAATACACATGGACGTCCATATGCTTCGGTGGATTCTGGTCGTTCATATGGTGTTTAATTGTGGGTTTCTTTTATTTTTCACTGCTTCCACTGCAGCTTTACAGTTTTCTTGGGTCCACTGCCGATATTTTCTCTTTGGCATTATCTGAAAGAAATTCTGGCCATTAGAGGACTAAATTTTAAAATTAGAAAAGAGACAAGAAAAGTCAGACATGTTTCCTAACTTTGTACCGGTATTAGCTAGGAAACTTTTAGTGGTATGAATTAGGCAACGACTCCATATTTACAATAAATTAGTAGATTGCTTAAAATATTTAATCATAATTGGGGTTTGCTACATAAATTTAAACATCATACATACCTTAAGAATCTGTATAAACGGCAAAATAAATGTAGTTCACTATTGACTGCAATCACTTATCAAAACTTCACAAAAATTAGCTGTAACTATGACGAAAACAAAACAAAGGGAATCAAACTTTTTACTGCCTGCAGAATGGCGGTTTACGCAACTAAAACGTCAAATTAGTTCATTATTTTTCCGTAAAAATATTTGGCGCGAATTTTTTGATTGATTTAAAAAAGATACGTGGTGGTACATTGTTAGGAGGCGGTTCAAATTAGGCAACCTTCCCTGCCCATTGACAGCCTCCTATCTAGTACATAATTATTTCTAATACAATTAGTTTAGTACTCCTACCCCCTTATCTCCCAGAATCACCTTTCTCTCTCTCACCTCTTCTCTTAGCTCCTCACATTCCCTCATCATATCACACACATTTTCCCTCCCTTCCCTGCACATTCTACAAATCCTTTTCTCGTCCTCCCACCAATATCTATTTTCATTCTCCTCATTCCCGCACCTAAATCTCGCCACAATTCTTTTTTCCTTCAGTCCCATATCCCCCAACAGGTACTCGGCCTTGCTTTCTACCATAATCTCCCGATATCCTTCATTATACCTCCCCTCACCTATGCTCGCTCTCCTTTCTTGGCCTTGCACATCTTTATCTCTCCTTACCAACTCTTCCACCATATCACTTTCTTCCTCCCTTCTTCATTCTATCTCCTCTCTCGCATAGCCCACTCTCGCATAAAACATTCTCCTCTCCTCCTGTCCATACCTTATCCGTTTTTCCTTATCTCTCTCGTACACTCATTCACCATTACAATTTCATTCCTCTTCTTGACCTTTTCCTCATACTTCACCGCTCTCTTTCCTGCCTTAACTCTTATTTTCTCAGATTTGATTTCTTCCTCTACTATATACCTGCCCTGGTGTCTCTCTATCGAATCCCAACGTCCATCTCCAGTACTTTTCCTGTATTTTTTCCATTTTCTCCCACTCCTTCCATCCCCATATCTCCACTCCGTACCCATCACACTCTTTACCAACTTGTCAAAAATCCATCTTCTCTTCTCCATATCTTTCCCAAACACTGCTTCCCCCAATCCTCACACTTTTCCCACTAGTCTATTTCCATTATTAGCCAGTTTCCTGATGTGCGCCACATCCTTGTTATCATCCTTGTTGTCATCCACACTTTCTATCACCTCTTGCCCCCACCACCAGTTTTTCTTTACACTCCTCCCTCTTCTCTTTTGAAGTACGATCACCTTTGTCTTTTTCACATTCGCACTCAAACCCTTCCTCTCTAAATATCCCTTGATAACTCCAATTAATCCCCTCATCTCCTCCTCACTGTCCGCCATCACTACCACGTCATCCGCATATGCCAACATCCACACTTTTATCCTCCCTATCACCACCCCTCCCCTTTGATATCTCCTCAACTCCTCTAAATCCCCAATGTATAGCGAGAAATGCTCGGACTCAACGGGCATCTCTGTCTCAATCCTTTCTCCATCCAAAACCTTTCTCCTTTTCCTCCCGCACCCTCGTCACGCACCTTGTCTCCTCGTACGCCTCTTCAACCGCCCTCACTAAATCTTCTCCTACCCCACATTTCCTCATTATCTCCCACATTGTCTTGCTATTAACATTATCGAAGGCTGGCTTTATGTCCAAAAACAACCCATACACTCCCCCCTTTCCTGTCCCATCACCTTGTTCACTACTTGTGCCAACACATAAATGTTATCCACCGTCCGCCTTCCCTCTCTGAACCCCGCCTGTCAGTTCTTCACTAAACCCCTTTCCTGTATTTCCTTCACAATTGGATGTAACCTTTGAATCAGTAATTTCTCAAACCTTTTAGATAGTTAGAAGATTTATTGGTGTGTAGGATTTGACTTCCTCTATTAGTTTGTGTGGTTTTGGAATTAGTACGATTTGCGCTACCTTCCATTAGGTAGGAGAGTGAGACGTCCTTAGAGGTGGTATTGAAGATTAATGTAAGATATTTTACGGCTTTGGCGGGCAGCTTATGAAGAACTCTGGCTGTTATAAGGTCGTAGCCAGGAGACTTTCGAGGGTTCAGTCTTGTTTCGATGAATTTATTCACTTCCCCTACGGAGAATTTTTTTAATGGGGATTCAAGTTGATAGGGTGAATCTAGGTACTCATAAATTTCCAAGTCACTGTTGGTAGGATCTGGTGGGAACGGTTGAAACACATCCTCTAGATATTTAGCAAATAGGCTAGCTTTCTCCTCGTTAGTTTTGGTCCAAGTGCCGCCCTCAGCACGTAGAGGAGGATTAAAGGTTTGTGAGCGATTAATTTTTTTGTTGCCTTCCACGCTCGCCTCAGTAGCAGTTAAAGCTTTTAAGTACTGTTCGATGCTATCATTTTTGTGTCGGTTTAGCAACATTTTCAGCTCTTGAATGGCGCTATTTAAGCTTTTTTTATCTTGTGGATAACGTGTTAGCTCCCAGATTTTCCTTAGCCTGCGTTTTTCGTTTATCTTGGCCCTGATTATTGTAGCCAGTTCTCCTACATTGTGTAGGGGTTGCTTCCCATACACTTTGTTGGATGGCAGACGTTAGCAGTTCAACAGCGTGGTCGATATGTTGACCTATTTTTAATGGTATTCTTAAGTCTAATTCCTAGATCTAGAGCCTAGTTTGAAAACTATCCCGGTTTGTATATTTATTGCCCAAGGTTGAAGGTTTTTGATTCACAAGAGCCTGCGTTCTTAGTAGGACTATTATAGGTGAGTGATCCGATGATAGATCGAAGCAAGATGTTACTGACATAAGCTTTTGTTTCTCTCTGAAAGCAAGTATAGCTTGTGGATAGCGGAATAAAGTTATTACTTTCCATAACTTTATAGAGCTGCCGGCCCTTTGGGGTAGTTACTCTTGACCCCCAAAAGGTATGCTTAGTGTTGTAATCACCTCCTGCAATAAATCGATTGCCTAATGCCTAGTGTGTTAAAATAGTCTTGGAACTGCTATTTTTTTAAGTTATGTTTTGGAGGACTAATTACGAGTCGTCCACTCCAGTACTCATGGCTTGTATGTGTTTTTTTTTATATTTGGGTTGTACATGATGTTTCAGCGCCTTCTTGATAATTATTGCTGATCCACTGTGGGCCGCCCCATCCGGGTGTTGGGTATTATACATTGCGTAATTGGTTGCTTTAAAGTAACCCTGATTCGTAAAATGAGTTTCGGAGATCAGTAGTCGATGCAGTTGTTGACTAGAAAGGTTTTGACTTCTTCAGCAGGTTGCGTTAGCCCATTTGGGCTCCACAGTGCTATTTTTAGGAATTTACTCATTTTGATAGTTGATTTACGACTGTGGTTAATAGATTCATAATTATTCCCATTTGCTGTACTAGGTCTTTGATCATGGTTTTTAATTCTGTTAGTTCGGCATTGACTTGGTTGTTGGTATTATTGACTGCTGCGGGTTAGCTATGCGAGCATATAATGTAATGTGGGGTTGCACAAATTGCGTTTCTCTATTTAGATTTTGCTTAGGGCTTAGAGGAGGGTATTTTTGTGTCATCCTGTCCTGATATATCTTACATCATTTGTAATTGGTCGGATGGTTGCCTCAGCGTAGCACAGATTTTTCTTTTCTTGGGCAGTCAGATGTCGGGTGGCCTCTAATGCATTTGACACAGCGAGGTCTGAGATGGCAGTAAATTTTTGTGTGTGTATACCGCTGACATCGAGCACATTATGGGATCTGCCTCTTTGGCTTGGGAAGCTCGAAATTAACTTTATAGTTTAGTAGTTATTCGATTTCATGTACTTTTTTATTATTTTCTGCTGATTGGATTTTTTTAGAACTATTCTAAATTCTCTTTCCTTTTTGGGTTGGTAGGAGTGAAACTCTGTTTTTTTTGTTTAAGTTTCTTTATTATTATAGAATATGTTTCGCTACTTTTTGTTTGAATTTTGACTTGTTCAGGCCCTAAGACTCTTATTTCGCAATTGCTCTTCGCAAAGGTGTGTCAGTGGGGAGACGATTTTAATTCCTTGTACGAAAATTGGGGGTGGCTTAGACGTTTTTATGTGTTGTTTGGTTTCATCTTTGTGTTTGTCTGTATTCTCTTCATTATCCAAGTTACTGAAGCGGTTTAACGTTTCGACTAAGGGATTGAGCCAGTAATCGCTTATCTTTAATTGTTTGCTTGAAAGATCTTTGGTCATGGCTGTTTCGATTTCTTTTTGCTGTAATCCATTCATGTGTAGGCTTTTTGTTTGGCAATTGGGGGAATTGGCTAAGCCACTTTTTAAGGTCAACGTGTTTATACAGTTTCCTTGACTACCCAAAGATTAATATAGGCGGAGAAAATTAACCAAAAATTGGGACAAGCTTTTCATTGATCTCAGGCGCATTTTCAAATTGTGTATATTTTTACATCTAATCGAAATAAAAGAAATATTTTTATTTACAATACATTAAAAGGCATTTGTGTACACATTTCCATTTTTATTTAAAGCGCGAATGGTATTTTCTGCTTGTATTTGTGCAAATGGCTCTGGCGTTTGTGCATGAATATCGTGAAAACTGAAACTAAGCTATTTACTTTTACGTACATTTTCAGCATAACTGTGAAAGAACCGGAACGTTTCAGTTCGAAAGCGTCGTCGCTTGAAATTTAAATGTAAATAAAAAAACGTAAAAAATAAGAATATAAGTCAGTATGTAAATTACAGATTTCTGTTTGATACTAATATCTACAGTTTTTCCTACATGTATTAACACTATAAATAAACTGTCTCAAAGGAATTACAAATATAGCGTTAGTAATAATATTCGCGGCTAAATTCAGAATTAGGTTTTGGATTATGCCTTCACATTATAGAGGCTAGATTAGTTTTAGCTAGCGGAGAGGTAACACACGTTTGTAGTTTTTTAATGTGTTACATGTGCGCGATATACATAAACATTAATTTGCAACGGTAATAAACACACAGTTTTAGTATTATGTCAACCAACAATAAACTGGTCTAAGTTTACTAAAATATTGATAAATAAAGAACTACTTGTTAGTTTGCCAATTTCTAATGTGTAAAAAAGAAAAAAAATGTTTATTAGTGTCAAACATTTGTGCTGCCATTTACGTATCAACAATACATCTCCTCATAAATTCAGTTGGCAATAATGATACATTACAATTGACACTGAAAGGTAAGCAACCTTATCTTGAATTTTTATTAGCTTTTCACGTTTTCCCTACGATTGTATATATTTAGGATCTAAAAACGTACAGAAACTATGCTTTCGTATCATTAATGTAGAAAATAAGGTACAGAGTGCTTCTAAAAGTAAAATGTTTTTCTTCCACTAAGAATGTCATCCAAGCATCCCCCATCTATAAAGTTTACCTACTACAAATTTTAAATTTAGTGTAACACAAATTAGTGGCACATTAAGCGTGCCAATAATTTAAATTACTTCCTATTACTTTGAAGTAAGGTACATTGTGTGAGCACATGCCTTCTAAAATTGCATTTTGATGTACAATTTCAGTTCATCCTTCATGTTATTCTGAAAGGTTCCAGAGTGGGTCAATAAATGGGGCTTCTAGGGAAATGGTATGATCGCGTAACTAATATACACACGCCGCGCCGGCACAATTAGCTGAACACAAAAAAAGACTGCATTTTTGTAAAACGTGTGGGTAATTTGACAAGTATTTAAATTATTACCCTCTTAAGACATAACATTATGGCGCTTTCCCATGTAGCATTTAATATTGGTGTAATATTGGCTTTTCATTGTAAATATATTGGTAGAATATTAATGTACAATATTGTTCCAACATTGACATTTTTTTTATTGTAGTAGTAGTAATAAAGTTTATTGCATTCTTCTTAAAAATAAATACAAGATTCTTATTTAACTAACAAAACATATTTCTAACACCCCATACCTTCTTTCCCCCTTCTTTCCACCTTTTCCCTCCTTTCTAACACTTTCTTCATCCATCCCTTCTCTCCTAGTATCACCCTTCTTTCCCTTCTCTCTTGTCTCAACTCCTCGCATTCCCGCAACATCTGCCCCATGCTTTCCCCCCCTTCCCTGCACATTCTACAAACCCTTTCTCCGCACCTAAATCTCGCCACAATTCTTGCCATCTTCCACATTCTCCCCGTATCTCTCATTATGCAACCCCCAGCTACTCTCTCTCTCCTTTCCTGACCTTGCACATCCTTATCCCTTCTAACCACCTCCTCTACCATCTCTCTTCCTTCCTCCCTCGCATACCCTACCGTCTCATAGTATAATCTCCTGTCCTCTTGTCCATACTTTATCCATTTCTCCCTCATCTCCTTTATACATTCGTTCGCCATTATTATTTCTGTCTTCTTCCTAATCTCCTCCTCGTACTTCACCGCTCTCCTTCCCGCCTGCGCCCTTACTTTTTCCACTTTCGCCTCTTCCCCCACTATGCACCCCGGCGTCTCTCTGTCCAGCCCCAGTGTCCATCTCCAATAATTCTCCTGAGGCTTCACCAAACTCTCCCACTCCCTCCACTCCCATATCTCCGCCCCATATTCCATCACGTTCCTCACCAACTTATCAAAAATCCATCTCCTCTTTTCCATATCCTTCCCGAACACTCTTTCCCCCACCCCCCACTATCCTACTCCCTTTCTTAGCCAGTTCCCTTATGTGCCCATCGTCCTTATTGTCATACCTCATTATATATCTCAAATACTTCCACTCATTCACACTTTCCAACTCGTCCTCCCGCCACCACCATTTTTCCGTCCCTCCCCTCCCTCTTCGCTTCTGGAATACCATTATTTTCGTCTTTGCCACATTCACCCTTAGGTCCTTTTTCTCAAAATACCTCTTCACCACTCTCCATTCATTTCTTTCTCACTTTCCGCCACTACCACCACATCATCAGCGTACGCAAGTGCCCACACTTTTACCCTCCCTATCACCACCCCTCCCCTTTGATGTCTCCGCAACTTCTCCTCCAGGTCCCCTAAGTATAACGCAAATAGGTTTGTATTCAACGGACATCCCTGTATCAATCCTTTCGTCGTCCAAAAACTTCCCCCTTCCTCTCCCCTCCCTCCAGTTATACACCTTGTTTCCTCATACAATTCCTCTATCGCCATCATCAGCTCTTCTCCTATCTTATATTTCCTCAACACCCCCCACATTATCCCCCTTTTTTCCATCACATTATTCACTATCTGCTTCATGATATAAATATTATCCACCGCCCTCCTTCCTTCCCTAAATCCCGCCAGCCAGTCTTGTACCAGTCTCTTTTCCCCTACTTCCTTCTCCAATCTCACTCTCAGCACATTCGTGTATATTTTATACCCCGCACTCATAATGCTAACCCCCTATAACTCTTCGCCTCTTTGCACTCCTCTGGTATACCTCCCCCTCTCCACACTCTGCTTAGTATCCCTCTTACCCTTTCCCTTGTTTTCACCCCCGTGTACCTCCATTGCTCTTCGTGTATTCCATTCGGCCCTTGTACCTTCCTTAACTTTTTTCAGTGCTTCCTTTACCTCTACCTTTTTTTTATTGGTTAATTAGCAAATTAACAATCAGAACTCATTACAATTAATTAAGTGTTCTATGAGTTAATATGATGACCTTATTGACATGAGGGGGAATCCATCCATCGATGTTATCCCGTTACAATGGAGCCAACCTCCTTTTAGATCCTTAGGCCATTTTTTTATTTTTTAGTCTTCTTGGTGGATGATCTTGATGTAGATTTGATGCAAGAATGTTTGGGTGGGCTTGTAGCCGTAGAAAGTGTTTATTACTTCGTTTTGTTCTCTCTTCTATTGTTGCAATATTTAAGTCGGTGTGTAGTGTTAGATTGCTAACATACGACGGTGCATTAGCAAGCATTCTTAAGATTTTTGATTGCGTCCGTTGAATGATGTTAACATTGGACTTACAAGAGCAACCTCAAAGTTCAATGACATATTTTCATATGGGCTTTATTATTACTTTGTAAAGTAGGATTTTATTTTTGTGAGGGATGCAGGACTTTCAGTACACTGCAGTGTGAGGATTAATATGACTAGTAAGAAGAACATTGTCATGAGCAAATGTGCCTATGTATGTATCGTCTATTGTAGGAACATCTGCGGTATACAGTATATATATATAGTAATGGTCCCAGGACACTTCTTTGAGGCATTCCAGAATTGATTGGTCAGAATACTGTTGGGCATATATTTTTTGGAAGTAGCGATCTGTCAAGTAAGATCTAAGTAAGAGGTAGTACTCACTTGGAATGAACTTTTTAATCTTGTGTAAGAGGCCGACATGCCACACTTTTTTAAACGCCTGTTTAATATCTATAAATACTGCGGGAAAGTGAGATTTGGATTCTAGAGCTGCATTGATAATGTTAACAATCCTACGGCATTGTTGTACCGTAGAATGACGTCTCCTAAATCCAAACTGGTGATCTGGTATGCAGCTTTCAACTATGTCATTATCATGTAGTCTTCTGATTATGAGCTTTTCTAAGAGTTTAGACAGGAGAGGCAATAAACTTATGGGACGGTAAGATCCAACGTCTTCAGCAGGTTTGCCAGGCTTTAATATTAAGATAATTTGTGCAAATTTGAGCGATGAGGGCCAGTACTGAAGACGTAAAGTTTCGTAGATACAGTAAACTGCTCCTGGGCAATTCAGTGAGCACCTTGGCCGTAATTAGATCATACCCCGGGGCTTTCCTCTTGTTTAGATGTTGAATTTCGTCAAGCACTTCAGCATAAGTAAAACTATTGATGGGTAGAGGACATTTGTAGCGGTGCCTGGAGGGAGGCTTCTATGCTTCTAGGTACAGTGGAGTGACGAGTGAAAACTTCAGCAAAATGTTTGGCAAAAATATCTGCTTTTTCTTGGTCTGTTCTGGCCCACTCATCCAACATTGAAATCTGAACAATTTTACATATTGGCTAAATATTACTAAGCGATATTATTTCAATATTGGGGAAAATATTTTATACAATATTGGCCCTTTATTGACTTGTGATGTGTCCCAAGATAGTAAGAAAGAAAAGATGTACAGTGGAGTGACGAGTGAAAACTTCAGCAAAATGTTTGGCAAAAATATCTGTTTTTTCTTGGTCTGTTCTGGCCCACTCATCCAACATTGAAATGTGAACAATTTTACATATTGGCTAAATATTACTAAGCGATATTATTTCAATATTGGGGAAAATATTTTATACAATATTGGCCCTTTATTGACTTGTGATGTGTCTCAAGATAGTAAGAAAGAAAAGATGTTTCGAGGGACTATTTCCCAGTGCTCCGGTGGCTCCTTCCCCAGGAGCCCCATTCACTTCGTGTAGACTTGGAAGAAATCGGTTATGCTGAAAAAACCTTCAGTTAGCAGTCAGCCATGATAGCATGATGCCACTGAAATAAATTTATTATGGGGTTTGTTCTGTAAAATACTATTCTTGTTAAGTTTCCGTACCAAAGGAAAGGAGTGACGCAAACTCCAATATTTACTGCAATTGAAAAACATTAAATTTTATATGACTTCAAATACAGAAATAGTACCTATAGAAGGATTAAATGCAATATTAAAGCCCTTTACTGTGTTCACTAATACGCATGAATAATTTTCGTTAATATGCATGTTTGAAATGTTACTAAAACTGTAATGAGTTGAGTTATAATTAACGTTTTCGATCTAGCGTTAGATAACTATCGAAATGTTAACTTTTTTATTACCTCCTCGGTTTTGACATTAACTATATCGTTGGGTTACTTTAAGAGATGACTTAAAGGCATTCTTAGATTTTGATGTTGAAGTACTCTGTACCTATAGAGTAGATTATGTAGGGGTGTCAAGATAAGAAATATAGAAATATCTTCCAATATAGCATATCCTACAGGGTTCGGGCTTGTTGATGTCGTCGCAGTCCATGGTACAAGCGCGACGAACTCGACTAAAGCGTGCCTTGACGGAAGTTACCAGTGATACGGTTACCTATGTGAAAACGGTGGGCAGCAAGCTATCGTATTATATACCCGCTAGTGTTACACCTTGTGTTGTCCAAAAGTCATGGTTTATTGGTTTAATTTCATTTAGACATGTAAATTACAGAAGCGCCTTAAATATATAGCATGAAAATCATCCTTATATGTCGAGTAAAATTCTAATCCACAGATCCCCCCCTGGAGTAGTGAATTCCTAGAAAAGCACGTATATAGCACTTACATTGTCCTTGTACAGCTATGAAAATGTATATACGTTAGCGTTAGAGACTTGCTTACAATCTTGGAATTGAAAATGTATTGCAGAATCTATAATACAGTGTACGTAAATTCACCAATGAATGAACATTTATGGCAGTGATAATACAAGTGTAGGTAAAGGACTACCTATTATATTAAAAAGTGATAATTATAGGAGGTTGGTAGTCTAGTGGTTGAAGTGCTAAGTTGCTTTTGGTTCGATTCCTGATGTCTCCAAAATAATTTTAGTATCTTCGGGGTCGATTCAGTCTCTATAAAATGGGTAGTTATGGATTATCTGTTGAATAACAGAGGTAGTGAGGTAGGTTCAAGCTTATTCTTGCCTATTGTCGAAAGAAGATCGAGCTCCCTCGTACATTAATTTATGGCAGGGAGGCTCTACTAGTAGGTTTTTTGATGCAGAAGCAGAATTTCAACCTGATGGACACACCACAATGAAAGGAACAGACCTCGGTATTTTTCCAAAGATTGTCATCATGCGAGGAAGAGCTTCAAGGAACCACCTTGCCTTCTGGCGCGTTTTTTCACAGGGTAATCACGACTGAATCTGCGCTTGCTTGGAGAAATACTTTCTGAGCACTGTAAACTAAGCAGGCGCAAGGACCGTATAAAGTTGATTGAATCACTTTATAGTCCACATATTTGACTCTCTGTGTCTGTTGCCCCTTTCTATAATAATAAGCAAAAATTCTTCTTCAAATATGGTCCGTACCTATACATATTTCGGTTCCAGCAAAGTTCGACACGTGGTTTGTAATGACGCAAACAGTAATAAACGCATGGGTTTCTTTGACATGTTTGGAGGGCTGCGGCTTCAATATCTATGCATATAAGACGATACGACTGAAGTATCCAAGTACCAAATTGTTTTTTTAGCCAGATTCAACCCTAGTGCTGGGTTTTGAAAAATCTTCCCTAAGGTGCCATAAAAACCACATATTCTTGATCTAATGGATAGGTGTAATCGAATAATCAATACGGTTGGAATGAAATATCAGTTGGGATGGTTTGAGAGAAGTATTATTGAGCCTATAACAATTTATCTTTACGGAAAGTTACTTATTGTTCAGTCCGAAAATCCTAACGGGAAAAACTGAAAGCGTTACACGAACATTATCATGGATATGTTTCGTACAAGGTCACACCCATTGATCGGATGCATAGTGGAATTTCAATGTCTAAATTTGAGGATCTACTGCAGTTCTATGGGATAGAGATAGCGATCAACCTCATCGTCCACTTCTCCGTGGCATAATGTTTTAGGAGGCACTGCCATTGTCGGATTACCCTACCGTTATAATTATCTACCCTTTCAGAATAGAGAATTTAAGGATTTCGAAAAGTACAATATAATATCCACTATTACATATACAGATGGATGTAAAACTAGCAAGGGAGAGGGAAGTTCTTTTATGGCAGGGGAGCGTTACATACACTAAGGTAGTTTCTAAATTTCTCATTAGATTCTGAGACCATGAAGCTCATCAAAGACGTGAGAGTCAAAAGGTGGGCAGAAATTTACAGCGACTACTTTCTACTGGAAGCAAAAATAAGAAGCTCCAAAGGATGAAAGCATAGAAGATCAAGACGAATGAAACGAAAACGAAGAAACAATAAGAACATACAAATTGAGAGACAGAAATGTGGCACGGCTATACGCCCAAATGGTGATAGCACAGGAAACGACAAATGTAAAATGCCTGACAGCGGAACAAACATGGCAAAAATTTATAGGAATAGTGACACAGGCAGCGAAAAAAAACATGAGGTATTAGTAAACAGAGAAATGAACATCACAAAAGATCATGTTGGTGAGCGAAGAAATAACAGATACAACTAAAGAAAAAAACATGGAGAGAATACTTGACGAACAGAACAGAAAATAAATATAATAGTGGTAAAGAACAAAGAATAAGAGTGAAGAATATGGTAACCCAAGCACAACAGAAAGCATGGCAAGAATTCGGAAAGAAGACAAAACCAAAAACTTTTTTAAAAGGAGAGGAAAACAAAAAGAGTAACAAGAGTGAAAAATAAATAAGGGGAGATAACAAATACTAAGTTGGAAACCATGGACAGATGGAAGGAGTACTTTAAAGAATTATTGCAATTAGGCATGGATGAAAATAATATAAATAGGGAAGAAGAGGTACAACGTTCCAGGGAGGAACAACACGAAGACGATGAGAAGATCACTCGAGAAGAGATGGCAGAGGCCATAAAAGATGAAGAACGGGAAAGCTTCGGGCTACGATAAAGTTACATCTGAAATGGTCAAGAAAATGGGCGAAGAAGGAAAAAAATGGCTGTTGGAAATATGCAATAAAGCCTGGAGGGAAGAAAAAATACCGCAAGATTGGGAAATAGGGCAAATAGTCTCCATACACAAAAAGGGTGATAACAAACAGTGTGATAACTACAGACGCATAACATTGTCAAGTATACCACTTAAAGTGTATGAGAGGATACTAGAAACGAAACTGAGATGCACAACAGAGCAGACATTGGAAGAGGTGCAGAGTGGCTTCCGCAAAGGAAGAGGCACATAAGATCATATATTTACTATCAAAGAAATAACTACAAGGAGATTACAGTACAATCAAAAAACATTCCTATACCTTAAAAAGGCGTCCGACAAAGTACCAAGTAGAAAAGTATGGGAAAGCTCAAGGAACAAGGGAGCTTTTCATTTAAGATTTTAAAGTCAGCCCCCCTTATCCACTCCCCTGCATCAGATGTCTCCCTCAAAATCGTTAACTTTTTATACGGAACATTTTTTGATCCGACCTAGTGTTGTAGAATTATTGCAGGTGACGGATTAAAATAGCACACCCAGTATATGTATTTATATCAGAGTACGTATTTGCAGCCGATGTGGTGCTTCTAGCAGAAAATGAAAAGAACCTACAGAGAAACCTAATCATATGGAATAAGATGGTGATAGAACACAAGATAGATAAAACAAAAATACTGGTGATAGGCAAAGAAGGACATAACACAGAAATAAAAGTAAATGATAAACAAATACAACAAACACAAAACTACAATTATCTGGGAGTGACAATTGACGAATAAGGTAAGCAAGAAGTGGATTGGAGAAAACAAACAAACTATTCCAAGCGATCAACAAGTCTTTTATAACCAAGAGGAAAGTGTTGCGAGAAACTAAAGTGAAAGTATATAAAACAGTATTCAGACCGATATTGACATACGGATCAGAATCTTGAGTAATGTCGAAAATAATGAAAGAGAAAAGTGGAAGCAGTAAAAATGAAATTTTTGAGAAGAGTCAGAGACAGAGTAAAGAGTGCACAAATCAGAGAAAAGCTCGAAATAACTCCAGTATCAGAAGTCATAGAGAGACGACAGCTCAGCTGGTGGGGACACAGTCAGAGAATGGAAGAAAAAAGAACGGTGCAACAAGTATGGGAGGATAAGGCCACAGAGAGAAGAAGCAGAGGAAGGCCGCAGGAGACGTGGGAGAAGATGATAGGGAATATACTGGAGACGAGGGGTAAAACATGGCAGGAAGCATAAATGATAGTACAAAATAGAAAAGAGTGGGAGAAATTTGTATATAAAGTTCAACTTGAGTGAGGTTAACCTAGAGTGATAGATAGAAAACACACAAGTGATTAAAAATGATTAGTAGTAGGACTAAAATAGCAAGATAAGAATACAATCTATTTTTATTTAAATTATAGTACACACACTGTCAAAGTACTGAATTAAGCCTAGAAAATACTCATATTGTAACACCCTACACCAATGGTAAAAGAGTTGTTGATTATTAAAAAAAAGGAGAATAATAACTGTGGCGACCACATGATCCCGGTACACAGTCGCTTACGTACTGAAGAACAAGGATTGATTCCCATTGGCCGACCAATGACAACGCGTCGACACCAGCCAGAATCCTTTATAAACGAACGCTGTTACCCACAGAAATCAGTCAGAAGTCATAGCCGCCAACGAAACACCGACCAGTCCGTCTACATCGACCCGTCAGCCTGCATTCCAGAACTAGTCTACCCTCCGACGACTGACTAACCTACCTACTGCCTGTACCTCTATTATTAACCATTTTCCGCGCTGTTAAAACTTGTACATACTTTGTAAATACAAATGTTAGTTGTTTTCACAACTTCCAAAACTTTATTGTTTATTTGGCACGACCACCAAATAGTTGGTGATCCGATTCAAACGGTTTTCCAAATAAAAAATCAGTATGATTGAGACATTCAGAAAGATAATTATGGCGATCAAGAGAAAAAATGTTCATTCATTCGTGGTGAGATTAACCCATTAAAATAAACTGAAAAGATACATTTTTCTACAAACGTCAAAAAATGACAAGGTTTGCGCATCGATAACAATACGCGAAGTGACCCTTTTTTTCACTTACCTACGTTACCATGACAGCGTGTCCGAAATGACGACGCCATGCGCGAAGTACGCATTGCACGCAAACTATAGTAGATGAGAGTTTTATATACTTCTTCACGTTTGTAGAAAAAATTTTGTTTGCATCTCGTGCGCGAAATACTTTTGGTTATCTCGACTATTTTTTTAACTCTGCATCTTTTTACTGAAATACCTACATCAAAGGACAAAATTTGTGTAGTTCAGCTCCCTTAAGTGAACAGTCGACGACACACATATTACAGTCGTTTACAAACACTGCGAATATCAATCCGTGTATCTCATAATGTTAGGCAACAACTTGCTACAGATTTGGGCACCGTTTTAAAAACAAAATGAAGGTTTCAATTCAAGTGCTTCTGTAATTTATAATGTCATACTTACACTGTATGATTGAAATTAAATGAGTAACCCCCCCCCCCCTCCCCCAAATCGCTAATATTCACTTTAAGGTTATGTTTTCTTTTTAAACTTTTACAACCCTGTTTAAATAATGCTTATTATGGAAGTCTGAAAAGTAGCACACGAAGCACGTGATAAATACACTAAAATGTTGCGAAATCACAACCTTAAAGCATTTGTAGAGGCACCGAGCACATTAGCATGCAAAGATTTAGATTTACATACTTTTCCAAGTGATATTGTCATTATAATATCGTCTCTTGATATATTAATCA